>JARFYF010000046.1:29937915-29949062 GCA_030265395.1 Rhina ancylostomus
CAGGTACAATTATAATGTTTAAAAGACATTAGAACAGATACATGGATAGAAAAGGTCAGAGGGGTATGGGTCAAATACTGGCCCATGGGACTACCTCAGATAGACATCTTGGTTCATATATGATATTTATTAGTCACTTGTACATTGGAACATACAGTGAAATGCGTCTTTTTGCGTTACTGAGAATGTGCTGGGGGTAGTCCGCAAGTGTCGCCACTCTTCCTGGCATGGACGAGTTGGGCTGAAGGGCCTGTTTTTGTGCTGTATAACTCTATGATTCTATAACATCTCAGCCTCAAAGAGTTTTGTCACCTCCAGATTGCACTGGTTGGTCTCCTATCCCCAAACTCCTTAAATAAGTCTCCTAAATCCCTAGAGGCCTCACTCAGCCTGTGTTTAGTGACCTACATTTGCTGACAGTCCCCAAGCAAGTCTAATTCAAAATGCTCAGCTTCATGTTAAAAAAAATTCCCTTTCTGGGGCCTCTTCCTTTTCTTTTGAATTTTCTCCAATACGGCAGTCTTGTGTTCTCCTCCAAATGCAGCCTCTTACAACTCACTTTGCTTCACTATTTCCAGCTGTATCTTCAATTGTCAATACCTAAACTCCAGAATGCTCCCTTCAAACTTCTTTTTGTTTTCATATCTTTCTTATTTAAGAGATTTTTTTAAAACCTCCTGTTTACACCATGTTTTTAGCCATGCTTGCTCTTGGTCAACCTTCCTGGCCCTTTGCAACCTTAGGTGGGGCAGGCTTTGATAGAAGGCAAAGTTGGAGGAGGAATTAATCTCTCTGCAAAGCAGTTTGTGATTTAAGAGTTCTAAATGTGTGACATTCAGAGTCATTTCAAAAATATTAAAGCATATAATTTATATGTACATCTTCAAGAGGCGGTGCCTCAAAAAGTCAGCATCTGTCACTAAGGACCCTCACCATCCAGGACATGTCCTCTTCTCACTACAACCATCAGGGAGAAGGTACAGGAGCCTGAAGACCCACACTCAATGTTTCAGGAACAGCTTCTTCCCTTCTGCCATCAGATTTCTGAATGGTCCACAAACCCATGAACTCTACCTCATTATTTCTCTTCTGCACTATTTATTTATTTATTGGTAACTTATTGTAATTTTTATGTCTTACACCATACTGCTACTGCAAAACAACACATTTCATGACATGTCAGTGATAATAAATCTGATTCTGGTTAAAAATTAAAACTTTATAAATAATAAAGCACAAGAGCATTTAGAAATAACTAACAGCATTAAAGAAAAATAATATTTAAAAATACTCTCATTTCCCTTTATCTCCTAATTCATAGGCCTAGAATCTCCATTGAAATCAATGGAGTCTTACTGGAGTTAGATCTGAGTGGTAATTATCCACCAGAATGCTAATGTTGTTCCCATATTCAAGAAGGGTTGTAGGGATAAGCCAGGAAACTACAGGCTGGTGAGCTTTAAGTTAGTAGTAGGAAAGCTATTGGAAAACATTCTTAGGGATAGGATTAATGATCACTTGGAAAGGAAGGGACTGATTAGGACAATCAGCATGGTCTTATGCATGGGAAATCCTGCTTCTCAAATCAATTGATTTTTTTTGAGGTTAATAAGAAAATTGATGAAGGAAAAGCAGGAAACATGGTATACGTGGACTTAAGTGAGGCTTTTGATAAGGTTGCACACGGTAGACTAGTCCAGAAAGTTAGGGTACATGGAATCTAAGGTGTGTTGGCAAGCTGGATTGAAAATTAGCTTGGTGACAGGAGGCAGAGCGGAGTGGTGGAGAGTCTGTAACCAGTGCTGGGAACTTTGTTGTTTGTCATATAAATTTAAATGACTTGGGTGAGAATGTCTGTGCCCTGATCAGTAGGTTTGCTGATGACACGAAGATTGGTGGAGTTGCAGATAGCAAGGATGGTTGCCTAAGGAATCAGAGGGAGATAGATCAGCTGGAAAGTTGGGCAGAGTAGTGGCAAATGGAATTTAATCCAGACGAGTGTGAAATAATGCATTTTGGGTCATATAATACTGGCCAGACATATAAATATCAGGGATATTAGAAGTGATGATAATGGGCCTTGGGGTAATTCATAGTTTCCTGAAAATGGTGACATGGGGAAATGGTAATGGAGGAGGTTTTGCTTGCTTGCCTTTATAGGCAGGTATATTGAGTTTAAGAGTTGGGACATCATGATGCAGCTGTATAAGACAATGGTTAGGCCACATTTGGGATATTGTGTGTAGTACTGGTCATCACACTATAGAAAGGATGTGGCAGCACTAGAAAGAGTGTAGAAGGGATTCACCAGGATGTTGCCTGGAATGGAGGGCTGTAGTTACAAGGAGAGATAGAATAAGCTGCGATTGTTCTCACAAGAGCACAGGAGACTGAGGAGTGAAATTATAGACATTTATAAAATTATGAGGGCCATAGATAGAATAGATAGTTACAGTCATATTCCAAGGATAGGGGTATCTAAAACATAAGCTTAAGGTGAGAGGGGAAATATTTAAAGGAGATCTGAGGAGAAAGTCTTTTAGAGGGTGGTGGGTATATGGAACAAGCTGCCAGAGGAGGTGATAGGGGCAGATACAATTGCAGTATTTAAAAAGCATTTGTACAGATACATAGATAGAAAAAGAATAGAAGAGTGTGGTTCAAATGTAGGAAAATGGGATTAGCATAAATGGGCATCTCAGTTGACATGGACAAATCAGGCCAAAGAGCCCATTTCCATGCTGTACGACTCTATAACATTGGGAAATTCTATCAGGACTGTGCCAAGCCTTTGATCTCCATTTGGAGTCCAGCAATGGAGTTTTGCTTGCAGTTACAGCACAATCTGTTATTAAGTGAGTCCCAAACTAACTGTGTACACATGTATATCTGGGATATACTTCCTTTCAAATTACTGATACTGATTGCTCTCATAAGAACAATAGGCAAGATTTAGTCCAAAGTCTCTAGATTGTCTTTGACCTGAAATATTAACTCAGTTTCTCTTTCCACTGATGTTGCCTGACCTGCTGAGTATTCCAGCATTTTCTATATTTACTTTAAAATCTCCGTCTTTGTCTCAGTATTTGATTAGGCTTCTGTAAATTGCCTTGAGATATTTTTGAAGTTAAAGACACTATATAAATATAAGTTCTTCATGTAAGAAACATTTCAGCAACTATATTTGGGGTAAAAGGATAACTAATAATGTTGTTATCCTTCAGATACACTGTAATGGATTTTGAGTGACTTGTAAGATCAAGTTATGTGCTTGTTACTGATAAACTTACTGAGCAATTTTCATGGCCAGTGCTCCTTTAATGTTCAGTGTTCTCTAACATGATCTAATATCCATGAGGAATTTGTATTTTCATTAATAGTCTGTACTTGCTACCTAATTGCAAAATATTTTAGGGTAGTCCATTATGCTGAAAAATCAACATGAGTAAATAGTATTGAATTATAATAGCAAGCTTACTGCCAGATGATTTGCTTTAGAACTTGCTTTAGTGCTTCAATTGCCATCAGTTTTGTTATTGTTTCATTATGCCCGGGGGAAAAAAGAAATTATAAAAGTAGTGCTGATAATGCCAACATAGCAAACAAACTTTAATGTTAATCTTGCAGATAAGGTACCTTGTTTGCTGGTCTCCCCATGGGGTTCATTGGAATGCTGTGCTCTTTTTGGAAATCATTAGGATGCATAGTTGCCTTCATATAAAGGTGATATTTCATTGAGTACTGTGCCAAGGACCAAAACTGAGATTAATGGGAACTCCTTCGTGAAGTTGCATTGATTTCAGATCAGCGAAAAATGATTGTTATTATCAACAGCCAATGAATAGAAGAGAATGAGTGTCTCAGAAACTAAATATTGGAAAATTCCTATTACTTTTAGCACACTGTGTGGACATTGGAGAGTGTTCAAGCAGCATCCACTCACTTCTGAATGTGCCTGGTCGAGTTTGTTGATGTCAGCAGAGTATCCCTTAAAAAGCAAAAAAGAGTCTTCGACATTGGTGTGGAGCTTTCTGCTCCAACTTATGTTTTTGTGGAAAATTTATGCAATTTGGTGCATGCTGGATAAGAGGAAACATAAACCAATCGTATTTGAATAGTGCACAGAAGTGACCATTCCAATATTGCACCTGCTGCTGCTTCATCCCAAAATGATCTGGTATGAGAGCTGCTCTAGGTAAACTTGAAATCAGATCATGTAGTGTCTAAGAAACTCCACTACAAAATCTAATTTCTTATATGAAGGGCTGGCAAAGGAATATAGATTGGGGATTTAGTGACCAAAAAAATGCTGATGGAAACTGTAAGCATTCATTTTTTTAATGAAATTGAAAAGCAATATCAATTATATCATGTAAGTCCATTGAGCATCACTAGTCAGAGAGACCTGGGTGGTTTTGCAGAAGAAGCACAAAGTTAGTGTTCATATCAAACAATTAATTAAGGAGACAAATGAAATGCTAGTTTCTGCTGAAAGAAGGAAGGTGTACGAAAATTAGTGCCACCTTTCTATAACTTTACAGCTTTGATTAAGTCACACCTGGAGTTTTTGTCTTCTTCTTTAAGGAGGGATATATTTGGAAGCAGTACACTGAAGTCACCTTAGACTGAATGAGGGGTTTGTGTAATGAGGAAAGATTGAATAGTACACACTTTTACTCTCTGGAGCTTAGAATGAAAGATGAACTCATATAGCATTTTGAAAGGGGTTGAAGGGTAAACGAAGATAGTTTGCCTGGTGGGGAAACTAGAACCTGAATGTATAGTTTCAGATAAGAAGGTCAGCCATCTAAAACAGAGATAAGCAACTTTTTCAGAGAATCTTTGGAATTCTCAATGGGAATTAGGCAGGGAAATGTAGTTGAGGCTAAACCCAAAATCAGCCAAGGTCTCATTAAGTGCCATAGCAGGCTTGGGGAGCCATGCATTCTTGTGCCAAGAATTGTGCCAAGTCTTGTACCAGTTATAATACCAATTCTCACTTTTCCACCATCGACCTCATTTCCTTTGTTTCAAAGATTGAGGCAATCCTGCTCCCTCTGTACTTTTTCTCTCTCTTCCCCCTATAGTGTTAAAGGTGTGCTGAGGGGAAATGACAAAATCAACAGCAAAGTAAGCTAAGGCGGGAACATTTGTAACTGAGATAAATTTAGATAAGAGGAAAACAGCATATTTGTCAAGTCTCTAGCACTAACATAGGTTTTGTTTTGGAACATGACATACTACACAACTACTCACTGCTAATATGTTGGAAATATTGTCATCTTAGCCTCCTTGAAATTGATTTGTATTTTAAACACGTTCTGTAATGGAACCAGATATTTTTGGAAATGCATAACAAGGCAAATATCTGGTGCACTAAAGAATCTAATTGGTTGAAGATTATTCAGTTCTCTGTTCCAACTTAGAGTCATACAGCCAATTTCAGCCATTTAAATGCGTCCAATGCTGTACATTCCTTACAACACTTGCCTGATTTTACTCACTAAAAAAACAAAGATGGTATTTTTTAATGACATTACTCCAGACAAGTGCGCATTAAAATTTGTTTTTATTTGGATTGTATACAGTGCCTGATTATTCATGGTTATTTAGTTTTTCAGGGTTATATCTTTTGATATTGAGACTTTGAGCTAACAGTTTACGATAACAGAGATTAGCCATGCTTCTGACAAAAGGTCATCAACCTGAAATGTTAACTCTATTCCTTACTGATCACATATTGCCTGAATTGATGAATACCTCCATTGTTTTCTATGTTTCTCACTTATTGGTTTACTTAAAAAAATATTTAGCTGGAATTCTTAGGGAAAACAGTCACCTCTACTCACTTGAGCTAAAGGGAGGACTTGTGCACTGCACTGAGTGTTGGTAATCAGGAGAGCTGCTTGAGTGTTTAGAGATGTGCTTAGCTGATGTGACCTGCCACAACAGATGAAGAGAAAAATAGGGAAGTTGTGCAATTTTGAGATGTCATTCGATATAGAACAGCTCACCATTGCCCTTGAGCCCCTGGCTATGTACCTGCCTTAGCCTTTCTGCCACTATGCTGCTTTTCGTATCTCACATTATCATCATTAGACTTAATTATGCCAATGCCCTCTTAGATGCTCTCTATTAGTCTTTACTTTGTGGACACTTGTTTGTTATAAATTCTTCTGCACCAAGCAGTGTTCTTTAGTTATCCCTTTTTTGTTAACCTGTGTTTTAGGTCCTTTAGTATCTCTAATTAAACTTTCATTTGCTATGTTTATATTCTCTTTCCATTATCATGCTTTGGTTAGGTCTCGAAGAATGTGAATTTAAGGCTGGTTAGGTTCAGATTTAAAGTTTCAAGATTACTCTTGTTTCACCTAACCGGGATTAAAATTACCCACTCATTTCTCTGACAATGCAGTCCTGAGAATCGTTTCTCCTTTTATCTACTACAGTCAGTCGAGCTTTCAGCTGTCTAACCCCATTCTTGTATACTTTTCCAATATCGTCTCTCTGCCTTTCAAGATGCACTTGAAAACCCATCTCTTTAGATAAACTTTTAGTTGCTCCTTTCTTTTGGCTTGGTTTTAATTCATTTTGGATGTTAATCTGCACTGTTTCCCCATGGAATCTTTGCTAATATAAAAATCAGCCCAGGCCATTGTCCTTGCACCCCAAATTGATGGGAAACTGAACATTATCTAACCTCTGAACAATGCAAAACATACCCTTATTTTCAATCAGTACCTGAGTATAAACACAACAGTAAATGTCTCCCTGCCAGGTATGAAGTTGTTTGATTATAGATGATTCCAACTCTTCATTCCCACTAGAAGCACTCCCATGAGCTGCGTTGCTCCCACATCATTCTGTAACTCCCTCCACCTTCCTCCATACACCTGTTTCTCAATATATTTCAAAATGCTGAAAAAATGTGCCAAAGACTACTTGAATAAAATAACATTTCTTTTGTAGGTGGAAGGGTTGCCCCAAAGAAATAAATTTTGCTGCACTAATGTTAAGTTGCCCTTCTAGAAATTTCTGAAGCCACAATTTGCAAAGCATTCATTTTTGTTTAACATTTTTTCCATAATACAAATGTTGAAATATTGAGAACAGCTTCAGGTCAAATCATGACAGGTTAAACCTCACCGCACTTTATTTATCACTGTGAGTTATGCAGCACAGAAAAATTGAACTGGAGAAAGTATTCTCAAAACAATCAAAAATTCTGAAGCTAATGCAGGCATAGTCTTGTTCGAAGCATTTTAGCGATTTTTAGAGTTTGTCAGCTCTTGGACTGTACTCACTGGAGTACAGAAGAATGAGAGAGGACCTCATAGAAACATTTAGAATGTTGAAAGGACTGGACAGAGTAGATGAGGCGGAGCTGTTTCCCTTGGTGGGTGAGTCCAGAGGGCACAGTCTTAGAATTAGAGGGTACCGGTTTAAAACAGAGATGAGGAGAAATTTCTTTAGCCAGAGGGTAGTGAATTTATGGACTACTTTGCCGCGGACAGCAGTGGAGGCCTGATCACTGGAGGTGTTTAAGGAGGAGATAAATAGGTATCTAATTAGTCAAGGTATCAAGGGATATGGGGATAAGGCCGGAAATTGGGGCTAGATAGGAATAGATTTTTTTCTTTTTCTTTAGCTCAAGGAGCAGAGTCGATGGGCCGAATGGCCTACTTCTGCTCCTTTGTCTTGTGACTTTGTGAATTTAATTACCATGCTTGACAACCATACCTTCAGCTGTCAAGTGTTAAAATCTCAAATTCCCTCCCTAGTCATCTCCATCATTTTCTTTCTTTAAGAAACCTTTGACTCAGCTTTTGATCATAAAGTTAGAAACTTATGGCAAAATAAGAGTCCAGTCAATCTGTGCTGATGGCTCCCTAAGAGGTCCAGTACCAGCTTTTGTTTGATAACAATCTTTTAAATACCTTGGATTATTTTGTTGAGTTAAAACTATTGTATAAATGGAAATTGTTGTTGTGAATTCATCATCTCCTTTGGCAGTTAAGATTATTGCAAAAATGTGAAGTTTCATTCCCATGAAATAATTTCAATGAAACATTTCTTTTCCCCATGTCTTTTATCTCTCTCAATCTAATCTTTATTTCACTTTTTCTACCAGATTTGATATTTAGTTTATTCCATAGCAGAATGAGGATGTTGTTAGTGTGTTTCTGCTGTGTTTTGAGAGAAGGTGAGCTATTTCCTTGAACTGCTGCAGTCCCTGTGGTGAAAGTTCTCCCACTCTGCTGCCCTTATCTCTCTAGGTGTGGGTAACTGTGTGTTTGGAAAGTTAGAAGACGACAGTTTGTTGGGGCAGAACATTTTGTAAATGTTACTCTCTGCAGTCACTCCGCACTGGTGGTGGAAGGAGTGAACAGTTAGTTTGGTTAGCAGTAAAGTAAGCTTAAGTGGTCAAGCTCTTCTAGGTATGTAGAAGAAATTCAATCACATTCCTGACATGCCGTATAGACAGTGAAAAGGATTTGGAGAGTCAGGAGTTGCGTTGCTTACTGCTAGATAATCAGCCTCTGACATGGCGTCATAGCTGCAGCATTTACGTGACTGGTACAGTGAAGTTTCAACTCAATGATGATCCCCCAGGATATTGTTGGTGGGGGACACTGCAATAGTAAAATCAACGAATATCAACAGTAGGTGGTTAGACTCTCTTGCTGATAGTGGCTTTTGCCTGTCACTTTTGTAGAATGAATTATACTTGTCACTTATCACCTGCCTCAGTGTTATCTGGGTCTTAATGCATGTATGCATGGGCTGAATGCACCAAAAAGCTGGGTTTCATGAGTGTATTGGTGTACCAGGCCATATTGGTATAGTTTCAAATGCAGGCTTAAGCATTAGCTGTTTTGCATACCTTAATGTTATTTTGTATTATGTACTCCATTACATATGTTTGCTGTGTTGTTTACATTTATTTATAATTACTGTCTAGTATCTAGTATGTAATGAACTGTTACATATGCTTGAACTGTTGGGCCTACTTGTTATTTTGTAGTTATGGACCATTACGTAAATATGTTTTTTTATGTACGTTCACTATTATACATTGTAGGTCTGGTTTACATTGTTGCTGGCTTTATCAAATGTGTGTAAATGAATGTAAAGGCTGACGCAGAATTTTTGGAATTGTACCTGGAATCTCCCAACTGATGATGTTTGGTTAATGCTGTGTTTATAATTTTGTGACAGGTGAGAACAAATCAATTCTGTTGAAATGTTGAGGTACTTAAGCAACATTCTGTTCTATGCAATTGCATCACTTGGTTGTTATCATATTGATGTTAATGACATTTTACTGTGCAAATTCATTTTTATCCAAAATGCAGAACATCAGCTCAGAGGTGTGAGAATGTGCTATAGAGATATTGGTTACTGTATATTGCCCCTTCATTGAATATCTAATGCATCATAGCTATCCTATGAAATCTGTCTATATGTGTTTAAATTTTCATGCATTTGCACTTAACATAAGTGAACCAGAAGCAGAAGTGAATTATTGAGTCATTCAGCGGTCAGACTTTAATCCATATTAGAATTCAGAAGTTTGCAACTGGCTTAGATACTTCCAGAAAACTGAGAGAGCATTTCCATGCTGCTCATTTGGAGCTTGGAGAGTGCGGAGCAAGGATCATCTCCCTGGTGATTAATACCTTAGAGTTTGTCTTACATGCAAAGCAGAAAAGCCAAATACGTTAGCACTAAATCAAATTCTTTGGTTACTCAGACTTCCTTTGTCGATCCATGAAACGTACTGTAATTGTGTGAGGCATTGTTATTGTAGGGAGGTCAGGAGAGGTTATGCAGAATTATTTTTGATCTGGCTAATCCCCAGGCCAGAAATCTGGTAAGTTGAGGCAGTAACTGAGGTGGTGGCAAGGTGAGAGTCAGCTATTACAAAATAGCTGAATGATGGCACCATTTTCAAAGCTGCACAAGTTACAGTTTACCTGTTGTCCCATGTCACATGGTCTGTACCCAGGTACCCAGCCTCTCTCTGTGCCCTGGGTGGAATTTTACAGGAATGGTAATCGCTCATCATCTTCAGCACCACTGAATGACTTACTGCAAGGAAATATTGTGCAGAAAGTGATTCATCCTCTTTCCCCCCTGATCATTTCACCCTGCTTCTCTCCAAATCAAGAATGGCATAAGGGTCACCAGTATATAACAGAACTTGTTATGCTTCCTCATAGCCTGCTCTATGGGCATTGTAGAACAGGAAGAATTAAAAATGCGCACTTCTAATATTGCGGAGTTTAAAGGAAATTCTGCATCAATGAATTTAATGTATAATCAATGTAATTAATTCTCAGAGTCTACGTTTTGCTAGCAGGGTAGAATTTGTCGCTGATTCTTGGTTGCTTAGGAAAGGTAATGATGTCTTATCTTCTTTGGTATTGTTTTATTATTGTCATTTGTACCAAGGTACAATGAAAAACTGGTCTTGCATACCGATCGTACAATCAATTCATAACACAGTGCAGTTACATTGATGTAGTACAGGTAAAAACAATAACAGTACAGAGTAAAATGTCACCACTACAAAGAAAGTACAGTGTAATAAGGTGCAAGGTCACAACAAGGTAGATCGTGACGTCAGAGTCCATCTCAAAGGGAACTGTTTAATAGTCTTATCACAGTGGGGTAGAAACTGTCCTTAAATCTGGTGGTATGTGCCCTCAGGCTCCTGTATCTTCTACCCGATGGAAGAGGAGAGAAGAGAGAGTGACCTGTATGGGTGGGGTCTTTGATTATGCTGGCTGCTTCACCCAGACAATGAAAGGTAAAGACACAGTCCAAGGAGGGGAGGTTGTTGTCCATGATGCACTGGGCTGTGTCCACAACACTTTCTTGCGGTCCTGGGCAGAGCAGTTGCCATACAAGCCGTGATACATCCAGATAGGATGCTTTCTATGGTACATCGGTAAAAGTGGGTGAGAGTCAAAGGGGACAACCTGAATTTCTTTAGCCTCCTGAGGAAGTAGAGGCACTAGTGAGATTTCTTGGCTGTGGCATCTACGTGATTTGACCAGGACAGGCTGTTGATGATGTTCACTCCCAGGAACTTGAAGCTCTCAACCCTCTCGACCTCAGCACCATTGATGTAGACAGGTGCA
>JARFYF010000046.1:30238879-30249951 GCA_030265395.1 Rhina ancylostomus
GGGTGTTTTGCAAAAGGTTAGTAGGCAGTTTTTGGGATGCCTCAGGCCTGGGGATCTGTGAATTTGGAAGGAGCCTACATTTGGATGGGAATCGGGTTTTAAATAACTGAATTGCAATGCAATTTGATCAGTAATTGGTTCTGCTCACTAATTCAAGCACCTTGCTGTTTCTTCTGAGAGAAACAAGATGACACAAGTCAAACATGCTTTAGTTACTCATGTTTCTCACACCTGGGTTGCGCCACTGGTGTGAGGATGCACAGTGATACTTAAAGGGTTCCGGTTGACTAAGACAGCAACCAGAAATAGATGTGTCGGAAATCCACAACTACTATTTGCAATTAGAACTGAACTTCTTAAATAAACGATGAGCCTCCATCTGGAGATGGAAATAAATATTCAGTAATGATTTCTGTAGAATTGTGGGGATATTGGTATCCATTCTGTCTGTATGTTGTATTTAAGTATTAAAACATTTCTACCCTGTTGAAATGTATCACTTTCGTACAGTTTTACTGTAATTAGTTTACCCAACTCTCCCAGTTTGTCTTAAGACAATTCCTACTCCAAGTGACTTCACAAAAACCTAGGCCGAGTTTAGCATGGGAGAGGGTGAGGTTGTGCACTTTGAAACAAACCATCTAAATGGTGGAAGATTATAGATGAGCAAAGTACAGGGAGATCTTGGTGCTCTTGTGCACAAATTACAGAAGGTTATTAGGCAGGTCAGGAAGACTAATAGCATGTTGGTCTTTGCTGCAAGAGGACTGGAGTTTAGAAATAGGGAAGCATTGTTACATTTGCTTGATGTCACCTGGAATACAATGTGCAGTTCTGGTTCCCTTATCTAAGAAAGAATATACTGACATTAGAGGCAGTCCAAAAGAGATTCACCAGGCTAATTCCTGGCATGAGAGGGTTGTCTTATCGTGAGCAGCTGGGAAATTAGATCTATATTCTTGGAGTGTAGAATACTGAGGGTGATCTTACTGAAACATGTACAAGCAGTCGCCAGGTTATGACAGGGTTCTGTTCCTCGGCACTTGTTTGTAACTCGAACAGTCTGTAATACAGAAATGAAGCAGTGTATGGGAGGATCACAGAAACAGCGGTGCGGGGAGAGAGGCCGCCAGCCAGCCTCACTGACTTGGTGAGTGAGTCTGCTCAGCACTCCCAGTTCTGCCCAGTCTCACCCAGCTCCCGATTGTTGTGGCTTTGGGGAGGGGGAAAGAGGTGTGTGGAAACGTCACCTATGCCCATTCCCACCTGCCAGAAGGTACCTGCAGCCCCACAGTAGCCTGGGGAAATCCATCCCACCTGTCTCCCAAACGCTCGCTCGTACGCAAGAGCCATCCACAAGTTGGACATTCGTCACCTGGGGACGACTGGGTGGGTGTCAAGATGTTACCGCCAGAGGGAGAACATCAAACGAGGGGACATCATTTCAAGATTGGCGGGCAGCCACTTAAAGCTGAGATGCGCAGGAACAACTTCTTGCAGAGAGTGGTGAATCTGCCTTTCTCTAACCTGGAACTTTGCGGAGGTTAGATCATTGGGACTATTTAAAGACAAAATAGATAAATTTTGGAAAGATCAGTGGACCTGGTACAGACCAGCAAGTGAGGCCTAGGGCAGGTTCAGCCATGATCATATTGAACAGCAGGGCAGGCTTGAGGGGCTGAGTGGCCTACTCCTGCTCCTATTTTCTATCCTACATTCTAACAACCTCGGTGCAATGCTGCCCCATCAGATGGATAGGATGAAAGGTATCTCATGCCACTAAAGGAGAAGGAAATTAGCCCCAGTGTCCTGGCCAATATTTATCCCTCATTCATTCATAAAATGGTGGATACATCCAGGGGTGTCCCAGGCAGGGTGTGTACCCATTACACACATCCCCCTGCCCCTTTACACAGGTACCTTTTTCAGAAAGGGCAGTGGGAACCCTGGCTGATTATTTCCTTTCCCTACCCCATGTATTTTTCATGTTTCTTGCAACGTAGGAGAAATTGGGTCCTTTAAGTCTAGACTGGCTCTGAGCATTCTCATCAACCCCACTTATTTCCCTGTAATCTGTTAGACTGGAGTCATACAGCACAGAAACAGGCCCTTCAGCCCAACTGGTCCATGCCGACCAAGAAACCCAGCTAAACTAGACCCATTTGCCTGTGTTTGGCCCATATCCCTCTACCTGTCCAAGTACCTGCTTCAGCTCATTCCCTGTACTGACCTCTGGGTGAAAAATTTGCCCTTCAGGTTCTTCTTAAATCTCTCACCCTGAATCTATGCCCTCTAGTTCTTGATTTCCCCGACCTTTTGGGTGGGGGCCACGGAATACACCCTATTGAGTGTATTCACCCTATCAATGCCCCTCATGATTTTATACACCTCTAAGATCACCCCTCATTCTTCTACACTCCAATGAGTAAAGTCCCACTCACACACGTCTCAGTGCCCATCAACTCCCCCCAATTCTCCTGCCTAACCCCTACATAAGGGGCAACTTACAGCAGCCAATCAACCTACCAACTAGCACGTGTTTGGGATGTAGGAGGAATCTGGAGCAAACGAGAAATCCACGTGATCACAGGGAAAACATGCAAGCTCCACACAGCACCAGAGGTCAGGATCGAACTTTAGTCCCTTGAACTTTGAGGCAGCAACGTTAACTTTCTATTAAACAGCAGGAACATGAAAGATCTTTCTTCTTCCTCATCTGTTCACCCACTAATGGGGCATTAATTCCCATGGAGTAAGTGGCATTACAACATTCCTCAGGTAACCATTTTCCATGACTACAAACATTGTCATTCAGCTACAGCACATTTTTTAATTAGCAGTTCACAAAATTGCAGGAAAGATTTACATTTATTCACTGACTGCCAGCTCCCTCCACCCTGCTAAACTACTGCAGAGGGGAGTTAATAGTCAACCACAGTGCTGTTGGTCTGGGTTTCTTTCACTGAGGACAGCAGGGACATGGCTGGCTTTTATTTAACTATTTGAATTAGAATTAGTTAGCTGCTCTGGTGGGATTTGAATTCTTGACTCCGGATTAATAATCCAGGTTTCTGATATCAGTCCACTACCAGAACAATTACCCTATCATAACCTGCAACGCAAATGAGCCAATCTTGCTCCGGTCCAACGTCAATATGTACCAACTTATGACAAGGTGGCTTCCTGCCAGTCTTGGTTTGGACTCTGGAGAAAAAGGGCAAACTCAGGCCAAAGTTTACTTCAAAGGCAAATCCACCTTAGAATGGAGAATTGTTGTCAGTTTAATGAACATTTTATTACTTTTCTGTTTGACAAATTAATGAAAACACTTGGAAAATACTTTCTCCTTGAACCAGTTCATATATATGTACATACAATTATTGGGTTAGTGCAAAAATTGCTTTCTCTTTGAAGTTTCTCATTTATACAATCAGAACTTCACATTATTTTCTCACAAAAGTATTAAAAATTAAATACGTAAACTTTCTCACTTTTCCATATCATACACAGTCAACACAGACACACAAACCTTGTGGTTACATCTTCATGGAGATTAATGGGTACACCAACAGCTAAGGCAGGGCTTGACACTGGTGAACGTCTACACTGCAAGGTGCAGGTGGGCACACAATACTTGGCCTATTTGGTCAGCCTTTCCCATCCCTTCACACTCTCCTGGATCAGACTCATCTCGTGGCTCATCTGTGATTCACCTCTGAAGAACAGCACAAGTTTGATGGCAAAAGATTCCAGAATATGACTTGTCTTCAACAAAGAGCCAAGATACAACAGTTAAAGCTTGGCTCATAAATCATCAAGTCTGCCAGTCTTGAGAGGTTGTCGTCACTCTTTCTCACACTTCTCTCCCTCCTACCCTCTGTCACCCAGTGCACATGCAATATAAAATAGAGCAGACTTTGTCACAATACAAAGCTACAGGCACTTTGAGGAGAACCCACTCTTGATTCAATACAGGTACAGCTACAGCACATCACCCACGATCTAAGTTTTAGTTTTGGTTAAACACAAAGTCTGTTCAGGTGAGCAGAATAGATCTGGGCTCTCTGGCCCCTGCCGTGTACGTTGGGCAGCAACACTAGGACATGGTCTTGGATTGAAAACAGGAAGCCTGTTTTCATAGAAAGCACAGTGGAAACGTGGGGCTCTCTCCCGTCATAAGATATTGGAGCAAGTGAGCTAGATTTCATAGTCTTTAGCATCCCTAAAATTTCCAGACTTCAAATGGTTTATAAACAGCAAATGATGGAAAAACTGTACAGGTTGTGATGAAAGGTCAATGACCTGAAATGTTAACCTTGTTTCCCAGTTCACAGACACTGCCTAACCTGCTGAGTGTTTCCATCATTTTCTGACTTTGTTTCAGCTTTCCAGCATCTGCACTATTTCTCTTTCTGTTCGGCTAATTCCATAACAACATGCAATGCAATACCAGATTCAATGAATAAACAATCTCTTGACAGTTCACATGGTATGAGTTTACCAAGTTTATACAACAGTCATATCTTTAAATTAACTTGTCTCACCAGCACGTTATTAAAATAATTGACAATTATAGTGTAAAATGTGCCCAAAATTCCAATTCCACATTTAGTGAGGACTTTTAGGGAACAATGAAAGTTGCAATCGGAAAATATTCTGGGAAGCTGTTTGAGATAGAACTGCAGTATCAGTAATCCCGTTGCAAACATATCCAGCCACAGCCAACATGCTGTTAAATCGTTGTCTCAGTGCGTCACCCAGTGTGGATGTGAGCCATATAGATTGAAAGAGCGAAGCTTCAGATCCTTTTCCTGTGTAAAGTTTGCTGCTCATGGCTGGGATGAGATGCGGCTGGACATCCAGTCCAATGATCTGTGGGAATGCACCCCCATTCAGACTCGAGATACAGATGGAACAATAGGCAAGAGGGTGGTCAGCCTTCAAGACACAGCATGGCTTGGAATCCTTTGTGAAGGATGAGAAAATTTTCCAAGAGAAAGAGTGGAATTAGAAGTGGAAGTGGTGATAACATGGGAATCTTTTGAAGATAGATAAGAGGATTACAACCCACTCACCCATCATCCTTATATCAAAGATAACAGTATATGCTGTTCATATTACGACCTTTTCATTGAACACACACACTATCCACTCCCCCCAGATGTTTTCTGCCATATCGATTCGAAAGCATGCATTTCAGTGGTAGGGACTCAGCAGAGGTATCACTGATAACACGATTAGTTAGGGCATCAGGATTCTAGGATTTTATCAGAATCGCAAGAAAGGGATAAATAAATCTTGTGCAACTATCGGGCGGAGAAATGGCCGGGCAGTCTTCACGTCAGAGCCAGACTATGGGCACCTGGGTGACATTGGATATCATTGTCACACCTGACACCCTCCCCTGATGTCCACAATGGTGCACAGTGGGAAGATTGACTCACTTCTCCCAGCTAAATCTAGGGCCAGCCTGATTTGTACTGTTCAGTCTCAAACTGGACAGGCCAAGTGAACCGCTGGGAGTGCACCTTTCATCTATTTGACAGTCTCTTTTCTACCAACAACAGCAGTAAGACATGCGGGCACCTCAGAAACAACTGATGCTGAGGTGATAGTTGGCTGAGAATATTGGTCGTAATTCCATTCTGGTCTAGACAGTGGTGCAGTATCATGGAGCCCAGAAGATAGGAAGCCAAAATTTCCAGCAGTCACCCCGAAATTTCCACGAGACGCTGTGCTGCATCCAGCCTGATTGGGCTATGGCCTCTCACACCTTCAGGGGCAACAGCATGGAGTAGTGTAACCTGACCACCATCTAAGTGGTAAAGAGAGTTCCTCTCCTCATCTCCCCAGTCTTCTTCACTGCGCTGAAAGAACCAGCTCTCACTGAGGGGCAGCATCTAGCTATTCAACCATGAGCGGCATAACTGTTAAGCTCATTTGGGCTCTTGCCCACTGCGCACACAGACAAAGTCTACAGATGACTGCGGATACTCAACATAGTTACGTTATGTAAAACTGAAAGTGGTGCAATACTCCTGGGGCAACAAATAGAAGGAAGCTCATCAGAAAGGACACCCACCAAGCCCTTTGAATGTGTGGGAACTTTGGTTAAATGCAAAGCTGTCCTGGATCAGCTAATGTAGCACAGTGCAGCAACAAGAGTGCAGTCTGTTTGGCTCAGCATCATACCACGCAGTGAGCTTACCCATGTTGGTGGTGGCATCCTTAAAGTCAAAGTAGTCAGCTTGGTCCCATTAACAAAATAAAGCAGCAGTCCCATATCTGAGGTGATATTCAGACAGGAGTGCATGCCATGGTTATTAAAGAGCCTCCAGGTGTGGAAAGAATCGGTGGTGATAATGGAACGTGGGGAATACGAAGCTGTAGAGAATAAAAATGAGGTGGCCAACTAAATCCAACTTGGCAAACAAGACAGTCAATGAAAACAGGAGCCATATGGAATATTACAACAGTGCCAAGCTGAATAGGACTGGGTGTCAATGCAAAGTATCTCACCGATCTGTGGAGAGAAAAGAATATATGCAGGGCTGCCCTTCACCCATTGCTGGTGGTAGTGGATGACTGAGGGAGGGTAAAACAAAAAGGACGTGGGTGAGTTAGTTTCTCATTTCCCCCCTTCAACTTTCTCTAGCCCAGACAGACGGAGATCAACAGGCTCCCAGCCAATATCAAGCATCAAACATGGGCATTCTGGCCTGTAAACCTGAACAATTCTCTCCGAGTCTACACTGTTCTGTTATCCAGCTGCCACTTCCAAAGCCCGAATAAAACTCCCAGAGGCTTTCTTCGCTGTGTCCGATTGGGAGGCAGGAGACAGGCACTTCATTAAAGGGCTCAACCCTTTGTTATTATGTATAGACACTTGTGCAAATACAAACCCTGCCTGACTCCTCTGAGTACTAACTCTCTACCAGTGAGAATTCCCAATAATCAGCAGAGGGAGGATGTAATGAGATACCTGCACTCCACAGACGCCAGCGGTCAAACATTGCCTTTACTGGTCTGTTCCGGCTTTACGTCAGCACTGCTCCTATTATTTTCATTGTGGTGAAATTAAAACAGTCAATTCATTACCTCACAAATCATCTAGTCTGTCTGTTATTTATTAATCCCTCCTCTCCTGAAGGCATCACCTCTTGCGGGCATATGGTTCCAGGGGCCCTGGTGACCCTACAGTCCCTCAGTGCTAGACTTTGCAGTTGGCAGTGCTCAAGTCGCGACGCCAGGTACAAGCAGGTGCTCTGACTCGGACACTACAACCTGTTGCTCTCCTCACAAGACGTGCAATCCAGCAGCAATTAACGGGGCTCTCTCTCTTCCCGAATCAGGACCGATTCCAGCACCTCTCCCTGCTGTTGTTTGGAAATGGCAAATGCAGCTCAGGTGGAGGTGTGAGCTGGGGATCTTTCTGACCTATGTGGGGATGCACTCACCCACCCACCTAATCACAGAGGGAGTTCTTGAACCTTTTTTAAACCTTAAGTGCTCAGCCAGGAATGTAGCAACATACCACAGAGTAACACAGCTGTTCCTCTAATGTGAACAATCTCACCTGGTCCTGTATGTGATTGGATGGATTTGTCCCTTTATGATCCTCACTCAATAATTCAACAGGGCATGCCAGTTTCTTCTCAATTATATTCACCTACATCATGTAAGAAGAGTTCTTAACTAGTTCAAACAATCAACGTCCACATATATACAACACACTCCCCTAATGGAGCCATTAATTTGAAGTGATAAATTAATTTTTTGATTTATACAATAGACCTCTCACTCTTTTGGTTCACTGCACAGATATTGTGAGGCAAGTATCAGGTCAGCTTTAACCAGGCTCCAGCTCTTTTCAGAAATCACTTTCCTCTCCAACGGTGAAGATTATTTGTCTCTTTACAGCACTGGCCAAGTGCCCCAGCCACACTCGGACCACACTCACTCCTCTGGCACGAACTCACGGCTCGTGCGCCTCACCAGGGGCCGGACTCGTTCATAGAAGAGCAAGTAGGCATTGGAGGCTTGGACTTCCTGCAGGCTGGCCCTGCGCACTGTGTCGTCCGATATCCACATCCACTGGCTGTTCACCGCCAACGGGTTCTTCGAGGTGGATGGTGAGCGGCGGAACGTGACAAAATGTCCCGAGTGTATGTCGCCGTGGTGGACTACCACAGACATCAGTCGGAACAAGTACACAGAGGACCTGTGGGATTCAAGCAGAAGGTTGAGCTTATGTTGGGAGGAAGATCTTCTCAACCCTCCCACTACCTCAGGACTCCCCTCCTCACCCTGAGGTGTGTCTATTCAGTGAGTGCCTCCCTGCGGGATCTTGCCTGGATCTTTATCTTTATGGATTCCAAGGATGTGGGTGCCCCCCAGCCAGGCCAGCAGTCACTGCCCATCTCTGGCTGCCCATGAACTAAGTGGTTTACTGGGCCAATTCAGACGGCAGATACATTGCTTTGAATCTGATGTTACAAGCTTACCACAGAATCAAAAGAGAGGCCACTTCCCCTATCAAGTCCTCGCTGGCTTATGTAAGAGCAATCTAATTAAACTTGTAGTGGCAGCACGTTTCCTGCTCTAAAAGGACTTGAACGAGCCAGAGTTTTACAACAGTTTCACGGTTACCGCCATTGATAATAGCTTTAAGAATAACTTTCAGATATATTTAACGATCAAGTTTTTACATTCTCCATATTCTGTGTCACTAGCTCAGATCACTGCATTACTTGTCCACCCTGCTGTTGAAACCCATATGTCTACACGTGGGTCTGCACCAGTGGGGGCTGTTGGAAGGACATAATATCCATCAATATTCAGTATGCACGTTACACATCACTGCCCAAGTTAGTTGGGCAGAAGGGGGATCAGATCCACAGCATCAGACTGTGACAAAACAGAGATTGCCTGTGCCAGCTCTTTCAGAGATCTACCAATTTAGTGCCACTCATCTCCACTCTTTCCAAGGACAAATGCCAAGTATTGTACACTTCTCAGAAGTGGGGAGAAATGTATTCACAATCTTTAATGCATTCGGTTTTGCGAAGCTAGGAACCGTGAAACAAATATAACTGCAAAATCCATTTTGCCCGCTGCACAAATTGAAATGATGCAAAACTTGCTTCCACCATTACAGGGAGCACTATGGCTTAACTGCTTTCTGAGGACCTATGTTGGCTCTATTATTACTGTGTGACACCAGATGTTTTCTTGCATATTATCCGAAGAATCTTTTGATTCCGGAGTAGATCCGAATGTGCCCGTAATTTTATTTATTTCTACATATGGAACTATGTTGGGGAGGTGGGTAATGAAGGAATATTAGAACATAGAACAATACAGCACAGTACAGACCCTTCCGCCAATGATGTTGTGCTGACCTTTATAAACCTACTCCATCTAACCCTTCCCTCCACACAGCCCTCCATAGGGATATTAAATGGACTCACGAATAACTTCTGGTTCCAAAAGATGGTGCAGTTGCTAATGGCGACAGCAGAGATGATGAACACGCCCCATTCGCAACCTGCATTTTACCAAGGCTGGGTTGAGTGGAACCTGCAAAGAAACACAGAAGAATGAAAGAGATTTATAGATATCTGCTGGTATGCAATGAACCGAATAGGACTGTGCATGACAGGACTTGCAAGAGCTGATTACTGGGATAGTCACAAAGTAAGTTGGATACAATGATTTCGCAGAGTAGTATGCAGCCCCTGTACAAGGAAATAAGATAAGTGCAGCAAATTTATTACTCTCTGAAAACAAAGACATATTTAATCTTTCAATATCTATGGCCTGAAGGTTTTATTTCTTCACTCATATGATAACTTTAATTGTCTTCAAGGTTTATACCTCCTTTCAGATTAAGATATTGGAATCTCTGATCTATCCATTGGCAAGGCAGCAGGCCTAGGGCAATAACTCATCTTTCACCCTTCCCTGAAAGGAAATAGCTAGTCTGAAATTGATAGTAACACAGATCAGTATCTCAGGGGGAGCAGAGATGGGAATTCACAACCCTGCATCCAGGCACAGAGAAACCATGCTCAAACACAACTCTTGCCATTTTAGGAAATATACACAGCACCCCCATGTTACTCTATTTCAGTTTGTCATGGGACCACTGTTACTTAACTACCCAGAGCTGTGTATGGTTAAGTGGAATATGTCTCCTGTGAATTTTGTTCTTAAATCACGTTAACAAATTACCAAATAACTTGGAGATTGATGTCGATGCTGGATGAATCTTCCGTGCATTAAAACAGAAGCTGGGAGCAAAAGGTTTTCTCTGGCAGTTATATTAAAAAACAAAATTAATGTGTGCTGCTGAGCTGTGTAGTCTAGAAAATGTACCAGCTTCACCTTTGTCTCTTGTGCTATTAAATAAACATTAGTCTTTCAGGAGGAGGAAATGGTTGATGGGATGGAGGTGAACTGCAGATGAAAGGTTGGTGGGGGGGGGGGTGGTGAGAGTTCTGAAGATGATGGCAGTGAAGGAGGAGGGAGGAAGGTGAAAAACGAAGTGAAAGAGAGGGTGAGTGAGGGCATGGGAGTGAAGGAAATCAACAGTTAGCCTCACTACACACAGCTGAAGTGGAAACACGAACAGAAAGCAGATACCCCAAAAGAGCACGTTCTATTTATGACGAGTTTTTAAGTGAGAAATAACGTGGAGATGATCATCGCGTCGTTGACTCGAGACGTTGCCTGGTCATTTGCTGTTAATCCGACCAGTACCTGGTTTGCTCAGCATGGTGGCCTCCAGCATGTGAGGTAAACTTCCAGTGCTGGCTGGTCTGCTCAGCCTGCGGTGTCCCAGCCTCTGAGACGGGCTGCGGTACTTGTAGGCGTCGAGCGAGAGGAACTCGCCGAACTGGACATGCTCGTTGCGCTTCAGGGGGGTTCCTTGGTTGGACCACGACAACCTTTGCAGGTGGATACACAGGCACTGAGGGAGCTTGGAATAAGGAAAGGAGGAAACGTCAGGACACGGGGATCTGAAACGACAGCGCACACTGGTTTGCTCAGTTAACAATGTCTCACGGAGC
>JARFYF010000046.1:31225907-31237459 GCA_030265395.1 Rhina ancylostomus
GTTCCTATTAAGTCTAGGCCCTCGAGTTATTGATTCTCCAACCTTGGGGGGGGGGGCACAGAATACTATGTGCATTCACCCTATCTCTATAAGATCACCCCTCAGTCTCCTACACTCCAAAGATGAAAGACCTAGCCTATCCAACCTCTCCCTAAAACTCAGTCCCTCGTGTTGGCAACATCCTTGTAAATCTCTTCTGTGGTCTTTCCAGTTTAATATCATCATTCCCATAGCAGCGTGACCAAAACTGAACACAGTACTCAAGTGTGGCATAGCTAGAGTCTTGTACAGCTGCAACATAACCTCTCAACTTCTATACTCAATGCCCCAACTGATGAAGGCCAGTTTGCCAAAAGCCACTTTCACTACCTTTTCTACCTGTGACTCCACTTTCAGGGAACTGTGTACCTGAACTCCAAGGTCCCTTTATTTTACAACGCTTCTTTGGGGCCCTACCATTTACTGTGAAAGGCTTACTTTGATTTGACTTTCCAAAATGCAATACTTCACACTTGTCTGAATTAAACTCAATTTAGCATTCCTTGGCTCACTTACCCAGCTGATCAAGATCCCACTGTAATTCTTGATAACTTTAACTGTCTATGATACCATTTTGTGTCATCTGCAAACCTACTAAAGATGTCTTGTACATTCTCACCCTTGTCTCATATCTAGACAAGTTAAGTATGTGTGTGGGGAGACAATGGCTGTGATTCTGGTAGGTGTACAACCAGCCAGCCAAATCAGTCAGATGCTTCTCTTCATTACTGGCTTGAGGCTTCCATGTTCTTTTTCCTGTGATGTTCACCTTGCTTTCTTTGTAATGATTTAACTGATTTCCTTTCTCTAGTTTTACACCCTACTTTTGTCTGAGAACTGGGTGCCAGTTCTGTTACTGGCTACCAGACCACCTTGTGGAAGGTGCACCACTGTGTTGGAAAAGTTGATTCCTCCTGGTCCTGCAAAAACATTGACCAGCTTTTCTCAAAGGCAACTAAAAGTTCACCATTGAGTGCAAAATGTGACCCTTTGTATTGATTCATTGCAAACAATTCTGCAATAATGATGTTGCAAGTAATCTGTTCTGTTTACTAGCAGATTTCTGACATTGCAAATAGATTTTTTTCCCCACTCAACATGCCTTGTTATAGAAGTATTCTGCAAATCTCTGATCTGATTTTTTTATAAATTTTTTTTGCAGTGATGTTCTAGGGGAAAGGTGATATTTTAAAATGTCTATACTGAGTAATCTTAAGATTGTAACCAACATTTTTCTAGGTTTGTAAGTACCTTTTTTGTACATAATCAGAGATTTATGAATTTGTAATTTGACAGTCTTTAAATTTTTGCTCTAAATAAATTTGCTAGTGAAACAAAAATGTGAATTCTTGTTAAATGTCATCACCGAAATGAGTGTTGCATTTCTATTTTAAAGATTAGAACCACTTGTTATTATGACTTTTACTACCATTATGACTGGTATTTTTGTATCTGGAGGTTTTGTAGCACTTAAGCAAAAGCCAACAAGGACGAATATTCAAGCAGCCACAATAAATTGTCCTTTTGCTTATGCCCCAATAAATATTCCATTTTGCTGAGTGCAGATTGTGTAATGATGTAGGTAAAGCTTGCACACATTAGAAATGCCTAGTTTAATAATGTAAATGTTGCATAAAAATTGGGCTGGAGACATCTGTCTGGGAGAAGTTAACTTGAATTCAGTTTGTACTTTCACTGAGAAGAGCTGTAGTCCATTAGCTTGAGTTTTGTTTTACAACATTATTAAATAGCTGAAATTACAACTCTCATTTGTTTCCTCATATGTGAACAAAGTGTGGAATGACAAAAGTTCTAAAGATGTATTTCAGTTTGAATATTAGAAAATTTAAAATAAAGGGTTATTCTACTTGCACTGCTCATATCAGTATGAGATTTTAAAACTCAATTAACATTATTCCCTACTAATAGACATATTTTGTGATGTATAAAATACCTGATGGTATTGCTTACTAATAGGCCTCTTATTTTTGAATTTAAATTTACAAAATTTAATATTAAGTTTCTCTCTACCTTGTAATTTTATTTCTCCAGTTTTTATTTTAAATGTGTACTCATACTGGAGTACCTCATTTCCCCCTCTCTTAACATTTTAATTTTGCTGCTTATAGCAGTTTCAATTTGTGAAACATTGTTTATAGCCTGTTGTTTAGTATTGCACTTGCTTGTTGGATCTTAGCTGGGTCTGGGGGGCTTGACAGGGTAGATGAGATGTTTACTGTAAGTGTCATGCACAAGGGGACACAGCTACAAAATAAGGGGCTGGTAACTTAAAGCTGAAGTACGTAGACATTTCTTCTGAGGGTAGTGCAGCTCTGAGAGTGGTAGAGGCCAGATCATTAGATATATTTAAGGTGGAAATAGATAAATATTTTGAAAAAATCAAGGAATTTAGGGTCATGGGGGAAGTGGCATAGAGGAGGAGTTGAGATTATCATGATCTTGAATGGTGGGACTAGTTTGAAGGGCCTGGTGGCATAAACCTCTTATTGTGTTCTTGTCAATATTCCCAGAGCATTAGTTTTAGTGTTTGCACATTGATGTTTGCATATGCAGGTTGTTATTTGTTCAGGTAACAATCTATAATCTAAAGTACTCTTACAGCATGAATAAACTTTGCACATTATTGAACTTCATGAACTACTTAATCTTGTTACTTTAATGACATTCAAATGAGTTTCCCCTGTTTGGGGGCGGTGGGGGGGGGGGTGGTGTGTGGTGGGGTCAAAACATACAACCTACTATTGTGGCAAATGCATTGATTTGTGGTTTGGTCATGCAGAGAGATTGAAGCACCTTGACATTTACTGTTCAAAATGTAATTATGAGAATAACTAAGAACCTAGTGTGCTGGATTGGGTTCTTTCCTCTTGCATCTGGTATCTTCCTCTTTAGGTGCACCAGCATTGCTCAATTGATTTTCCATGTACGGTCTTAAATTAATGGTGACTTCTTGCAGGGTCACACCCGCTCAAGGATAATCTCTACCACCAACTTTTGTCCCAAGCTTTTCTCTACCACCAATAACCCAAACAATTTTGCTATCTCCACCAGTTTTCATCATTTAACCTCTAATTTTGGTTTTTAAACAAATTTGGAGCATGTGGGATTGGGGTAATATACTTGTGTGGACTGGGGGTTAGTTAACAGATAGAAAATGGTGGGAATAAGTGAGTTAATTTTTGTTGGGAGCTTGACTAGTGTTGGGGGTCCCACATGTTTGTTAATGTGTGTGAAGGGATGAAGTGTAATATTCAAGTTTTCTGTTGACATAAAATTGAGAGGCAGTGTGAGTTGATATAGAGGGGTATCCAGTGGCTATGGGCAAGCAATGTGAATGGATGAGGACGTCATGTGAAAATGATTGTGGATTATCTCATTTTGCACACCCCCTCTTTCCTCCCTACCCCCATGAGAGAAAATCAAAGCAGTTATTTTTAAAAAGAGATTGTTTAGTAGGTCATGGGAGTCCTTTTAAGCAAATAACTGAAAATTGAAATGCTGGCATGTAGGAAGGCAAAACACTGCTGCACTGAGCTGGATCCTCGACTTCCTCATCGGGAGATCATAGTCAATGTGGGTCAGTAATAACAACATCTCCTCCTCATTGACAATCAACACAGGCACACCTCAAGGATGTGTGCTTAGTCCCACTGCTGTACCCTCTACACACACAACTGTGTGGCTAGACACGGCTATATTCTAGCCATAACCAACCTTTCATAGCACTTCCTTGAAGTAGATGTGAGTGCTATTGGGCGGTTAGTCGTTGAGGCAGCTTGCCCTTCTCTTGGCCACAGTATGATTGATGCCCTTTTTAAGTAGATGACAACCTCAGTGCAGCAGTGAGAGGTTGAAGATGTCCTTGAACACTCCAACTAGCTGGTCGGCACAGATTTTCAGTGCCCTGTCAGGTTGACCGGGGCCTGACACCTTGCAAGGGTTCACCCTCTTGAAGGATGTTCTGATGTCAGCCTCTGAGACAGAGGTCACAGGGTTGCCAGTCGCTGTAAGGATTCGCACAAGTGTAGTGTTATTCTCCATTTCAAAGCATGCATACAAACATATGTGTAGATAGTTCTGTGTAGATTTAATGTTTCAGGTCAGTAGCCCTTCAGAACTGAAAGGGAGGCAGTCATGTGTAAATTCAACCTGGTAAATATTGGCCATTAGTTATGGAAATGGAACTATTGTCTGTAATGCTGCTGACTTGCTAAGCATTCCAGTGGTTTCTGTTTTAACGCTGTACATCCAACATCCAGTTTATACTTCAGGAACAGAAATGAGAAAATGGTTGGTGTAAATCAATATGTACAAACAGAGCTCATTATTTCCAAACCAAATAAAAATTCATAGTTGGGTCTTTTTATGATGCGGACTAGGTCTTCGAAAAGTAGTCCAAAATCAAAAATACTGCAGATGTTGGAAGACTGAAATATAAACTGAAAGTGCTGGAAATACTCAGCAGGTCAGGCAGCATCTATAGAGAGAGAAACACAATTAACACTTCAGGCCATGACCTTTCATCAGGACTGGGCGAAGTGAAAAATGGAACGGATTTTATGTTGTAGAGAACTGGTGAGGGACAAGGGACAAAGGGGATGATTTATAGGGTGGAGATCAGGAGATGTTGAATGTTACCATTGGGAATAGTAGTCAAAGTATATTTGAAGGACTATAGGAAATGAATGCCATTTGAAATACCCTTGCTATTTCACTAGCCCTGCAAACTATTCCTCTTTAATTCCCTGTAAAAAGCACTATTGAATCTGCTCCCTCCTCCCTTTCAAGATACATTCCAAATTTTAGCAACTTCTTGAATTTAAAGAAAAAAATCCTCCTATCTGTTTTTTCCACTAGTTTATTTGGCTCTGTGTACTCTGGTTACCAATCTCAATGGAATACTGTGTTGAATCTTCTCTGATGTAAAAAAGAAACAAAATCCCTTTTCTTTAAACTGAAATTCATGGCCACAGGCTTAGAGCAGTAACTGACAACTGAGTAATTGATACTGCAAAGCACTAATGAAGTGGCCGTTTAATGCAAATAGCTTGCATCGTCCAATAGTTGCTATCATTTTAAAAAAAATTTAACCAGCACACTTGGATATGGGGAGAAAAACAGTATACATCCCAATTTCACTCCACTTTTGGAGTCTCCTTCCTTAGATAAAATCTGTAACACTGAAGCAGGCTGTGATGTTTAAGCTCTGCCTTGGCCTACTCCTATTCCAGTTACCACCTTGTACCTTGCCCTTCCTTACCCTCCTTCCTTCCCCCTCAGCTGTGCATCAAGCTTCCCTGTCAATCCACCAGCTCAATCTGCATCAGCCACCCTATAAAGTAGCATGTTCCATTTCTTACCAGTGTGGAAAGAAATTTCTCCTAAATTCTTTGCTTGGTCCGTTTCTTTATAATTCATGCGGGTATGGATGTGGCTGGCAAGCCCAGTAGTTAATGTTCAACCTTAATTGCCCTTTAGAGGGTGATGGTGAGCTTGCTTCATAACCTCTGCAATCATTATGGTAAAAGTTTTTTTTAGTTAGGGGGCTTCAGGATTTTAGCCTAGTGATGAAGGTAAAACAATGTTAGGAGATTGTGACTTAGAATCTGCAGGTAGGGGTGCTCCCATCAATATGCTGCCCTTGTCCTTCTAGATCACAAGTTTGAAAGGAACTGTCAATGAATGGCAAGTTGTTGCATTGCATTTTGCAGATGGTGTTCACCACAACTGGTGGGAGGAGTGGCTGTTCAGATTGGAGGTGAAGTGACCTGTTTTGACCTGGATGGAGCTGAGCTTCACGGGTGTTCATTGAGTTGTTAGTGACAAATTGGCATATATATATCTTATTTTCAAAAAGGGAGACAGGAAACTTAAGGCTATTTAGCTTAACGTCTGACAAGGGAAAATGTTAAAAGTTATTATTAAAGACAATTTAAAGACAATGTAGCAGGGTATTTGGGGAAAAAAATCAAAATAATCAGGCAGAGTTGACATGGATTTGTGAAAAGGAAAGCACTTATGACAAATTTCATGGAGTTCTATGAAGGGTACCTTGTGCTGTGGATAAAGAGGACCTGGTGGATTGACCATACCTAAATTTCAAGAAGGCATTTGATAAGACACTTCATCAAAAGTTTTTGCAGAAAATAACTCAACTGACAAGTGAAATGAGCTGCTTGTTTCATGGGGAAAAGTTGGGCAGAATAGGCTTGTATCCACAGAGTTTAGGTGACTTGATTGAAACATATAAGATTCTGAGGGGTTTTCACAGGGTGGATGTAGAGAGGATGTTTCCTCTAGTGGGAGAATATGGAATGTGGGGTCACTGTTTAAAATTAAGGGTGGTTCAATTAAGCCAGGTGAGGCATTTTAATTCTCTCAGTGTCGTGAGTCTTTAAACCTATCAAGAGTTGAAGCAGAAGTATTTCATTATTTTTAATGGCAATGATAGATAGACTCATGTTAAGAAAGGGGATGAAAGGTTAGTAGGGATAGGATGGAATATGGAGTTCAGGTTACAATTGTTTTAGTGGAGCAAACTCAAGGGGCATAACTCCTGCTCCTAATTCATATGTTTATACGGTGACACAAGAGACTGTAGATGCTGTAATCTGGAGCAAAAAACAAACTGCTGGAGGAACTCAGTGGGTCGAGCATATACGTTTGTATGTCCACTTCACGTGCGTTCACTTGTAGCCTCTCTACATTCACCCCTTCCTAATTAAAAGTTCTCTATACAAGGCATTTTTGTCATTCCATTTTAGAAAAGATCTCTTTTGATGATTATTTCACTGGTATTTTGTTGTCTCATCAGAGAGTAACATTTTAGATGTTGGAATACAAATTGTACAAGAATATTCCTGAAAGAATAACTTGATGTCTTTTTTTTAAACTGAATCGTGTGGGGGCCTACTTATGGTTCATTGTCTTAACCTGTATACTAATGATCTTTCAAATTGACAGTTTTTAGCTAGTTTCAAACAAAACCAAATGCATTTGTTAATTGTTTACCTGCATACTATTTTAGCCTACTCAGCGTCCTTTTACTTCATTGTCAAAGATAAATTGTTTCAAAATACTGCTTCACAAATGGGCTTTTATTTCACTGGCGTGTTCTGTTATTTATTGTCCATAGCTCAGTTCTCCATTTTTGCAAAATCACTCCTGGCGTTAACAATAAGTGCACTGTCAAAAGGTTGACTTAAAGCAATGTTTAAATGCCAAAATTGTTTGTAATATTCTTTGAATCCAGTATATTACAGAACTAATGAGTATGTGTCTTGTCTCTGTGCTCTTGTTTGTAGGACCTGGGGCTTTTAGCAATGCTGATATATAACCAGATGCTCTATAATACAACAACCTAAATCGAGGCTTGCTGGTTTCTTTCCTATGCAGCAAGAAGATCGTGGTTATGTGTATGTTCTGTGAGACAAGCAGACAGACTAAATGTTTCCTGGCTGCCAATACAGTGCTTGGGAGCCAAAATGTCATCTTTGCCTGTCAATTAGACCACAGCTACTTTATTTCCACTTAAAAGATTACTAACACTGCATGGTGTGGGTGCCCGTGAAAAAGTCGAGGGCTGACAACGTTGCCTTGCTACACCGATCTAACACAAATCTTGTGAACATGTTCATTGAATGGTTAATAGACTGGGACCTGACATTGGACCGAATCAAAGGCTTGGTCCTGGCAAGCTTGCAAGCAGTGAGAGAGTGTGACGTAACAGCCGTGACCACCTTTGCCTGCATCTTGGGGCTTTTTGTGTGGTACTGCTACCACATAGGCAGTGAGCAGCCCCGCAGCCACACACCAGTGAATGCCATAATGCAGAGTGCTGACATAAACGGATTGCAAAATGGTTACACATGCTGCCAATCTGCTGATTGCATAAGGTGCACCCATAACGAGGGACGCAATCAGAAACTTTATCACAATCTGCAGGAATATGCCAAGCACTACTCGTGGTCAGGAATGGGACGGATCCATAAAGGAATCCGGGAGCAGAGCCGATATTTGAACACCAGACCTTCCATTCAGAAACCAGAAGTTTTCTTCCTGCCTGACTTGCCTACGACTCCTTATTTTTCACGAGACGCCCAGAAGCATGATGTAGAGTTGCTGGAGCGGAACTACCAAGCCATCCTCGCCGAATTTGAATTGATTTTCAAAGCATTCTCAAATTGCAACCTTCCACAGGGCTGGAAGGTTAATACCACACCCAGAGGCGACTGGTTCACTTTCTATCTGGTTAACCAGGGCATCTGCCTTCCTAGTAATTGCAGAAGGTGCCCTCGGACGTACCGCTTACTAGGCAGTCTTCGCACTTTCATCAGTAACAATGTCTTTGGGAATGCCTGTTTCTCTGTATTGAGTCCAGAAACACTCATCACCGAACACTATGGACCCACAAATGTGCGGATCCGCTGCCATTTAGGTATGTGAGTACTTGATTTTTAAACATAATATTTGCTTTGTGTGGCAGGAAGTACCGTGCCTGGTGTGGCTTTTCTTTTCTCTTCAGTACTTTTTTCAGTGTCCAGTGTGATGTCATGATCATGAAGACACCAGAGACTGCAGATGCTGGAATCTGGCGCAAAAAACAAATTACTGGAGGGACTTAGTGGGTCAGGCGGCATCTATGGAAAATAATGGGGGGTTGACATTTCAGGTCAAGATCTTCATCTGGATTGAAAGATAGAGGGGAGATTATTTATCTTTCATTCCAGATGGAGGGTCTCATCTCAAAATGTCAATACTCTCTGATCACTTTGCACTAAAATGGACTTTGCCTTTTTTTTTGTTCTAATTATGTTTTTTTTCTTATAAAAATTGTGTATAATTTATGTTTAATTTATGTTTTTTTCTTGTGAATGCTGCTTGTGTGATGCTATGTGCCTGTGATGCTGCTGCAAGTTTTTCATTGCACCTGTGCATACAGGTGCTTGTGCACGTGGCAATAAATTTGACTTTGACTATTTCCGTCCATAGATGCTGCCTGAGCCGCCGGGTTTCTATGGCATCTTGTGTTTTGTGTCATGATAATAATCCAACCTTGGACAACATTGATTTGAGTAACTTATTGCAATCACGTGCAGACCAACATTAAATTAGGCCATTCCTCTGTTCTCTTTGTTTTGTATTTCATCTTCATTAAGGTGAGGGATGCTTTTTTTTTGTAATTTCAAGCATCAAGTCGCTTCCCAGTCAGGTATTACTGTGATATGCAGAGTAAAACTGTCTCTGTTCCTCCAGCAATATCCCCCAATCACAAGTACATTTAGCAATTGTAACATGGAAACAAATGCTTTGGGCCAACCTGTCAATCCAGATGAATATTTCCTCAATGAGCAGTATTCCTGGTCCCACTTGTTCCCATATCCCTTTACACAAGTTGTTGAAGAAAATGAATATAAGGTGTTTATATATTACAAGCTGAGCTAGCATTTAATTGCTCATCCACAGTTGCCCTTGAGAAGGTGGTGGTGGGCTGCCTTCTTGAACTGCTGCAGTCCTTGAGGTGTTGGTCTACGCACAATGCAATTAGGGAGCGAGTTCCAGGATTTTGACCCAGCAACGGTGAAGTGACAGCGACATATTTCCAAGTTGGGATGGTGTGTGGCTTGGAGGGCACCTCCAGGTGATGGATGTTCCCATGCTTCTGCTGCCCTTGTTCTTCTAGCTTGTTCAGATTGTGGGTTTGGAAGGTGCTGTCCAAGGAGTCTTGGTGAGTTGCTGCAGGGCATTTTGTACATGGTACAAACTTCTGTGCCTTAAAAACACTTCCGTCACAATTCCTGATGCTGTAGACCACAACCTCACAATCCTCTGAGTTTAAAAAAAATCAAATCCCTCCTCTGCTTGCACCTCTTGCATCTGTCCCCCTACCACTGCAAGTAGTCTGTTTGAACCAACTTTGTCCCAGGACATTTACAGGATAATAACAAAGGGTCATGGAAATAGGGTAAATTTGACTGTTTGCCTATATGGCTACATGTTGCAAAGAATTGGTTGGGCCAAATGGCCTGATTCATTATCATAATTATGGCTTTTTTTGTAACTACCACAGTCATGAGCACTTCCTTCTACATCCATGTACTACTTTTCCCTTTGAATCATACTGCCATTGCAATTGAGATTATTTGCTGACCTGTATGTCCTTAGTGAAGTTTCCCAAAAAGTTATTTTTACTTATGGTTTGTAGGGGCTGCCAACAGCCAAGTGCCCTGCTTTGAGGCTTCTGCTTAAACTGCACTGAATTGACTGTGAAGATGAGAATTGTCTGGCTTTGACAGTTGTTCCAATATTCCCTCCATATTTTCATTTGGGTTCCTGTCCTGCACTTGATGTTTACCCCATAGCGACATCATAGAACTCATTTTGGGAAAGGTTAATCCTCTAGTACACCAAAGCTTCAGTACCATTATAACTAGTTATGATTTTGCAGTGAATATTGTGACTATTTTGGATGAACCGTGTTCTAAAGGCACTAATGGCCATTTTTTTTTTGTGTAGTAGCAATAGTTGAATGGGGAGCATTGGCTGAAACCTTTTTATTTTCCCTCATCTGTGATGTAGTTAGTCTCTGAGTTGGGCACTTATATGTTCCAATCCCCTTCTGAGACTTGAGCACAAATTCTAGGTTGATGCTTTGGGACAGTGTCATGGCCAGTAGTTATCCTTCTGCTCATTACAAATTTCTGGTTGTGAGAACTTGCTGTGTGCAAGCTAGCTACTATGTATTTTAGCAGTAATCTGCCCTCAACAATAAAGGTTAATTGAGTTTGGGAGGTCTGGAGGTCAGAAAAAGAATTGTAATAATGCACATCTGGTCTTCCTGTGAATAAAGTGATAGAGCAATTCAGCAGGGATCACAATCTAGTTCAGGTATTGTGAAGTGCCTTATGCCACCTATTATAAAGATACACAACCACTTGCATGTAGGTGGGCTTTGTTTCTTGTTTAGTTGATGTATGGTTACATCTATGCTGAAAGATTAATGTTCATGATGTAATTATCACTGGTTTACTGAGTAATAGTCTAGGAAGTGACTGTCAAACACTTATACCATCAGTAGATGCATTCAGAGGTGATCACTGGTATCTCATTCAATGGTTTATATGGCAGCAAATTTTGAGAGATTTATCATAGGAACAGGAGGCTGAGGAGTTCAGTAGGTGTTTTCACTCGATGGCTCACTGAGTTAATGTATTATACAGTGATCTGTTAAATAACAGAAATCAGGTGCTTAATTGACACTTCATCCACAAACCTCAACATTAACTCTTTCCACCACCCACACCATCACTGGAATCTGTCATCTATTAAGTGTACTGCAGTTGTGAAGGCTTTTTCAATAACCACTCCCATTTGGAAAAGTGAGAGCAGCAGCTCCAGGGGAATAAACCTGTTCATTCCCCAATGCCTTCTGCTCTTCGCGTGCGTGCGCCACACACACACACACACACACACACACACACACACACACACAC
>JARFYF010000046.1:31344048-31354399 GCA_030265395.1 Rhina ancylostomus
GTGTTATGCTAACCGCCACACTATCATGTCCCAACTCCTATACTCAATGCCCTATTTTTTAAAAATGCACATTACCTTGCGCTGTACATATCATTCTCCCTCACAACTGTTCTTCTCCAGTTAAATGAATGGGTTCACTTTACCTGCTCCAGGTCTAACTTGGCAGGTTCTGTAGGCAGGTTCCTCGGCAAATTCACGCCCACCACTCCACTGCAACTTTGCACCACAGTCAGGAAGCTTGAGCAGCAAGTTCAGGACATCGGTGTTCATGCTGGAGAGTTGAGGCGGGATTGGTGGAGAAAAGACGGGAAACGTTTACAGTTTGTGGGGGTTTCCTGGCATTTCCCAGCAGTGTAACTGCACTGTGTAATGAATTGACCTGTATGATCGGTACTCAAGTCAAGTTTTTCACCGTACCTCGGTGCAAGTGACAATAATAAACCAATACCAATACCAACCTGTTCACCTTCTGGCCCATGGGCAGTTTAGTATCAGGATGTGGGCATCACTTGCTTAGTTCCACTTTCCTAATATTTCCAAATTTGAAGCTGCTTTGAGTTTCTTGCAGTTGACTAATACTTAAGTAAAACATAATTTTGTGAGCTTCAAACACTGACTTTACTTCACTCATTTCTCTCCCATTGTTCCATGTTTGGCTTTTACATCCCTCCTGGTTTCTCTCAGAGTCATGCAGGTGATTAAGCATGTTCCTTGTTCTGAAACAGTACCTCATCAGAGTGCCTGCCAAATGTTCCTGTGCTTAACACCAAAACACAGAATTCAATTAAAATTAACAAGTGACAAGATGCGCGTAGGTTTTTTTAATACAAAATGGGATATATCAGTGTCAGAGGCCATCATGTTTTGCATTTTCATCCTCTTGTCAGACTGAGGTAACAACAAGACTAACCTCTATAGTTGAAGTGAGTTGGAGTCAAGGATAGTCACATCAAAGACAGAGTTTTGGTTGAAGAGTAGGTAGTGACTGCCTCTCAGTCCTTGATTAGCTCTCTTCCATTTTTGTCTCTCACTGTTTTGGGCCATTAAGTGTTTGGACAATACATGGTCTTGCATTTCAAGAACATCCGAAACAATTTCCCAAGATGGGGTACCAGAACCACATGAGAGCAATGTGAGGAGATGTTTGCAAATGGGACTAGCTGCAGGTTTGCAGATGACACCACTGTCATTGGCGAAATCTCAAATAATGATGAGTTCAAGTACAGGAAGGAGATGGAGAGCTTAGTGACATGGTGTCATGACAAAAACCTTTCCCTCAAATGTCAGCAAAACAAAAGAGCTGGTCACTGACTTCAGGAAAGGGGGCGATGCACATGCTCCTGTTTACATTAATGGTGCTGAGGTTAAGAGGGTCGAGAGCTTCAAGTTCCTAGGAGTAAACATCACCAATTGCCTGTCCTGGTCCAAACGCATAGACGCAATGGCCAAGAAATGACACCAGGGGCCTCTACTTCCTCAGGAGGCTAAAGAAATTTGGCACGTCCCCTTTGACCCTCACTGATTTTTATAGATGCGCCATAGAAAGCATTCTATCCAGACACATCAAGGCTTGGTATGGCAACTGCTCTGCCCGAGATCGTGAGAAACTGCAGAGAGTTGTGGACAAAGCTCAGCACATCATGAAAATCAGCCTCCCCTCCGTGGACTCTGTCTGCATTTCTTGTTGCCTCAATAAAGCAACCAACATAATCAAAGACCCCACTCACCCTAATCATTCGCTTTTCTCCCCCCTCCCATTGGGCAGAAGATACAAAAGCCTGAAAGCACATGCCACCAGGCTCAAGTACAGCTTCTGTCCCACTGTTATAAGACTATTGAACAGAGCTCTTGGATGATAAGATGGACTCTTGACCTCACAACCTACCTCATCAAGGCTTTACACCTTATTGTCACCCTGCATTTTTTCTATAACTGTAACACTATATTCCGTATTCTGATATTGCTTTTCCCTTGTACTACCTCAATGTACCGATGTGATAAGTGATCTGTATGGATGGCATGCAAAACAAAGTTTTTCACTGTACTTTGGTACATGTGACAATAATAAAACAACTTACTAATTAAGTTACCAATTTACTGGCTTAGGTGGGCACCTTGGTCATCATGGACAAGTTGGGCCAAAGGGCCTGTTTCCATGCAGTATAACTCTATGAATCTAAAACTTCCCTACTTTAATTTTCCAAGCCTTCATTCCAGTTACCTTCCTATTTACTTGCTGTACCTCCGTGCAACTCTTGGCGTTTCATGCACTACAACCCTCACATCCCTCCGTAGTGGAACATGATGTAGTCTTACTCCATTTAAATAATAATTTGCTTTCCCATTCTTCCTTCCAAAGTGGGCAATCTCAACATTTTCCGCACATCATACTCAATTTGAAATCAAACAAGCCAGAAGTTAGACATGTTTTTAGGCTGCAGTGCTGTATGACTCTATGACTCTAACCAGCTCTTGATCAAAGACCTGGAGGTTATGATATGTCTTAAAGGAGGGGCAATAAAAATTCCAGTGTCCTCTGTGAAAGAAATGTCACAGGTTGTTACAAAGTCAAGCAGAAAAACCTACATCAAGCAAAATGAGACGCTAACAAGTAGGGGGATATAAAGAATCAGACCGAGGCAGCCAAAGGCTCCGCCACAGATAATAGCTCAAAGAGATTAGGAAGCTGGAATCAAAGACACATTGTGGAACAAAGTAACCAAGATTCTAACAGAGCTTTCTACAATTCCAAAGCATTTCACAATCAATGAAGTATCGTTTTAAAATGCATTCACTGTTGTAATGCAGGAATGGGAGATTCTATCAAGACAAGGTGTGGAATGTATCGTAGATGAGAAACAAATGATAGAGATGCAGGCCAAGAATATGTAAAGCAAGTTTTACTTGATCTTTATTGGCCAAACTATATAATTGGGTGCTCCAGCAGGATGGAGGAACACCCCAACTTTGGATTGCGACATTAGAGGCAGCAAGGATAAGAGTGGAAGGATTAATGAAGACACAAGAGACTGCAGATGCCGGAGCGTGGAGCAACACACAATCCGCTGGAGGAACTCAGCGGGTCGAGCAGCATCTGTGGGGGAGAAAGGAATTGTTGACGTTTCTGGTTGAAATCTAGCATCAGGTCTGATGGAGCTGGTACTGCATGGAAGAGAAAGAGGGGAGGCAAAAGAAAAGATACTTATAGTGATATCTTAATCTCCAGGCACTCTATCAGACTTAAGAGGCAATAAAGAACTTACAGAGTGATTATACTGTACAAAAACACAACCAATTTGTGCACAGCAACCTCCCACAAAAGGCAAGAAAATGAACAGATAATCTGCTTTTTGAGGAACAATTGTGGACCAGGATAAACTGCTTCCTTCTTCTTTGTAATAGCACTGTGGATTGTTTTACTGAAGATGGTTGCCAACATATACGGTTTCAGGCTTTTCAATTACCTGAATCTTTTATGTCCACTTGAATGTTTAGTGACACATTGTTGGAAGTATCAGCCTGGATTCTATGCTCCAATCTTTTAAGATGAATTTAAGACCATAAGATGAAACACTGTACCATTAATGATGCACAATTCTTTTTTATATTTTAAGTTTGCCTCATGCAACACCTTCACCTACTGGCTGGCTGCTACACCTTCCAGCTCCAGTTTATACGATTTCACAGAGGAACAAGAGTCCATTCACCCCAATTACACTGTCTCACATAGCAACAGGTTATCCAGCCCTAGTTTATATCACCTTGCATTGGTACAGACTTGTTTTCTCTGGAATATCAAAGGCTGAGGGGAGACCAGATGGAAGTTTATAAAATTATGAGAGGCACAGATAGGGTAGACAGCCAGAATCCTGTAATGGGGCAACCAGACCCCATCCACCCTGGTCATTCTCTCTTCTCTCCTCTTCCATCAGGTAGAAGATACAGGAGCCTGAAGGCATGTACCACCAGACTTAGGGACAGCTTCTACCCCACTGTGATAAGACTATTGAACAGTTCCCTTATATAGTGAGACGGACTCTGACCTCACAATCTACCTTGTTGTGAACCTGCACCTTATTGCACTGCACTTTCTCTGTAGCAGTGACACTTTACTCTATACTGTTATTGTTTTTACCTGTACTACATCAATGGTCTGTACTAACCCACTTTGGGCAGGCACGGTGGTGTAGCAGTTAGCGTAATGCTTTACAGCACCAGCGACTCTGGTTCAATTCCCACTGCTGTCTGTAAGGGGTTTGTACATTCTCCCCGTATCTGCGTGGGTTTCCTCCGGGTGTTCCGGTGTCCTCCCACATTCCAAAGGCATACGGGTTAGGAAGTTGTGGGCGTGCTACGTTGGTGCCGGAAGCGTGGCGACACTTGCGGGCTGCCCCCAGAACACTGTACACAAAAGATGCATTTCACTGTGTGTTTCGATGTACATGTGACTAACAAAGATATCTTATCTTAACCCAAATGTAACTGCACTGTGTAATGAATTGACCTGTTCCATCAGTACGCAAGACAAGTTTTTCACTGTACCTTGGTACAAGTGACAATAATAAACCAATACCGATACCCAAAATGTGGCCTGACCAACGTTTTATACAGCTGCAACACTATTTGCCAAATTTATACTCAGTGACCCAACAAAAGCACAGTGTATGCCTTCTTTATCACACTATCCACTTCTGTTGCCACTTTCAGGGAGCTTTGGACTTGCACCCCAAGATCCCTCTGTACATCAGTACTCTAAGGGTCTTGCCATTTACTATATACTTTCCTCTCAAAGGGCAAACCCTCCCACTGGCCCAGATTAAACTCCATCTGCCACTCCTCCACCCCAATTTCCAACTGATTGGAACTTGAGGTCATGCAACCCACGTTGATACCATTCCCCATTGGAACAGGTAACCATTCGGCCCCACGTTATACTGTGCCACAGAAATCCAACAGGAAAATATTGAAGGTGCAAGAAATGTAAAAATAACAACAGAAAACGCTGCAAAACGTTGCAAACTCAGCCTGCCCTTGGAAAGTCCAGCAGACAGGCTTCCAGGTCGATGACGTCCGAATGACGATGTCGTCATCGCACGAAGCCCCGCCCATCAGGCGGCCGGACGCCACACACAAGATGGCGATGCCCGGACGCCAACCCAGACCCCGCCCCCTACCACGTGGGGCGGCCCCTCGCGGCGCGATTGGCGCCGACCTTCGAACGACGTCGCCCGAAGCCCCACCCCCCCCCATCTCGCCGGACGCCACACTCAAGATGGGGTAACTGGCATGGAGGAGGCGCCGCGACCCAGTGGTTATTTAGGTGGTTGTTTGTTTAGGTGGAATTTGTAATTCAGTGTCTTAAAAAAAGGGGTTTTTAATTGCCCCTGTGTTCCTTTGCTGTCCGACCGTGCCTCTGTTGGCTTGTTTGAGTGGCCCTGCAGTCACTGAGGGTTGATGGCCCCATCCCTGTCCTGAGCACCTCACCTGCAGTCGGGCTGCCTCACTGCCCTGGGATTCTGCTGCTGCACCCTCCGCTGGCCCAGTCAGCACTGGGGAGGGAACATCTGGAAGAAAGTGTCTTTTGACCACTTTTTACAACCCAGTTTTTGCTGTCTGGGTCATTTGTGGGGAGGGGGAGGGGGGGGGGGATGTTTTGGGGGTGGGTGGTCCGGGGCTGGATGGGGGCGAAGGTGAAACTCAAAGGGGAGTTCCCCATTTGCCCCCGGGTGCGAAGCCCGTTCCCGAGGCAGTTTAGCCCCTGAGCTACCCTCGTCCAACTATGGGTGTAATGATGTGTTTTAAAATACTCCATTGTTGAGGAATGTGAGGAAAGAAAGGATTTGGATTTATGCAGGGTTTTTTGTGAGTGCAGGACTTCAAAACCTGTAGTGCAGGGAATGGTGTGGATTCTGTTGTAATATAAGAAAATGGCAGTGAGGACGCAATGTGCTTAAATTTCAGCATCATTGGTTAACCTACATTTAATGTTCTAATTTGACATGGCAACCCCCCTGCCCAGTGTTGAGCCAAAACAAACCGCTTTATTACTGTTTAGTTTACATCAGATAGAAAAAATTGTCACTTTATTCCTTGCACCTCAAGGTTAATTTTCCTGGCAATATCACTAGATTATAAATCTTTTCTTCCTTTTCTGCTTGTGTTGCACTGCTTCTTGGGTACACTACCTTCAGGAGAAGTGAAAATTCAGTTGTGGATTATTGTCACAATCATTGGAGTTGCAATCCTGTAAATGTAAACAGAAGCTGTGTAAAAGGGGTTTTAATCTGTGATTAATTGGCAAAGTTCAGCTGGTTTGGGATTGTGCTGGCCTCTGGTTTATCTTCCAAGCTTCCTACTCTCTTTATGTTCATCTCTGGTGGAAGTGCATCATCAGCTAGGGAGAGATCAAAATTCTTTTAACATAGAACTCTCATGTAAAGATTGTATGATATTGACTCATCAAAAATGAAGTAATGGGTCCAATTTGTTGGACAATTTTTGGTGCTTTTTCTCCCTCAGTATTTCTGTCATGCCTCACTTTGGTTGTAGAGGGCCAAAGCCAGCAAAGAGATGACAACGTAATTTTAATGAATTTTCACTGTCCGAACTTCCATTATGCACACTGCCATGTCAGGGTGTTGATAGTGAAAGGCATGGGCATTGAGCCTCTTGACAGAACTGTGGCAGTCTGGTTGATAAATTTCAACTATTGTTGTAGCTGCTTCTGCTCCCAGGCGAGCAGTGTTATTCCATCACACTGATTTGAGCTGCTATAGGCAGGTAAGATGTTTTGAACAGTCAGAAGGTGCAGCACATTGTTTTTTCATTTAACCCTGCACTTCTAATCAAGGTGTTCATTTGGCTGATCCAGTTGAACTGGTCAACATTGACCACCCAAGCTGCTGGTAGTGTGTGACTTGCCAATGCTGGTGCTAGTGAACTTCAAGGAGGGAGCTGAATATCTCTTGTTGGAATTGGTAGTATTTAGCACTGAATGGTTTGCAAGAATTATTGAGGCAGTCACTGAGAAAACAGTTGAAGATGATAGAGTCAAGAGTGCTCCCTGAAGAGCTTGTTACCAAATGCAGACAGATTGTATTACCTTTATCTTTGGGGACATCAATTTTGCCAAGACTTGTGCACGCAATGCCTAATTGAATGCTGCCTTGATGAGAAAGAAAGGGACCTTAACTTCACCCTGTGCTTTACTGTGCATTTATGAGAAAGGCAAAAGGTATTTCCTGGTGCACAGGTGTCATGTACGTTGAGTGACGATGCAGTGGCCGACTCCACAATTGAATAGTGGCCATCTTAAGATAACAGACCTTGCATAAAATTTCAGATACTTTAAAACCAGAAGGAAAATTCTTCTCTTTATTTCTGAGCCTTCACTAAGTTAGGTACAGAATCCAAATTGGAGTATCATAGTAATACAAGAATGTAATCACATCAAATGTATTAGATGAGGGAATAGTAAACTGTTTTATAGCTTGTGCTAAAATGTCTTGCATTCTGCACTCTAGTTACAATGTTAGTGTACTTTTAAAACTTTTGTATTCCTCTTTTAGGAGAGGGGGCTTCAGTTTGGAAGCAACATTTTGTGAGACCTCCAATCAAATATGAACAAAAACAGTGGGGTATATGAAGATCCAGCAGATATTGCTAAACAGCAGGAACAGCACTACTACCTTCTCTCTCAGCTGCAGAATCTGGTCAAAGACTTATCAAGGTAGTGGAATGATGAATTCAAACACTCCAAGTCTCTGTTTTCAACCATATAGACAATCTTGCTGAAATTAAGCTCTGAAGAAAATGAGTAATGAACTGATTTTTACAGGAATGCTTTGTGCTATAAATCTGTAATGTATGTACCTTTTTAAAATATTGTACAAAATTATGTTTCACTGGAGAAATCTGCCAGAAGAACATCAGATTTGTACTTCAAAAGAAATTCCAAACATTTTGTAAAGTAGCAAATGCATTGCACAAATAAACTGCATTCTGGCATATTTCAGGACTCCAGTTTTGTATGCTGTTTCATACATGCTGTGCTATTTATAAATGTGATCTGTTGTCCTATCTTGCAATTTATTTTAAGATTGAGGCATAATCTGTAATTGTTCTGGGAACTGGAATCTGCAACAAGATGGGTTTAGAATTATTTACCAATTCTGAAATCTGGTGCATCTCGTATCCAGAAGCATTTCACTGAAAAAGCTATTTTTATCTTTCTTTCCAGCTGCACCCTTGAGGAAGACCAAGTTTTCCTGGGTGCAAATAATTTGCATGATTGAAGTATTTAACAGGCCCATTCCCAAGGGTGCTCTGGAATTGAAGAAAATTGTCCATTCTTGTATATGGGGTGTAATTATCATGGGAATTCTTCCCTGCAGCACTGATGAATGGAATGTGTTGAAATGAGCATTTTGTACAAGTGACATTGCGAACTTAAGTTAGCCTGTAGCATGTTCTACATTTATGAGGTGTGTGAGAAATTGTAGCCCCAGTTCCATTATCTGAACCAAAGTGTAGGTTGACTGTGACCACGCTGAGTCCCAGCCTGTCTTCCATTGCCTTGCTGGCCCTACAAAACGAACACGTGGTGTGGGCATGTACATTTACAACCTTCTGCAACTGATGGGCATTACATAGACACATGTGATTGGTGGATAGCAAAAATATATTTTGAATTAGAATTCCCTCCCTCATCTGCCTACCTGGATCCACCCTTCACTTTCCAGCTCTTGTTCCACCCCTTCCCTCCACCTTTTTATACTGGCTACCTCCCCTCTTTCTTTCCAGTCCTGATGAAGGGTCTCGACCCAAAACATTCACTGTCCATTTCCCTCCATAGATGCTGCCTGACCCGTTGGCTTCCTCCAGCACCTTTGTGTGTTACAATAAATAAATATATATATGCATATATTTATTGGACAAAGGCTTCCTATATGGTTGAAAGCAATTCCACTTATAATCTTATTCTGTAATGCAAGTAATGGTCAGAAATCACTCATAGCTGAATCCAGTCGATTTATGGTGCCATCTGGGATCACTCCTGGTTACCTATTAATCCCTGTTTAATTAGTACAGTATGTGCTTTCATCCATCATCCCTTCTCAGTGTGATTATATACAGTATCTCTCTGAAAGATTATAATCATCACACTGGATGTAATTTATCCAACAGCCTCGTAATTTGTCTTCTTAGGATAACCCTTGAAGTTTATCCCCAAGGTGATTTCAGGGTGTTCAACTGTTATGGCCTTAGAGGCTAAGATATGATAGTCATTTCAGGGGTTAAAGGTGAAGCAAAGGACCTGGCAAGGACCCTGATTTTCCAAATGCCCAGTCCAATGTGCTATAGTCATGTTATAGTCTGCATTGTCATCTGTTAACGTTCTACAATAAACCATGGGACCTTCTACATGGGACCTTTTACAATGGCCTTTACCACTGGGTCTTTGGGAGGAAATGTAGCTTCTTGTTGCTTTTTTATGCTTGAACTCCTGAGTTTGTTAATTTGTGTATCTAGTACATAGAACAGCACAGCACAGCAAATGGCCCTTTGGCCCATGATGTCTGTGCCAAACGCAATGCCACATTAAACTAAATCTCTTCTACCTGTACATGATTCATAACCTTCCATTCCCTGTATATTCATGTATCTACCTAAAAGCTTCTTAAATGCCTCTATCATATCTGCTTCCACCACTACCCCGGCAGCCTGTTCCAAACACCTGGCACTTTCTCTATGTAAAAAAATTGCCCTGCACATCTCCTTTATACTTTCCTCATCTCATCTTAAATGAATGTCCTCAGGTATTTGACATTTCTGACTGTCTACCCTATCTATTTTATAAACTTCTATCAGATCTCCCTTCAGCCTTTGTCGCTCCAGAGAAAACAACCCAAGTTTGTCCAACCTCTTCTTATAGCTCATACCTGTCTAATTCAGGGAGCATCCTGGTAAACCTCTTTGGTACCTTTTCCAAAGCCTCAGCATCCTTTCTGTAATGGGGCGACCAGAACTGCACACAACTCTAAATGCAGCCTAATTAAAGTTTTATATAGCTGCAATATGACTTCCTGACTATTATTCTCTATGCTCGACAGTGAAGGCAAGCATGCCATATGGCTTCTTTACCAGCTTATCTACTTGCATGGTCACTTTCAGGGAGCTATGGACTTGGACCCCAAGATCCCTCAGTGTTGTTAAGGGTCCTACTGTTAATGTATACCTTCCCCTAACATTTGATCTCCCAAAGCACAACACTTCACACTTTGGTGAATTAAACTCCATCTGCTATTTCTCTGCCTATATCTGTAACTGATCTACATTCAGCTGTCATTTG
>JARFYF010000046.1:32032908-32043409 GCA_030265395.1 Rhina ancylostomus
AGATAGATCTTGGAGCAGGATAAAATGTCAGCACAACATGGGCCAAGGGTCTGTACTATGCTGTAATGTTCTGTTTAAGGCAGACCAGGAGTTTCTCTTGGAGGGTTGTGAACTTTTACAACAGAGCTGTGGAAGTTCATTGGATATGTTCAAGGCTGAGGTAGATGGATTATTTCTCTATGGGGAAGTTGGAAGTGGCAGGAAAATGGAGTTGAGGTCAAGGTCCAATTAAGCATGATCTTACTGAACAGCAGAGCAGGCTGGATGGCTGACTGCAGTTATTTTGTATTCTAATACCCAAACTGAGATCTTCCTATCAGAGACCAGATTCAAGTGAAGGCTTGGGACCTGGTAAGGTCTTTAAGGTTATGAAACATGTTGGACCTATCAGGACTTGGTGGAAAATTTAGAAAGTTAAGTACAGATGTACTGAAGAGCTTCCTCATCAGTAGAACACCACAGTATGACTCTGAAATTCTGTGTCTTAAGATTGGAGTGTATGTCTTTGTAAGAGAAAGTTAAATTTAATAGAATTTCATGATTGACTGAACAAATGATTAAATATTTATTACTCTTTCACTATGCATATTGCATTGGTTTGAAGTTTGAACGTATGGTCTGTTGTAATGGAGAAATTTGACCCTTGGCCTAGAAGTTTAATATTCTTGCTCACTCATGCTCTCTGGAACAGCATAGGCTGACCATAAAGATCATTAAGTGTATAGTAAACTTGTTCTCTGACAGTAATAGCTCATTTGCTTTTAATGTCCACTGTGAAGGGGAGCTCCAAATCTTATTGCATGCTCTGTAAATGTTCAAAATGTTAGTTCAAGATGATGCCTTTGACTTGCTGGTTTGCTGTCTGAAAATTCAGTGATTGGTTGCTCACCCTGATTGATGCCCAGGGCTTGCACAATTCAAGAGGTAAATGGGTTGCTCAGTGGCACACAGTATGGATGCTGCTGCTCAGCTCCAGTGACCTGGGTTTAATTCGGCTCTCTGGTGCTGTTTGTGTGGAGTTTGCATATTGAGATACCTGGGTTCCTCCAAGTGTTCTGATTTCCTCTGACATTGGGTTAATTGCCCCTGGTGTGTTTTTGGGGGGGGGGAGGTGGTGTGGAAGATGAAAGTTGACAGAAATGTAGGGTGAATAAAATGAGTTGGGGTAGGATTAGTACAAAATAGGGTGCTTCAGTTGCTGTGGACTCGAGTGAGCCAAACTGTTTCCATCCTGTTCGTGCTTTATCAGGTAAGAACAGGAATTGTGTCCGAGGACTCATTGGACTTCTGGGAAGACCTTTCCTCAAATGAGAGGGAGTGTTTTCCCAATTGCACAAACTGCAATGTCCATGGAGTTATTCAGTTGAAATCAGGCCCTTCAGCCCAACAATTCCATACTGACCATTGGGCATCCATCGACACCAACCCCATATTCCCATCAACCTCCCCAGATTCTACAGAACCTACACAGTGGGGAAAATTTACAGCAGCCAATTAACCTGCCAATTTGCACAACTTTGTGGGAGGAAATAAGATCACATGGTTTTCCCATGTAGTCAAGCTCCGCATCAAAGGCAGAGATCTAGATGAACCCAGCCATCTCTTCTAGCTGTGTTGCTACACACCTCTGGCTACTTTCATTCATTCACAGGATCAGGGCATCACTTGAGGCTAGCATTTATGTCCATCCTTGTCTCCGAGCAGAGTGACTTGTTGGGCCTTTCAAAGGGACCATTAAAAGTCAGCCACAAGGCTACGCATTTGGAGTCACTCATCGAATAGACTGGGTAAGGACAGTATGTTTATTTCCCTGAAGGACTTCAGTGAACCAGATGGTTTTACAGGACTAGCCAGTGTTAGTGATACCAGCTTGATTTAATTAGCTGAATTTAAATGCCAAGCTGCTGTTGTGGAATTTGAGTTCAGTTGTGGATTATCGTGGCTTGACCCCTGATTGCAGAAAGAGTAATTTTAACCTTTATTCACTGGCATGCCCGAATAAGCTGTGCTTCTGTCAGTTTTAGTGATTTTTTTTGAGTAGTGGTTAGAACTATGTCATTGTCTCTGTAATTCATACATGGCCAAGCCAGCATTTATTGTCAATCCCTCATTGCTCTTGAAGGCAACAGTGATATGCACCTTGAAGTGCTGCTGTCCTCCTGTTACACTTGCCATTCTTCATTTCTAATATTTCCAAATGAAGACCTGAAACGTGGAGGGGGAACCTGCAGGGGGCTGTATTCTCATGTCGGCTACATGTGTCTTCCAAGGCACTGAAATTTCTGGTTTCATTGAAAGTTGCAGTAGACAGGGTGAGTAACTGCAGTGCATTTTGCAGATAGTCTACACTGCAGGCAAAGAGAAATTGATTAGTGTGGATGGGGTGCCAAAAAAGTGGACTGCTTTGTCCTGAATGGTATCAGGAAATGGATCTGCTCTCATTCAGGCAAGTGAAGACTATTCAGTCATGTTATCTAGTTGTGTCTTGTGGATGGCTTTGGAATCGGGATCTTTATCCATTTGTACTGTGGAGGCTGTCACGTGACTCTGACTCCATCTGGTCGGATGACAGCACTGCACCTACCTGGTTGGAAGACACACTGCTGTCAATCAAGGTTTGGCTCCACCCCTACCTATTAGTCCACACCTAATTGTTGGCTGCTTTAAACACCTTTGTACCTGGCACACTAAGGCGATTGGCTTGCTTGAACTACCTGGGCTGGACCACCTAGCCCTCCAGCAGTGTAAACGGTGCCATTTGCTTGGTTCTTTCTTGTCTTCGAGGGATGCTGAGGTAAGCTGTGCACTACTTAAGAGTAGTTAGAATATCCCTCTAGCATAGAGCCAATGCTTGCACTAGGTCAAGGAGGGTGACAGGTGTCTTTTTAAATTTAAAAATTTTAAATTTTAGTGTAGTAACAAGCCCTGTCAGCCCAACTAGTCTGCACCACCCAATTTAAGCCCATATTAACCTACCCATATGTTTTTGGAATGTGGGAGGAAACCGGAGCACCCGGAGGAAACCCACGCAGACACTGAGAATGCACAAACTCCTTACAGCGGGAATCGAATCCTGATTGCTAGCACTGTAATAGCGTCACACTAACTGCTACATTATAGCGTTACCTTGTTTGTACCCATTTTGTGTGCCTCTCACCCTTGTTGCAATTTTCCCCCCACGTCTGCGATCACCTGTGTATGTGTCTATTTCCCCATTTATTCTGTTCTGCATTTGTTAAAAATCATTTTAACTCGACTATCCAGAGTCCTTGCCCTTTGAGACCTCATGAACTTGTCTCTCAACACCTTCATCACAAAATACCAAACCCTTGTTCAGCACTTAAGCCAACAAAATCCACTGTAAACTCCCCAAAAGTAAAGAATGACATTGTAATTCAACTCCTTTGGCAGTTTGGCCAATAGCCAACTATGTATAACAAAGTGAGAGCAGTTTGATTGCTCAGAGGGCTGGTAAGTTTCTGCTTACAGAGCACTCTTCTCGTAACAAATATTCCAAGGGAAATTATGGGACTCGAGGATTTCTGTGCAGGTATTGGAAGGAGCAGGAAGAGGGATAGACCTTGAGGGCACTCATGGGGTAGGAGATGGCATGGCTAGCAAATCCAGAGATAGACCATGAGCAGAATGCATGAGGCTGTCAGGGAGGCTACAGGGGTCTGGTGGAGCAAAGAGATGGAGGGTTTTGGGGGGCATTACTCAGCGAGTTCCAGAGAGGTTTGGAATGAGGCTCATTTGATATGAGAGCCAAGAAGGCATTTGAATTTTGTGCTGCCTGTGATGTAGGTGGCAGAGTTCTGAATATGTTGGGGCTCCACACCATGATGTGTGGAATTTCTTGCTCAAATTACTATGGTGCTGCAGGTTTGCAACATAGAGGGCAGTAGGAGAGAGTTCCTTGTCAATGATCTGTACGTAGGATTTAACATGAGCTCGATTGTAATAACAAAGGCTACAGTTTGCTCATAAATTACTTGCACTCATTTAATCAAACTGGGCTTTACTCCAATGTGTGTGGAGTGATCTATATATAGCTCAATTCTGCTCTGTGCATCGACCCAGAGTGAGCTGTTGCACTGAGATTTGAAGGCTTGGGGAATTTATTAATCTGACCAGGCTTTCATCAATTAATCAAGATTAAAATTTCACACAAAGCCAGAAACTTTGCATTCTGTGACAAGCCTGGTGTGGAGACGTGATGGTTACATGAAGGCATGTTGCCTAAAAATAATTGCAACAGATGAGTGACAAAGAAGCACATTTAAGTTCAAGGAGCCAGGAGGTGCCATTTTAATACACTCCCATGGCAAACCCATGCTTTGATTTCATTATTAAAAATAAATCTGATCTAAGGATGATCTTGAAGCTTGTCCCTTCAAGTGCAGTGAATGCTTTCGAACCTTTAAAAATCTCTTCAGGAAAGATGATTCAGGGTAAGCTGTTTGATATTTATCAAGTTTCTCAGTGGAAAGATGAAGAAGGCCAATCAACCCATCTTAAATACTTATCCAAAGCAAAGTAATATTTAAGAAGGATTTGTCAAAGAAACTGTGGTCAAATGTTAGTAGCAATCCAGAAATTCTCCATCTAACAAGAGGGAGATTATGGCATGATGCCTACTCAAATCTTGCAAGGAGCTCAAAAGGCTTCATCTCCAAAACATGCACTATTTTCTGTAATGGGAAACTGGACGGTTTGGATGTTCTCCTGGTTGAGGGGAAGGAAGAAGATTGTAGGTGGGGGGGGGGTTTTGCTGGTGAATGTCATTGAGGGATGGGGAATTGGAGGTGAGAGCTTGGTGAGTGTGATGCTCTTGGAAAGTCTGAAGCAGGTTTGTCTCTTCCTGCTTATGATGGGGATCAGGTGGTGGAGATACAGCACTCTAAGTTGGAAGTGGTCGAAGGGGGTTGGTGGGATGGGGTTGGGTTGGGAGATGGTCAGCAGTTGCAGGTCTGCATGGAGTGCGAAACTGATTTACTTTGCCTCTGCTCTTCCTGTCCTGCAGGCAATAGTAAAGCTCTCCTCTTTCCCCACACCCATCCATTTAACTGTCATTTTACTGAGGTCTGGGAGCCCTGAATGGTCAACAACACAGCTGAATGAGAAAATCTGAAGCATGTGACTTTAAAATAAGTAACTTGCTTTGAAGAGCAGGGTTTGTACCTAATCCCTGGGGATGTTTGGGAAGAGCTGTCAGAAATACCTTGGCGAATTATACAATGCACTTATTGGATGGCACACACTGCAGCCATTGTGCACAGCAGTGGAGAGAATGAATATCTGTAGTAGTGGATGAGGGCTCCCTTGTTCTGAGTGGTGTCAAGCTTCCTGAGTTGAAGTTGTACTCCACTATACAAGTGGAGAATGTGCCATGACATGCCTTGTAAATGAAAGAAAAGCTGCAGTATGTCAGGAGGAGGTTAACTACCAAAAGATGCCTAACCTTCAAGATTGTTTTAGGCACAGTATTTGTGTAGCTGCTCCAATCAAGCTTCTAGTCAATGGTAGCTCCAGGATATTAATAGTGAGGGATGTGGGAAAGGGTTGGAGAGTATAATCCAAGGAGGTCTTGCATTTGGGCTAACAATCTCCTGATTATTCCCATCGAACCAGTCCTAGGTATTCTCTGATAGAGATGTCAAGTGTCTCCTCGCAGGTTCTAATTATGGTGAACTTCAGGGTAGTCCTCGACACCCTGTGGCTCCCATTAGTTGGGCATTGTCAGGTTTCTTATGAGCAGAGCCATCAATGCAGAGCTCTTCTTGAGACCTTTTGCACTGAGTTTATTGCAGTTCATGGAGTGGTAAAGTGGAGATACAAATTGCAGATACTGGAATCTGGAGCAAAAAACAACTGCTAGAGAAACTCACTGGGTCACAGCATCTGTGGAGGCAATACAATGGTCAACGATAGTGTCATGATGTGAAAAGTCAACCTATCCCTTTAGCTCATCAGATGCTGTTTGACCCATTGATTTCCTCCAGCTTTTTTTTGCTCTATTGCTGCTGTTTTGGACCAGGCTGATGTAAATAACATTGTGTTAGGTGCTGTTTCATCTAAGTGGTATGGACATCCTTGCTGTTCTTTGGATATTACCTTGTAGGTCAATATCAGGCTATGTCAATGGTCAGGCTATATTTGGAGTATTACATAGTCCTGGTCCACTTGTTATAGGAAGGGTGTCATTAAACTGGAAAGAGTACAAAAAGATTTGAGGATGTTACTGGCACCAGAGGATTTGAGTTGTAAGGAAAGACTGGTTAGGCTGAAGGGTGACCTTGGAGGTTTATAAAATCATGAGGGGCATAGACAAGGTGAATAGTTAGTCTTTTCCCCAGGAAAGAGGACTCCAAAACTACAAGGCATAGGTTTAAAGTGAGAGAAAAGATTTTTAAAGAGATCAGAGGGACAACTTTTCCCCCCACAGGGTAACATGTATATGGAATGAGCTGCCAGAGAAAAGGGTAGAGATGGGTAAAATTAGAACATTTAAAAGCCATTTGGGCAGATACATGGGTAGGAAAAGTTTGGAGTGATGCTCATTTGGGCACAGGGGTGAGCATGGATGAGTTGGGCTGAAGGGCCTATTTACCATGCTATAAGGCTCTGGCTCTAACAGGTGCTAGAGCTTGGATCAAGGGTGTTGCCATAAAGTCTCAAACTTTTTCCTCCTGCAAAGCTGTGATTAAAACAAGACCATGCTCCAAGCACTAAGTCAGGAGTACAGCACTTACTACCTTAACTTACCAATTGCACACTGTGGCAGAGTTGTGACTTTCCCCCAGCCTGTCACTGAAGTGACCTGGGTGGATCAGTTATTCCTCCCTCTTGGAGGTGTTGAGGAAGTACAAGGGCTAAAGAACAGGAGAGCAAAGAGGAAGGGCCACAGTGCAAAGGAAGAAGGGAACTAAGTGACAATATGCAAAAATGAGGGATGCCACAGAAGGCTTGGAGTGAAGGGATTAGTGGAGGATGGGAACACAGGATTGGGGGAGCAAGGGTGAAAGGCTTAAGAGAAGGGTGGATTAGGATGAAAGATGAGGAAGAGACAGTGGGAAAGAATATCTCTGCCTGACTGAGTGTTTGGATGTGTTTGTGTTGCTCCAGTTTCCATTGACATCCAAAGACGTGCAAATTGGTAGGTTCATTGGCCACTGCAAATTGTCGCTACTGTGCAGGCGAGAGGTAGAATTTTGTTGGGGGGGGGGTGGAGTTGATGGGGAAAGTAAGGAGAGTTAAAGTGGTATTGGTGTTTAGTTAGTATAAATGGGTGCTTGTTCAGCTCAGACCCAGATGAGTCACAGGGGATTTGTGCTCTGACTCCTAAGGAGGAGGAACTTCTGAGGGTTTTGGATCTTCAGAAGTCATTGAATACATTAAAGTCCAAAACATTATCGGTTTATTGGTCCATAAGGAAGCTGAAGATTATGGGGAATGGGCAGGAAAGTAATTGGATCTGTCATGATCCTGAGTGGGGGAGCAAGATCAAGGGGCTGAAGTGTCTGTTCCTGCCCTTGGTTGCTGTGTTCAGTTGAATCTATCAGGCTCTGTATAACAATTTGTGCAGATGTTATTGTGACTGAAGCAGTCAGTGCAGAACAGTCAATGAGTTTGCCAAGGAATTCTGTGCATCATCAGCACCACTGCAGGCTTCAATGTGAAGAATACAGTGATTTGTTTAATCTCAGCTGAGTTAATCATTCAACCTGCCACCGAAGTTAATTAAAGCACTTTGTTGTACAAGAAATTTGTTGGCTAAAGGAAGGTGTGGTGTCCTACTGATTGATATGGTGGTATTCATTGTATTGAATAATGAAGGGATGCACTTGATGTTTGGATTGACAATATTTACTGGAAGTGAAGTAATTGGTGCATTGCTTTAGGCAATGAAGTGACACCAGGGAGACTTTTGTCCTTGGGATTTTACCTGCAATTTGGTTAATATTCAACTCTGAAAAGCTGGCCTCCTTGTGAACCTAGAAGACAAACTTCCAGAAGCAACATCTAATGTAAAGGTTCAGGGGTGTTGCTGTGGTGATTTCAGTGCTCTGATCTGCAAATGAATTGCTTCTGGAGGGTATTTCTGGAGAGTGGGTATATGGAATGAGCTGCCAGAGGAGGTGATAGAGGTGGGATACAATTGTTTCAAAGTCACTTGGATAAAGGATCAGTCACATTGTCTCTCCTAAAAATCTTCATTGAAAAATAAGGTTTCATGGAACATCTTTATTGAGGGGAGAGAAATGGAGTGGGGAGGTTTTGTTTAAAAAAATAAAGGAAATGACCATTTCTGTAGCACCTTTTCAATGTCTTATGACATCTGAGGACTTTAACAATGACTGAATTTCATGTGTTTTATTTGCTGTAGAGTCCAGAAAATACAATTTGCACTCAGCAGCCTAGTGCAAACACGGTAGTGATAATGACCAGATTGTTTTATGTTAACGGTGGGATGAATACTGGTCAGGGCACTGGAAGGAAATCCAGAACTAGTGTTGGAAAGAGGATGAATTTGGAGGAGCGCAGATATTCCACAATGTTAGACAGATGGGAAGCGTGCAAAATGTGCAGAGGGATTTGAGAGCAACAATGCAAACTGTAACAATGGCACAGGATCGATAAATTAATGAAAGCATGAATGTTGTGAATATTACACATGTAGCTAGCTGCCACAGAGCAAGCCAGAGTGCGTCACTGTGCCTGATTAAAGAAACTTAGTGTAATGTCCTATGCATGGCTTAGTGTGACAGATGGAAATGGGTAAAAGGTTGGCACAGCTAGTAGAGCTGCTGCCTCAGCTCCAGTAACCTGGCTTCAATCCTGACTTCAGGTGCTGTCTGAGTTTGCACCTTCTCCCTGTGACAACATGGGTCTTCCCCTTCCCCCCCGCCTCTTCAGTTTCCTCCCACATTCCAAAGACTTGCAGGTTGAGAGGTTAATTGGCTACTGTATATTGCCCCTTGAGTGTAGGTGAGTGGTGTGATCAGGGCCAGTGGATGAGACTGTGGGGAGAATAAAATGAATTAGTGGAAAAGGGTACTAGCTGGCTGGCAGGCTCCATGGGCAGAAGGGCCAGTTTCTGTGGATGACTAAATGACGACATTCTCTAGTTACCTATTGACAAGTGGTGCACTGCATGAGCGAGCAAATGCTATTTATCCCACTGAATCTGAGTCACTGCAGTAAAAGGGGTGTTAGTGAAAAGGGACTTGAGTCTCTCACTGTAACAAGTAGGACTGGTGTGATCTGCCAATTTTAGCACAGCATTATTCTCATGGGTTCAGAGTGCATTGACTCTCCAGTATATAGTACAGGGCTGACCCGTGGGAATTATCTTTAGAGCACACAGCTCCATTATTCAATCCGTTTGTTTCGAAGTGATCTCTGGTCAGTGAACCAGAAGCAGAAGGAAATAATTAGAAGCACTAGCCCCACAAGGGCGAGTAGTTCCAGTTGTCGCATTACTGAGCTGAATTAATTCCACTCACTGGTACACTTGGGGACGCTTAGAAATTGGGCAGCCTTAAACTTGCCAGGACTCCACAGACTTCGAGGTCTGGGATCCTTTTCATTTTTGCTCTGTTCATTGCTGACAGACTCACCAAGGGGCATCGTGCATAAGTCAAGGCAGGGGCTGGGGGGGCCACAGACTGAGGGAGGGGAAGAAATCTGTCCTTGTCGTGTGTGTTGGGGAAAAAATGTCCTGTTCTAAGCAATTTTTATTTAATAATTCACAAACTTAAAGGTGAATTTAAGAATGGAGTCACATCAGCTGCATCAGTTGAGGTAGCGAACATGAATGTTAGGCCCAACCTTAGTCACAGAGTCAGACAGCATAGAAACGGGCCCTTCAGCCCAACAGGCCCATGCTGGCAAAGGTTACCATCTAAGCTTGTCCTATTTGCCCATGTTTGGCCCATGTCCCTCCAAACCTTTCCTGTCCACGCATCTTTTAAATGCTAATGTACCTGCCTCAGCCACTTCCTCTGGCAGCTCATTCTATATACTGACCACTCTGGGTGAAGAAACTTGCCCCTCAGGTTCCTATTAAATTTCTCCTTAAGCCTCTGCCCTCTAGTTAATTTCCCCCACCCAGCGGAAGAAGACTGTACATTGACCCTATCTATTCCCCTCATGATTTTTAGTCCTGGGGAGGGTTGGGGTAATGAAGATGGAAGGTCACTACTGATCATGTGTTGGTGTGTCAGCCATCTCTTGTACAATCCCTTATTTATTGAATTCCACAGGACAGGAGGGGAGTGCAGGTAATGGAAGGTATTTCTGTACCTCTTTTTAGTCCTGACAATCAAAGCACACAGCAGGATTTACCATAGGGGAAAGGAGATGAGCAGATTTTGGCCAAAGTGGTGAAGCCAAAGCCTTGGATAGTACTTCCAGTGTTCCACTCACAAAGTGTCTGTCCTGACTGACAGAAGTAGCATTGGCCACTCGAGTCAATTGTTGCAATTTTTAAGGCTGGTAT
>JARFYF010000046.1:32942156-32957167 GCA_030265395.1 Rhina ancylostomus
GAGGGGCAGGAGTGAACTAGGGAATCATGGAGAGAGCGGTCCCTGAGAAAGGAAGAAAGGGGTGGGGAGGGGAAGATATGCTTGGTAGTGGGGTTGTGTTGGAGATGGAGGAAGTGGCGGAGAATTATGTGTTGGATACGTAGCCGTTGGAGGTCCCAGCATCTGCAGTCCTTTATTTCTTCCCCATTGCTGTGCTGTACAACTCCATGACTCTTCGCCTGTGTTTGATCCAATTTTTTTCTTCTTGAGACGCATTCTAGCAAATGAATATAAACTGTTGCCTTTTGTGGGCTCATAGTGTCATGGAACCTTAGAACCATGACTGAAACTCAGATCAATACCTCCAACGTAAGCCTCAAAATACTAATCTGCAACCTTGCATCCTGCTATGGCATCATATCACAGCAGATCGGAGCTCCAGGCAAAATTCACAAAGTGCAAACCAACAATGAAAAGTTTGGAATTATGTAGTTCCTTCAGTGACCTCAGGATATACGTGAGAAACATTTATCAAAATCTCTGTCTGTTTTGTGCTGTTTACTTCATCCAAGTCCAACCATCCAATGTGCCCGCTCTTACTTCCCCATTTTTGTCCAAAGAATTACAAGAATGTTGCCAGGACTTGAGGGACTGAGTTATAGAGAGAGGTTGAGCAGGCTGGGACTTCATTCATTGGAGCACAGGTGAATGAGGGGTGACCTTACAGAGGTGTATAAAGTCATGAGAGGCATAGATAGGGTCAATGCACATGGTATTTTTCCCAGGGTTGGGGAATCAAGAGCTAGAGGGCATAGGTTTGAAGTGAGAGTGGAGACATTTAATAGGAACCAGAGATTTAATACATTTTCACCCAGAGGGTGGTCTGTATATGGAACGAGCTGCCAAAGGAAGTGGTTGAGGCAGGTACATTAACAACACCTAAAAGACACTTGGACAGGTACATGGATAGGAAAGGTTTAGAGGGATATGGGCCAATTGCAGGCAAACAGGACTAGCTTAGATGGGCATTTTGGTCGGCATAGACCAGTTGGGCCAAAGGGCCTGTTTCCATGCTGCATGATTCTATGACTTAAATCTCTGCAATATTGATTTAGATGTCACTGTTTCCCTGGGCAAAATCATAATTTATCAAACCGAGCAGTTACTTTTTTTTTAATTGAATTAACATCGTAAAGAAACATAGTAGTCATCCTTGCATAGCAAGATCCCACAAACAATGATGACTGGACACTCTTAGGTTGTTATGATATTTATTGGAAAGTTAAGATAGATTGAATTTCCCCAACTTTCTTTAAAGTGCTTCTTTGCAATCTTTTCTATTTAGTATATTTGAGTGTTAGTGTATCTTTGAGAACTAAGTATACTATATGGTATAGAACATGACAGATTGTTGTACCAGACACTAATTTGAGAATGGAGACACAAGAGACTGCGGATGTTTGAACCTGGAGCAACAATCTCTGGAAGAACTCAGCTGGAAGAACTATTTGTGGCACTAATCTGAAGATGGCTGCCTTCGGTAAAGGATATGTTGCCAGGTCTGCCTTCGGCCGAGTTACAATCCTTGCAACAGCACCAAGGAAGCCCACCAACACTACAGCCTGCCTACTTGAAACACCATTTGAAAACTATTGTGTTAACGTAACACCTCCCACCCCTCTTCCCAACCCGCCCCAAGTACTAAGACAAATAAGTTCTAGTACACTGCACTCCTTGGACTTGAGGGTTGAGGATGATGGTCAGTAGACCTGAGAGGCACAATTTTAAGGATAGCTCACTGTAAGTCCTCTACACATCCACTGCATTTTGGTTACCACCCCTAAGATTTCCCCCTAAGCTTAATCTGTTGCTGTGCTCTCTTTTATAGGCTGTAACATGAATTATCTTCTCTGTACTGTCCCAGCTGGCATGAGTCAGATTCTTTTTCTCCCCAACAATTTCTGGTTTCACGTAAGATTAGAGTTGCACATAGTAACAATTCTATGACCAGCCAGAGTGGAGACAATTGGATAATTCTCCTGTCAATCAAGCTTGGTGTTTGTGAAGCTGACTGCAACTTTTATATACATATGTGCACCTATCCCTATGCAGTGTTTTTGCTGCAGAAATTATTCTGCTTTAGTTGCTGTATCTGGTGTTTTTTGCTCTTTAAACAGAATGCTCAGAGTGATTTGACACTGCTGTACTGTAGACTGTCGTGTGTAATATACCTCACCCCAGCTCCAACTCATTGGCTGATGCAATGTTCATAATAAATGCTCTTTATGATTAGTCATAACCTCATTCCAGGAAGCAGTAACTAGGTGTTGACAATTACACAAATACTGCACAAATTTAAGTCTCGACAATATTGAAGAAGTGAGAGTGGTCACATTGGTCAGATTGACCTGGCTGAAGTAAACACGCAGAAATCCTTTCCTATTAATAATTTGACTTCCTCTCAAGTGTATAACAAAGGCTCACTGTATTTCACACTACCTTTGAGGAGGATCTCAGGACTAGTGCCATCAGCTAGGCAGTTACTGCCACAGTGGCTGATTAAAGCATTTAGTTTAACCATTCACCACAAATACTGCTGGTGCCATAATTTGTTTATTAAGAAGATAATTATTAGTCACATGTACATCGAAACACACAGTGAAATGCTTCTTTTTGCCTTACTGAGAATGTGCTGGGGGCAGCCCGCAAGTGTTACCACTCTTCCAGCGCCAACGTAGCATGCCCACAGGTCCTAACCCGTACGCCTTTGGAATGTGGGAGGAAACCGGAGCACCCGGAGGAAACCCACTCAGACACATGGGGAGAACGTACAAACTCCTTACAGACAGCGGCAGGAATTGAACACGGGTCACTGGTGGTGTAATAGATTTATGCTCTGTACAAAGCATCTCCTGTTATATTTTGTATGGCAATGTCAAGACTAAGGTAGGGGAAACAGCAAAGTGAGATGAGAGGATTGGAAATGGAATAAAGAACACAGAAAGAGTGGGTGACAGTATAATGAGTAGAGCAATTTATAACCAATATATTCACTGCAGGGAGAGTTCAGGTTGCAATAATCTGACATATGCATTGGACTTGCTATGCCTCATCAGGGTACAGTTATGAGATAATTAGGTCAGTGTGAGATTCACACAAGGGCTTCAACTTCCCTCCTTGAAGAACAATGAGGCAGTCACATATCTTCAAAAATCCATAGCTCAATCTGTCATCTTAATCATTTTGTGGTAAAAGTGTGGCAATGGCAAGGCCAGCATTTATTGACTTTCATTAATTGCTCTTGAGAACGTGGTAGTAATCTTCTGCAGTCCTTCTGGTATAGGCAGTCCCATAGCATCAATGGATGGGAAGTTCCAGGATTTAAACCCAGTAACAATGCAATATACTTCCAAATCAAGATGGAAGGTGACTTACAGGGGTACCTGCAGGTGGTACTGCAACCCTCTATCTAAAGCCCTTGTGTTTCTTGATGGTGGAGGTCATAGGTTTGGAATGTACTGTCAGAGGAACTTGGGTGAGTAATTACAGTGCATTTTGTAGATGGTACACACTGCAACCGGGGGGCGGAGTGGTGGTGCAGGGAAGAAAGAAGAAAGAGGTAGAAACATTTAGGACAGTGAATGGAATACTAATCCATGTTGCCTGCTTTCTGCCGGTGTCAAACTTCTTTAGCATTGCTGGAACTTAGGGCAGCACAGTAGCGTAGTGGTTAGCACAATACCTGAATGATGCACAGGTCTTGCTGCATGTTAGCATGGACTGCTTCATCTTCTGAGGAGTTGCAAACAGAAGTGAACATTCTCACTCCTGACCTTACTTTGGAAGGTTATTGATGGAGCAAGTTTGCTGGGCTGTGTAAGGTTTGACTCCAGCTTGTAGACTTTTTGTCCCCAATTTATTTCTATCAACTTGTTTTACTAGGGCTCCTTGCTGCCATGGACAGTCAAGTGTTTATAATAAAACAGAAAATAACAAACACCAAACAGGTCAGCACCTATGGAGAGAGAAAGTGTAAACATTTCAGATAGAAGCCCCCCTCATCAATGACCCAGTTCTGATGAAGTATCTTCAGCTTGAAACATTAACTGTTTCTCTTTCCAGAGGCTGCCTGACCTTTCCAGAATTTTATTACAAATCTAAACTGAGCATTAGTGAGCAGTTTATTGGCAGATAATTGCCCCTTCTAGCACTGTTGTCAACTAATTACATCAATTTGATGACTGTTAACATAACAAAAAGCAATTTAAAATCATCCTACTTTATTTGTAGACAAATTTTCCATGAGTAATTTTTCCACATTGTGAAGTAGATGTCCATGAACTGGAACAAGTTGATTAGAGACACTGGCATGCAAGTCTCCAGTACAACAATTGGGAGCTTTTACAAGGCCATCTTTAAAGCCAAGAAAGTAGCTTTTGAAATTTGTAAAATTGTCAGGCATTCAAAATAAATACAAGTCTTTGTCAAAAGAAAATTGAGATAATTTAATCACAGAATTTTTGTTGACAGTACAGAAATAAATTCAGGTTATGTTTCACATTTTTTTCAATTTGGTCCACACCATGTGATGCTTAGGCAGCGAAGATACTGTCCTGGATCACCAGTGGCATTTCCAAATAACCTGTGACACTGGGGTTTTCAAGGAAGAAAATCTTATCAAGATGGTTCACAAACTATTTGTAGGTGCTCAATTTTATAATGAGAGCCAACTTGTGAATATTGAATCACATTAAGACCAGTGCATAGTTGGAGTCTACATTACAATGGGCAGGAGTGTTTATCTTGAAACTTGTAATTTAAAAGCTGACAGGGAAGCCCCAAGTACACTTATTGCAGGAAATTACAGCTTGGCCCACAGAAAACATGTATTCTTGAAGGGGAGGTTGTAATGTGTACAATACACAAGGTAGACTTTCCTCCACAATTTCCTGCTTTACAGATTACAGAGCTACTAGAGAAAGCAAGGTGGGGCACAAATGCTGAAGGAAAACCCATTCATAATTTATGGCACTTAATAATGGAATGATAAAGGTAATAACTACAAGCAGACACCTCAAACTCTCTGACAATGATGCATGTCGAGAGGGGAACTGCTGCCACAAAACAAATTTTACGTCATACATCAGTGATAATAAATCTGACTGATTCAGTGCCAAAGCTGGGAGTTTGTGTTCTAGAGAAAAAATTTTGCACAAAACATTGCCCACGATTTGACACAACTGTGTGCCCTGCAGCCAATGTGCCAGCAAGCTACACATGCATTAGTGCTAGCAATAGCTTGCTTTATGATCCTCTGCATGAATCTGAAAGTGGCCCAAGCCCAAATGTTTGGTCATCCAAGCTGAGTATTTATCATGCTTCCAGTTGTACAAAGCTTAGAAGTTAGGTCACATTCAGATGTAGGGAAATAGTTAACGTCTAGATAGCATTGTCATTTTCTGTACCAGAAGTTGCATTTCTTTCCTGATCCCATCTGTCCAGTTTTCAATCTAATCTATGTTTCCAGGTTTGGACATTACATTTTAGTGAGGATTCTTTAGCAATTGGTTGAAGACCCATAACCATTGCTTATAAGTACCAACTGGGTAGAGGAATTGCTGAATCAGACAGACTTGTGTTCAAATGCCTGCAGTTTGAGAGCTACTGATGGCATAGTAAACAGCATATATTTACCACTGACCACATCTTTGGCCATTTATTGTGGATAGTTAATATTTTAAATGGAAAATGAATTATTTTTGCACATCTCAGTCCCATTTTTGTCCTTTGAGCTTACTTCAGTGATAGCCACACTTTGTCTCGACTTCCTGACTCTTGTAAGAAAAATGCAGTGTAGTTACTCCAGAATTATCTCCAATTAATACTGCAATGACAGCCAATTAAGTTGAATTCAATTAAGCAGAAAAACAACAGGACATGTATGCACTGAAGACAACCAGCAAACATTTCTAATTTTCTGTAAATGCAATGTCAGCAAGAATACATTTAACAAGAGCATGCTAACAAAGCAGAAAATATTTTATGTGTAAGTGGCCAAGAGAAATGACAGATACTTTTAACAAAGCTAAATAAGGACAAGGAAGAAAAGAAAGTTATATATGGATGGGATTGTATGAAGTGTGAACAAGGATAGACTCCAAAAGGTAATGAAAGCTCTCAAACTAATGATCCTTCTTCACAAGATCCTTTTGATGTGTAAGGCACTGTAGCTAACATCCATCCCAAAACATGTACTTACCAATGAGGGCTGTTAGATAGTGAACTGCAAGAGGTTGCCTGTTATACCAGCAAAATTCCTGTCCATAGATTAAACCTACTCTGTACCATGTGGCACACTTGCCTAAATATACTTTGTTGCCCTCACTCCCAAAGGGCAATGTGTGTTTTCTAGCCAAATGCTCCATGGTACCCCAATAAGAGGTCTTATAATGGAATATATTTAATCAATTGTAGTAGTTGCTTACAGGGGTGAAGCAGCTTTGCATAAACAGATGATTGAAAAAGATTAAGCAAATAGAAGTTTTTTTTATTTTAAAACATATTTCCAACAACTTTGAACAAAATATTGATCAGTTCATTGTCAATTTACTAGACAACTCAAACAATTAATCCAGCAACTCTCCAGCTAGAATAATCCAGCAAATCATCCACCATTTTGTTTGCACAAACTCAAAACTGCAATCATAAATAAGATGGCTGCCAATAAAGGGCCAAAAGGATTTCAGGCGAAGCTTCCTTTCAGTAGTTAAGGCAAATAGCATTGATGTACTTGTGGGGAAAGTTATTTCAACACACATGGGGAAAGAGTACATTGCTTGGGTTATGTGAAGGACAATTCAAGATCTGTGTGGAACATAAACAGTGGCTGACCAATTGTGCCACGAGATTATTTTTTCTTTTGATAAAACTATTAGGCAAGCAAACTTGGAGCTTACAAAAGTGGATGTAGAAATGCAAGCCTAAAACTGGAAAGGGACTAGTTTCACCTGGAGTGCTATACAAGATTACCTTGCACTCACTAGTAACTTTCAGTTCTCCTTTTTATTCCTACTGCATTTACACTAGTGGTCATACTCAGCCAATGTTCCAGAACACTAAGAACTTACTTAACTTGTGCCACAGGAGGAAATTTCAGCAGTAGGTGGAATGGACAGTACTTTAAATGGCCAGCTTTATTTCCTGCAGTTGCATCCCACTCTTTTCAGATAATCATCCTACAGAATACACTTTCATTTTACTTTAAAAGAAACAAGCTAAAGAACAACAAAAAAAATGCAAATGGAGTTTATGACTCTTGGGATGGAGAAACTGACCACTTTAAAAGTATACTTCCAGTACTTTGATTGCTAGTTCAGAACTTATTACTAAAAATTAAAGCAAAAGAATTCAGTTGAACGTGTGCATTTTTACTTGCACAAAACTGCTTTAAATATACTTCCATTTTGTTAGAAATTTGAAGTATAGAAAAGATCAGTACAATTTTCACTGTACAAACCATGACTCCAGACAGGATGAAGTAAATTGTCAGTTGCAAACAATGCAACAATTCTTCTACTGGCCTCACTTCCCCGAAAAGTCTTATTTAAATAAACCTACAGTTCATCATGTTTGAATGGCTCGGCACTAGGCTTGATGAAGACACCTTCCATTACTGTCCAGTAATTGTCAATACTGGGGCTAAATGCACCGTGAACTTCAAGCTGGCCCCTGATTGGATGACCATACTGCTCTCCTGTTATTGTTAGAAAGGCCTGGGTTCCTACGTGCTTGAAGCGAACGTCGTCGTCACGCTCCCAACTTGTTCCACTGCACTGTACAGTCCAAACGTCCAAGTCGTCTCCTTCTCCATTCTCACCAAAAGCACTTACTTCCTACATGATAAAGTGATGCAAGATTAGCACTAGAATGATCACACCAACACTTAAGTAGATACCAGCACCATTACAAGCATAGGTAAGACCAGTACCAAACACAAGGTCCCATCCCATCATTGAAATATTAAACTGAGATCAGCAAGTTTCTCCTTCACATGCCTCCCACCAATCTTGGAGAATACTTTTCACCCATCACCACAACGCATGTTCCTTGTTTTTTAGCTGTTAATGAGAACTTAATGTGTAAGCTCGCTGTCAGATTTCTTAAACTACATCAGAAAACACAATTTAAAACATTTCATTTTTCCAAAACATTTTGGGCTCAGTACTGCAATACTGTGAAGTGGCGATATACAAATGCATGGCTTTATTTCCATTTACTTCAGTGCATTTCCCTGATCTGCAAAAGGTAATAACCTAACATAATGAATCAGAGGAACATTGTTTCACAATAGAAAGGACCTGTAAAGGACACAAACCAAGAACAAAAATACAAAAAACATCAGGACCAAAAAAAGGGGCCATAAAATTCCTGATGCAATAATAAGGGCATGTCGCCATCCCACCTCAAACTCTAACACAAAGACATCACACTAAATGTGAGATGATTTAAGAAGGGTACAAGATACTGGGAAGAGAAAGTAATTTGCAACAATTATCCATTTTATCACAAAAATAAAACAAATCTTTATACATCACACAATATTTTACCTAACCATTCTCTATGGTTGGCCATGCAATTATTTCAGCTATCACACTACAAGTGTTAAACAATGTATTTCAGATGCTCAACACGCATAACATAAACAAAATTTTGAAGTGGGTGCACACCATTCAGCCTGCAAGAGCTCCACTAGCCAAATATATCCTTATCTTCATTCCTTGCAGGTTAGAGCACCAAATCTACATACAAGTACTCCTTAAACGTAATGAGTGCTCCTTCCCCACTATTCTGTCAAGCGGAGTTCCAAACCCACACCTCCCCCTTGGTAGAAACAAAATCATTACCTGAACACCTCTGCTTTTAATCTGTGGTTTCTGGTTATTAAACAGTTCAGGAAAATAAAGTGGATAGTTAGGACCCCAAGAACATTGATTTCATAATGCTCAGTAAAACCTCAACAAAAACAACCCAGCTGAAGCGAACAATCCCACTAAATTCTCCAGTCTTGGCTACATCCTAGTTGATCTTCTCTGTACTTTCTCCAACATATCCTTCCCATCACTGGTGAACAGAGTGCACGCTGTACTCTAACCTTTAGGATATGTTATATTCATATATGGGCATCACTGTCATTAATTCCCATCCTAACTTCCCTTGTGTAGGTTATGATCTTGAACCACAGCAGGCTCCATATTATAATCCTACTGTCTCTGTACCAGTAAGAAGGTCGAAATTCTGGAATTCCCTAATGCCAATAAAGACAACACATTTTAAACTCAGGATGCTATGCAACTTGGGAAAGCACCTATAGGTGGTGGCATCCCCTTGTGCTTCTGTCTTTATCCTTCTGGGTTGTTCAACCCACATCTGGGACACTCCAATTAAGGTGTCTTGGTGAGTTATTACAGGAATTTTTTTCTGCAAGAAGTGCACCACTATGGGACGGAGCGGCAAACAAACTGGCCATTTCCTCCAGGATGCTGATGAGCTTCTTAACTTGGAACGGTACTCATTCAGGTGAGTGGGGAGCCTTCCATCATATTCTTGATTTCTTGAGCGAAAAGGCTGCAGGTCAGTAGTCAAATTACTGACTACAGAATACCAACCTCCAGCCTGCACTTGCAGCCGTAATCCTTAGTCTGGTCCAGTTAAGTTTCTGGTCAATATTGACCAAGAATGATGATATGTTTAGAAAATATCAAGGGGTGTTCAATTAGATTCTTTTGTTGAAGATTATTACCCGGCACATGTAGCATGAACGTTTCTTCCCATTAATTCACATTACCCATGTGGGATTACAATGTCCTCATAATTTTGCAATTCCCTCTTTTCTCCTCTTTTTCCAACTATACCTTGGTACATGCAACAATAATAAACCAATTTACAATTTAATAGAGTCCAAGGTAAAAAGGCAGAAATTGTTTCTAAATATTCCTAGATACAAAGTGCTCCTGAAATTAAGAAAAAAGGAGGAAAGTGGTAATAATGATAAAGGAGAATAATGGAATGGTAGAAAGAATATTCCCGAATGCTCAAGGTCAGAATCTAATTAGATTCAAGTAGAGATACAATAACACTACTGGAACTATTCTACAGGCTAACAACCAATGGGAAGGATCTGAAAGGACACACAAGTTGCAGAAGTATGCAAAAGACAGGAGTGAAATGGAGCATTTCAATTATCCAAATGTAGACCAAGATAGCAGTAACAATAAGAGGCAGAGGCAAAGAGTTTCTGAAATGAAACCCTGTTCACATTTTTGGCCCAATGAGGAAGGCCGCATTGCTGGACGTGGTTCTGGGAAATGTGCCAGTCTGAGTATCCAGTGCAGGAATATCTAGCAAACAGCAATTATTGGGTAACTATTTAGAATAACAATGGAAAAAAGATACACACCACTCCAGAAGGGCCAATTTTAATGGTATGAGAACAGATATGGCCTAGGTAAACCAGAATCAAAAGTTTGGTAGGCAAAACTGTAATTAACAATAGGAGACGTCAAAGGGGAAGATGCTTCAGCCAGTCTTGGTACCAAAGTATGTAAAATATGGATTAAAAGTTCGCTCTTATGGAATTTATGTTAAAAAAATGCAAGGCATACTGTATCAAAGTTATTCAATAACTAAAATAAAATTAATTGAAAACACGTTAATAGACCAAGGTCTACTTAAAATGCCAAATACAAACCACTGAACTTATAGGTGTGACTGGCATAGGATCAAAGAAATGAATTCCCAGTGCAGTGCTGGGAAATCCAGCCAATGGCTCTGCCATTGCACTCTACATGGACCCCAGCAATGGAACAAGGTAACAAATAGGCTGGCATCCATCACTCAGCTAATCGCAAGCTTATAGCAGTCCCATACACATTCAGGATTTAACTACCCGAAAGCCGCTAAATGCCAGCAGTTCGTGTGGTCTCAACGTCACGGTATAAGTCTCTAGCATTTTTGTTATCTGGCTGACAATTTTGGTAACATAATAGACACTCCACTTCAAAGTAATTCATTAAAGCAGAAGTGTTTGAGAAGTGTTAATGTGCATACAAGTGCAAACCTTTATATTAAGCCTGGTACGGAGGCTCCAATCAGCTTCTTCCCCTCCATCAGATTTGTGAATGGTCCATGAACACTACCTCATTATTCCTCTGTTGCACTAGTTATATTTGTAACTTTTAGTAATTATTTGTCTTCATGTCTTGCACTGTACTACTGCCACAAAACAAGTTTCATAATGTATGTCAGTGGTAATAACCTGATCTTGAAACTTTAAAAAAGGACTCATTAAGATCAAAGCACAAAATGATCATTCATGAATAGGCATTAGCAACACCTTCAATGATTAAGTGCTAAAACCATATCCCAATGTTAAAAGTAATGCAAGATATTTGGCACTCTGGTGGTTTCCTGAATCAAAGCCACTGAGATAGCAACAAGGCTCAGCTACGTATTTCCATTTATAACATGGGATTCAGTGGGGGGCGGGCGGGGGAAATGATGAAAAAGGATTCGTTACAGAACGCAACCCCTCCATAATGTGAAGGTAGACTGTATATGAGGAGGAGAGAGCAGGTTACATGGAAATAAGGGGAATGGATTTCCTCCAAGTCAGCAAGTGGCCTCCCACATTGTAAGAAGATATAATGAACATGTTTATGGATACGATAATGATATGTTAATGAGTCCATGGGACAGTTTCCAAATTTACCAAGAACAAAACTGAATTATAGTTATTTGTGCAGAAGATGGTAATAGGCTTCAGAGATATAAACAGACTGGTGGGATGAGTGGATAGGTAGCAGATGAAATTTAATTCTAAGAAATGTAAGGTATTATATTTTGTTAAGAAGATTAAGCAGCACTTTCAACTAGTGCACAATCCTCAAAGGGGTACAAGAACTGCAATCTTGTGATGTACGTGCATAGTTCATAGAAAGTGTCACAGCACATTGATAAAGTAGCCAAAGAAAACATACCATATCTCAGATTTTATAAATCAAGGGCAAAGAGTACGAGAGCAGACCAGCATGATAAACCTTTATAAAACACTGGTGCAACTCCAACTGGAGGATTGTCGACTTCTTTGCACTGTTCCTAACTGAGGTGCCAAGACCTTAGAGGATACAGAAGTGTCACTTAAGTTATTCAATGGATGAGATTCATTAGATCCATTTATAGATGAAGAAGCAAGGATTATTTCCCTGGAACAGAGGACATTCCAAAGGAATCTGATATATTTAAAAATCACAATAAATATAGACAGTTGATAGAGGGAAAACTGTTCCCATTTATGAAGGAATCACGTCCTGGGGGCACAGAATGAAAGTGAACATGGGGAAAATTATTTTTATGCAGATAATGGTTAGATGCTGGTATGTTCTGCTAAGGGCAGTAGCAAGGACTGACTTTGTTGTAACACTTAGAAGAGGAAGAGACTAGTTGTAGTGGTCTTTTATAGAGTCATGACCTCTTTCCTATGACTGTTCAGGCCTTGGCGCAGACAAGCGGCCTCCACATCAGTGAAGTTGCAATCGCAACTGAATTGCAAAGGTCTCCACTTTGCCAAAGGAACACTCAATGATGAAGCTGAAGATGGCCACCTTCAAGGCACTGCCAGAGGAACTCCAGAAACAATGCCTGGCACTGAACTGACTGGCTGCCAATACCCACAAAAGTCTTTTGCATTAACCATGACTCCAGCCACCTGAGTTTTTCATTTAATGCCCTTTGACTTCAGCTTTGCCACAAACTTTGACCACTGAGATGTATGCCGTTGACATCAGTGGCAGTCACTTCCAAATGAGCTCTGGGAATTCGATGCTCTTGTCCACATTTGACTTATGTGACAGGAGCCGAGTGCTATGGAGAATCCAAACTAAGCAACAAGCAGGATGTTGTTAAATGACCAGATCAAGTGACCTTGGCTAATAACTGGATGATGATGGAACAGTCATTAGGTGGATTGTACATCCAAATATGTTCTTCTACTCCTTTTAGAAGTATGCTCTGATGTGATTTGTCAGGTAGGTGCCAGTGTTTCAGCTGTACTGGAACAGTTTAGCTAGAAACATTAGTTTTACTCTATGCCTTGGGTAATAACAAAAACTATCCTGTAATACCTCTTTTTCACCTTATCAACCATTTTGGCAGCTCATGCATCAATGGACATGCATTCCAAGGTCCCTGTCCTTCTAACTCTTATTAGTATTCTTGCATTTATCCTGAATTCCCTTGTTTCTTCTGCTCTCCCCAAACACTTTATCTCACACTTATTGAATGCCTTTTGCCCCTTTTCTGCCCACCTGACCCATATATTGCTCCTACACTTTACAGCTTTTTCTTGATCAATCACATCATTAATTTTTGTACCAGCGAAAAATTCCTTAACCATGACCCCTGCACTTAAGCCCAAATCAGAAGTACATAATTGTAATAAGAGGTTATACCTGGTTTCCAGAGAGTGGTGATGCAAAATGGTGACTGTGCAGGTTTCTTCCAGTGTTGACATGTGTCAGTCTTATTGATTGCCCACATTTGATTGGTATTCCTCGCTGACAAACCTGGCCTGGTTTTCCTCTCACTGTCCAGTAGCTGTTGCTGTCATCTGAAGCACTCACACCAGTCACAGACTGCTGACCACTTCCTTTTGAGAAATAACAGAGATCATACCGTAAAATAATCTCAAGGCAATTTTAAGATCATAAAAATGCTACGAAACAATTGCTATTCAAAATGCATAAAGTTATGTTGCCACTTTAAGATAGCTTTGCAAATAAAGATTCTTCTATAGTCTCTGCAATCTATTTCCTGACCCTCACGTTTGAGGTTCACCGATAACTGAGGTGGGGAAAGGACATAAAATAAAAGGAAATAAAAGGAAATAAAAGGACATAAAAGGAAATCAAATAAAACTCAATGATCTCTTCATCCAATATTCATACGGGGTTAATTCACCATGGGGAAAGGAGTGAACCAAAACTTTCCCTTTAGACTTCATGTGTTGACCAATAAAAGGAGACAATATAAAACTAAACACTATGATTGCACTAAAAGTATGCATAGGACATGCACCAGGTTGTTGCATGTGATGGAACATTTCAACTGCAGAGAGACTAGATAAACTGGCTGAAGGAGGGACCTGATTAAGATTTACTGGGTCTTAGATAGGTTGGAGTGAGAAATCTTTCCCTTTAGAAGACGTGACTAAAATGAGAGGGCATGTATTTAATGCAAAAGGTAGGAAGTTTAAAGGGGATTTGATGAGATTTTTCACCCAGGTGGTTTGAATCTCTAATGCACTGTCTCAAGGGGTTGTGAAGCAGGTACTCTCACAACATTCAACTGTTCACAATGTACTACTTAAAATGCCATGGCATTGAAGGCCAAAGGCCATCTGCTAGAAAATGTAATTTGTATAGAGGTACTTGATAGTTCTGTGGGCCAAAGGGCCTGCTTCTATCCTATATGACTCTATAAATCGCTTATCACTGAAAAAGGAATAGGCCATGCAGCCACAAGCCTGGGATAAAACTACAAGTTCTTGTATCAACTGAAGCAGAATGCACTACTAATGGCTTTAGCAAGGAAGGGACTCCTACTGCAAGTCATCATGGGATAAGTGAAATGTGCAAGATCAGAGGTCTGGATTATATAATGGGGCCCAGGAAGAATTTACAGGCACAAGGACAATGACAAAAGTTATTTGGAGTGAAGCACAAAAGGGTCATACAATCGTAGCAGGAATTTTGAAAACTCTATAAATAATCACAGAGGCTTTTGGAGGAAATGTGGGGGGGACAGCAGGTTGCAGGGTCAGAGAGGACCAGGAGAGATCTCTGGATTCAAGATTGACTTTATTGTCATTTCTCTGAGTACTTACATACACAAAAAAAAACAAAATACTGTTTCTCACCAGCTCATATCAGTGCAACAAAAAGAACAATGATAAATATCTAAAATAATCTATAAAAACA
>JARFYF010000046.1:33048738-33059503 GCA_030265395.1 Rhina ancylostomus
CTAATGCCGTGTAGACCAAATGCTTGGTGCACAAATATAAACCATAAAGCTCAGCAGCTTGCTGAGCCATTTCGGAAGGAAGTTAAAAGTTAATGACTGTATGGATGTGGGGCCACAACTGGAATAAGGGTGGCCAATACGGTACGAGTGAACCAGACAGGCTTTTACAGACACATTCCCCATTGCTCGTGCTGGCTTTGTATTTGAGATATATTTAATTAGATCCTCCATTTGCTTTGGTTGGATCATGGCTTTGGCACAATGGTGCAGCCAACCAGGAACTTCATCACTATACCACTGCAACTACTTTTTTTTCTAACAACAATGCCTGAGCTGATGCTTCCAATTTTTTTCTAGCAGTTCAAAGATTTTGTTTATCTTCCTTCTTGTGATGAAAAATCCTTTGCCAGTCCCCTAGAGATCAATGGGCACCTACACAAAGATACAATAACAGAGGGATAGCACTGGGAGAGGGTGGGGTGTTGCTATCAAGAGACATGTTCAGTGCAATCACAGCCACTAAGTCAACCTGAGTAAAAAATCTTGTATTAATATCAGTTACTGTGAAACTTGAATCTTATTGTAAACCTCATGTGGTTCATTGTTTTTAGTGAACTAAGTCTACTACCTAACCTGGTCTTGGTTAAGGTTGACTCCTGACCCTCAGCAATGTAATCAGCCGGCTATGCATGGAGTGAGCACCATTCTAACGTTTCCGTGCCTACAGAAACTGATGGGCAATGGGGCAGAAGATGTGAAGGGAATAAACATCGATGGGAGATGAATGTTAAGGTTAATACCTGGTCCTCTAACTTGCCACCACATTGGATTCAAGGATACAGCAGTCATTGGGTGTATTTAAAGTGAGGTTGATGGGTTCTTGACATAAGGGCGTCAAAAGTTATGGGGACAAGGCAGGAGAATGGGGTTGAGAGGTAAAAGCCGATCAGCCATGATTGAATGGTGGAGCTGAATGGCCTAATTCTGCTCCTATGTCTTGTGGTCTAAAATCGATCCTCCACATCCGGGCAGGTGGCAGTTTAGGGCTGGCAACCATTCCAACGAAATTTGGATCTGATGCCTGATTGTGTGCTGTTTAATATTGATTTAAACAGAGCAGGAGATTTTCCCTGTTCATCGTTTAGTATGGGTGTAGCTATTATAGATGCTTTATAATACATCCCTATTTTATATTCATTTAATAATTAACTACATCTGTACAGATATTTAAGCTTATTTTAAAAACCAGTGTTCTACAAAAATAGCTAGACCTATCACTGCACCAAATATCTTGCATGTACAGGGCGTAACTGTTTAAACAGAAACTCCTTCCTTCAGTGTGAAATATTGTAGGTTACGTTTTCAGTGCATGACTGCTCCATTCACGGAGGCAGGGTTGAAATCCCAATTATGAACCTGACAAAAAGCAGCAGCTTAATAATGCAAGCACCGGGATTCATTTCTAGACAAATAGAACTGAAAAGCAGAGAATGTCTGTTTAATGCAGAGGAGCTTGGAACAGAGTGCAGTTCTACTTTTCAAACTGTAAAGGATGGTGACCCCAGAGAAGGTGCAAAAGTTGTTAGACCACCACCGGAACTGGGAGGGTGTAGCTGTCAGCAAATACCAGCCCGAGTTCCTTTTTCTCTCGAGGAAGAGATCAAGAGGTGATCTGAGAGGGAGTCCAGAGATTATCAAAGTACTTTATAGGCCAGAAATGGAGGAAAAGATTCCAATTGCAGAGACCAGAATGACAGGCCGTAAATGCAAAATGGTTACAAATAAATCCAGTAGTTAATTATGTCACCAATTGACACCATGCATCAGGCTTTGGAATGGAATACTTCTGCTGGGATAGATGCAATCTGTGGAGATGGTTAAACCCCTCTTATTTCTGCAAGCTCTACCCTTTTCAAAACTGTACATCAATAGACACCATCGACTGTGCTCTGTATTCCATTTTATCTGAATGATGGCTGCCTTTATTCCCACCCAACAGGTGGCCCGATGTCTACATTGGCCTGACGACAATGGGGAAGAATATGTCAGTGTCCAATATTCAGATGACCATAGAGAATGCCATAGCAACAAGAAAGGTGAAGCAGCATCACTTGTTGGAGGTTTTTCCTGCAGATGCCCAAAGACAAGATGGTACAATATTGACAATGGAATTAATGGTCCATCCTGGGTATTCCAGCTTCCCTGAGGAAGGAGGCTGCGGTGAAGGGCCAGACGAGTTCTCGCTGTCTCTGGACCGGCTTCATGAACTGGAAACCCTCAAGGCACCAAAGCTACTAAAATATTATGAACAGAGAAATATACAGTTGTGCGCTTTCAAGGATTTGTAGATGAAAATGGAAATATTGTTTCCCAGCTCCCGAGGCTGCCAGAGGGAGGAGAGAAAAGGGCTGAGATTTCGAAGCGTACTACAAGGTGCAATAATTGCCAGAGGTCCCTGCAGAGCAATTTCCATCTGATGCAGAAAAATGCAGAGAGGTCATCAGTAGGAAAATGAAAATAATCCATTGTTTCTTGGGAAAGGGCAGCAAAATGCAGGACTATTTCTTTAGGAGTTTAACTATACTTCCAGTATTTTATTTAATTCTGGTCCCACTGTTTTTTTTAACAATTGCTTAAAGAATTCTTTTGGTAATTGTTTTACTTTTATAGGAAGCAGAAATTAGATTCACAAGACTCTGCAGGGTACTTCAAGCTTTCCAGAATCAAGAAAATCGTGTAACGAGATAGGCATAAACCAACCCGTGCAGGGAAAAAAAAATTTGTACTTGGTTGATAACTTTTAATATTTCTATAGGGGAATGATATGATGACATTGTGCAATAACCTGTTCAAATTCAGTATGAAGGCAAGAGAAATAATTAATGATTGTTTTAAAAAAAAATCCTCTGGTCATCACTTAAGAGCTTGGCTATAAATCAAATTACTCAGCTGACTGTTCACACTTTGTGTATGGTGTGGTCTCTCTCAGGTTTCTTGATGCAAAGTACTGTAGTGTAATCCTAGAAGTTTCCTACTTGCAGAATAACATTCTTAAAGGACTTGAACTTGAAGCACTTCTACGGCACAGAGAGTGGCCATTTGGTTCATTGTGTCTGTGCCAGCTCTTTCAGAAAGCTCTCTGATTAGTTCCACTCCATCTGCCCCCATAGTCCCTACAGGTATGTATGGAATTCCTTTTGGAAAGTTCCTACTGAATCTCCTCTCACCACCCCTTGCACACTATAAGATTTCAGAAAGAGGAATGAGATAAATGAAGTTAGTCAAAGTTTTATGGTGATAAATGTTCAGTTAACACTAGGAACAATGACATGGCATCTTCTACATCTGCCTTAGCAGGGAATTCTAGATTATAACACCATGCTGTTCTGATCTCACTCCTGGAGTTTTCTGCCAAACACACTTTGTGTCTTCCAGTTGACCCTGGAAAGAATTCCTCTTTAATTCAATTAAAATGCTTCATGATTGTGAGTCTCCCCTCAACTTTCTCTGCTCTCTAAACATCCAGCTGTATATATATTTAAGATACACGGAGGCAGGAATTCATCCACGATCGCTTGTGCTAAACATACAGCTTGCCCGAAATATCACTAAACACCAAGTTTGTTTGACGTACAGTCAGGGTCACATTGAAGCAAGCATGTTGCCCACCATGAGTGGCACCAACTCCAGGGAGATGACTGCCAAGAAAGTCTGTTTTATCACGTTGATGGGGGGCTAAATGTTGTCCTGGACTGAGGATAGCGCCCTTGCTTTGAAATAGTACACTTTTGCTACTGACCCGAAGCAGAGAAATGCCTCATGTTTAATGCCTCACCTCCAGTAAGCATCCCTCAATATTTGCCTTGGCAATGTTAGCTCCAAACCCATGAACCTCTGACAGAGATGGGTGTGCACTGAACAAGCTGCAACTGACACCTTAAATAAATTCTCGTAACACTACACTGCTACTTCAAAACTGAAGAGAGCTGCAAAGTACCTTGGGTCTGCAAGGCTGTTGATTTACTTATTTTAATTCAATGTTATATGTAGAAATATATTTAAATATTAATTTACATAATATTTAGCTATAAAACAATGGAAGATTGAATGTGTCATATGAAGTTTGGGAAAATGCAAATGTCTTAATAAAACTGGCAAATAAAATGCTATTATTTGCTATTCTAATGATGCATCTAAGCCATTGAGGTGTATAAACCGGAAAATATTGAGGGAGGGAAAAGCGTTTAATGTGAACATATAAACTGCAGATATTTTCATGCTTGCGATTTCCCCAACTGCATTTAAACTTGGCTCTTTCATTGGAAGCAGCTTCGAATACAAGCAAAATTGTCAAGGGAGGACAGGCATGCATTTTTCAGATTAAATGGCAAATTAAATTTTAATAGCTGCTGTTCATTTGGAAGAAGCAATGCTGGATTCAGTGCAAATATTAAACATTGCACAACATTCATTGTCCTTGTATATGTTGGGATAACATTAATTTCTTGGAAACCAAAATCATACCTGTTATAAAACTGCAGGGAAATGATTTAAGTTTGTTCACATATAATGACTAACACACATCTGAAATGTAACATCTTTGCTCCTACCAGTGTTAACCAGGTCCGGTTTCATTCATGACTTCCAGCATTTGCGGGTGTTTTTCACCCCCCACCTCAAGAAAAGTGTGCCTGACTCCACTTACACTTGTTCAATAAAGTGCCATCTGGTGGTGCTGCTAGGTGCTGCAACTGCACTCAAGTACATGCAAAATGAAACATAAAGTCAATTCTAGTTGGAGTGTTTCAAACTACTGCTAATAAAGATCGATATAGAAAGCACACTGCATGACCATATTAAGTTATAGAATCTCAGGACAAGGGGTCAGTCAGAAGATTGAGATAAGGAATTAAAAGGGATTTGAATTATTGAATTTCTCTTCCAGAGAGCTATAGATGCTCATTAAATATATTTAAGGCTAAGGTCCATACGGATGGCACACGGTATTCCAAGTGTGGTCTCACCAACGTCTTGTATGACTGTAACATTATGGCCCAACTCTTGTACTCAGGAATACATACAGGAAGTATAATTCAATATTGATGACCATAAAATTAATCAACCACTAATAGTGTGGTTACCAAGCTTGATTGACGGGAATATTTACCCCAATCATCTCCAGTTTGGCTGGTGACAAAATGCTATTGCAGAAGGTGTCAGTAGTACAGAAGATTCTTAACTAATTAACATTCAACACAACTAGGCTTTTTAGTAGGGTGCACTGGCATGCACAGAGGCCAGGATTTGTTATCCACTCTTCAGCCAAGGGGCTGAGAGATTACCTTAACATTACAGTGGCTGCCTTCCACTAGAGAGGTTTCCCACCAGAATCAACCTGGGTATGTGTGACTTGGTGTTTCTCTAAGTGGTATCTTTACCAATTGACCAAGAGGGAAGCCAAATTGAGTTAATACAGACAGCTACAATGATTGAAAATAACACAGAGGAACAACAGTGAGAGGTGATCATGCAGACAAATCAGTCTAACAAACTTGGGAAAAAAATAAGCTAGTATTCTGCACACTTTATCCTGGTCAAGCATCTGGTGAAAACAAAACCTATTTACCAGTTATAATCTGCACCCAGTCATCAAGATTTCATAACAAAAACAACATACTGGAAGCATTCAGCAGGTCAGGCAGCATTGTTGCAGAGAGAAATAGTCGACGTTTCAAGTCAAGGACATCTTGTGCGTCTTTGATTCCCGCATTCCTTTTGTTTCAGATTTGCAGCATCTGCAGCTTTTGAACAGGTTGGCGCAGCAGTTAATCCTGCCGCCTCATGGCTCAAGGGCTCTGGGTTAGATCTGGACCTCCGCAATTTGCATATTCGGTTTTCCTCCCACATCCCAAAGACATGTTGATAGGTTAATTGCTGTAAATTACCCCTTGGTGTAGGTTAATAGCAAAAAAGATCCAAGGATAGTTGATGGGCATGTGTGAGAGAAGAAGCTGCAGGGAAATGGGGCTAATGGTTTTACTACTCAGGAGACGTCATGGAATTAAAAGGCCAAATGACTTCCTCCTGTGTTGTTACAACTTTAAGATAATAACCCCGAGGTTATACGAATTTATTGTTTTAACATGGTCTAGCACTAATACTAACCCTAGAGGGCTGTATTTACCTCCAAGACTGCGGCTGGCTATTGGAATTCAGACTTCAGCCTGCTTGAATCCTGTTTATGTGGCTTGGATGTGCCATGTTGCAGCTCTTAATTGTGTTATCTACTATGATGGTATAATTTATTCAGTATTAGAAACCTTGCCCCTTGTAGCTTAAATTTATTTTAGAGAATGCTGTTAGAATGCTACTTTTGTTTAACTCGAAGTTCCAATTTGAGATTTACCTATGAAGTTCAACGATAGCACCCTGAACAACCTAAAAGTTTTAATTGGGGAGTATTTGTATAATTTTCTAAGTGTGAGATTGTCACCACTTCTTTCCCATGCATGTTTAGAGTCACTAAGGGGAAACCTTGCTGTTTAAAGTTATATCAGCGTGTTTATGGTTGACTCTTTCTCCCGGTTTATTATGGTAATCCAAAATCATGTAGTCATTTTAATAGAGGGGCTGTGTAATCTTTGTTTTATCTAGATAAAACCAAGGTAAAAATTCAGACTATACACACCTATCCTTTTGAAAACATTAATATGTTTCCTGCAGTACCAAACATTGCTGCTATGCTAGTCACTTGTGTACAGTTAAAGACTGGACATTCCCGGGAGATGTCTCAAATAAGGTTTCAAGAGGTTTCTCAAAGGATTTGTAGAAAACCGGTTATCTGGTTCAGAAACAGATTGTCTGCACATATTGACACTTCAAATGACCCCAAACAAGTGTCACTTACGTTACAGAGAAGATGGGTTCTTTTTGAATTCTGTATCACTACTAGAAAGAAAAGATTGTATTTCTGGAAGCCTCATCCAAATGGGATTTCGGGAATGACATCATTTCCTTTGTAAGAAATGATGGATCTATTTATTATGAGTCTGATTTTTGGAGGATGGATAATCTGCAGAACTGGGGAAAGGAAAAGGTAATAACAGAAAGAGACGGAGGTGGGAGGTAGAGAGAAAGAGAAAGAGTGCTCAGATATCCAGTAATACACTGCATGAAGTTTTATTTGAATCCCAAAGTGCCCAGAAGTTTGTCAAATCCAGCTTCATTCACAATTTTCTTTACAAACCCAATTGAGACAATTAAGCTTTATCCAGACTAATTTTAATGTTGACTGCTTAAAAAATGATTTTGGGTACTTAAGTTTAAAGGATATTTGTTCCCATTTTACAGACAGTACCTGCAGGTTAACAGTGTTAAAATGTACACGAGTCAAAATAGGATACAATTTCAGAGCTAATAATCCACTTCAATGGTTAAGATATAGCCTAAATTATGTACTTTGACTAACCTCCAACAACTGACATTTCAGCAGTGTAAATTCTCTTCCAAATACCTTTATGTTCAAATTCCAATCGATTTTCTATTCCTTCCTAGATTAAAACATGGAAATATGTTTAAGAAAATAAAGCAGATAATGAGCAAGAGAACACTTGCTTTGAACAACGCTGCCTGAACCAGCAGTAGTTTCGCCCAGTAGTCAGATTGTTGTCTAAGACAGGATAGAAATAGGCATTTTCGGATGATTGAAATACTTCTTAAGCGTGACAAAGCCCTGAAATTAAACATCCCAGACCTTTACTCGTATAACAACACTGTGAGGTCAAATACTTTTTACCTCTCTACTGAATGAGTTAAATGCGAACACTTTTCTGGAGCCAAATCAGCATGAAAGGAGCATGGTGATTTGGCTCAAATTTCCCCAAAACTGAGCCAAGCTGGATGCAAGGTTTTAAAAAAAATTCAACCATCTCTACAAATGCTAAGTCGAGGTAACACCATACCTAAACTAGTGAAGCAGATTGTGCAGGACCTATTCCACAGGTGCACAGAGAGTTTCTGAGTCTTGTTAAATTAGCAAAGTAAATCAAGAGGGGATCATAGATAGAAGAAATGTCCGAGTCACAGCCCAAAGATCTGAACAGCCAGAAGGAGAATACAGGTGTATTGATCTGCTTATGAAGTCACTTCATTAATCTTAAATTTCTATTGCTAATTTTGAATTCTTGTATGATTACTACAGACCACCAAGCCACAAATAGCTCCAAACAAACTTGATACTGGTTTAAAATGTGACCATTAATTCTCATTTTGAGTTTCCTTGCATTACATGCAACTCATTAGCATCTGCATGAACACAGGAGCTCAAGGCAATGTGAATTGTGGTGCAATAATGCCAATGTTTAGGGTCATGGCCTGACAACGTATGCTAGGTACAAATCCTCTACAAGTCAGCTAATTCAGAGGTAACTGAGGAACGGGTATAAGAAAACACTTAAAAAAAATTAATCCCTGTTTTAACATTTAATCACATGCAAAATCATGGGCTTCCTATTTTGTCAAGATCACTGTATAGTAACACAAGCTAAATTACATGGGTACAAGCTGTTTTATTCTTCCAACATTAGCATTTCCCCTTCCCATCTTCTAAACACATTGTAGGCCAGATCCACTTGCAACTGAGTTTCACACAGAACAGTGCAAAGTTAAGAGAAAAGTAAACAACTTGCTTTAACATTCACCCATCTCCTTCAGGACTTTGTCATTCTTCCCTAAGACATCGGTTTGGATAAAGTAATTTTATTTTTAAAAAAAAGAAATAAAGGGAAATGTGCAGTTGAAGGAAACAAAAAAAAACAACCTATTGTTATGCTCAAGAATAGAATACCATCTGTTGTGGAATTGTGAGAGAGAGAAAAGTTGTTTACTAAGCAGTGATTTTGTGTTTTTAAACTAGAAAGCAGAACTAGACTGTCTTATTTAAATTTTTAATCCCATCTGAACAGTCATTATCTAAACCATTTCTGATTATATGAAAACTGTAGAAAGTTAGTAACAGCCACAAGTAAACACCAAAGGTGACACTTGTACGTGTTCATCAGAGTCCTGCTGGATGGTGTTTGAAATGTACTGCCCAGAATCTGGTGTCAGAAAGACAGCACGACAGAAGTCTTAGTCCACTGGTCGCTTTTCTCCATATTTCTTAGTAAACTCTTCAGCGTTCTTAAAGAATTTTTTACGGTCCTTAGAGTATTCTTCAGCTAGGTCAGCTCTTAGAGGATGCTCGGGCTGTGGGTCATTCACAAGTGCAATGAGTGACTGGATAACTGAAAGCAAAACAAAATTAAAGAGCATTAAAAAACATCTGTATGTCGCAGATTTGAAAAATACTCAAATCACAGAGACAGAAAAAAAGGGAATGGGAATAAAACCCAAATTTCCCAAAACAATCTTCAAACCTTCTTGCATTTATGAAATAAGAACATACTGATGCAAATGCTGAGCAAGTGAGGCAATATGAGAGAAAGATATCATGTTTCTGGTTGATGACTCTTCATTAAAGCTGGCATCTACAATTTTCTTTGCATGGACAGTCCTAAAATAATCAGAATTTCTTGGCTTCCTAAGTTTACTCTTCATTGTGCACCACAACTTCAAAACCAACAAAAAGCTTCCTTCACCAAAGTAGTGCACTTATACCAGGTTTACCTTAATGTAGAATGTATGAAACAGGAACAGGAGGAAAGCAACTGGCCTCTCGATTCTGCTCTGCCATTCCATAAAATCATGGCTGATTCAATGCTGGCTTCGACACACCTTTCACTCTCTCTCCACATACCCACTGACTGTCTTGTTCAAATATTTATCACCTTGAATATAATCAATGAAACCACCTCCACAGCTCTCTGGTGAAAGGAACATCAAAGAGCCAAGACCCTCAGAGAAGAAATTCTGCCTCATTTCCAGTTGAAATGGACCACTTCTTATTCTGAAATGAGTCCCCCCAATTCTGAGTACCCCCAACAAGGGAAAACATCCACTCAGCATCCACCCTGCCAATTCCCCCCTTAGAATGTTTCAATAAAATCAACATTCATTCTTCTAAAATCCACTGAGGAAAGGCCCATTCTGCTCAACTTCAACTCACGTCAACCCTTTTATCCCAGGAATCAACTTAATGACCCTCCCTGCATTGCAATGTATATCCTTCCTTAAATACGGAGACAAAAGCTGCAGGCAGCACCCCAGGTGCTGTCTCACCTGCACCTTCCCTACTTTTATAGTCTACATTTCTTGGAATAAAAAACCATTCCATTAATCCTCCTAATTACTTGCTATTCATACATGCTAACTCTTTGCTTCATGCATTAAGACCGCCCCCCAACCAAGATCCCTTTGTACTGTAACATTTTGTAAACTCACTTGATTTAAATGATTTATTTTTTTTCATTTTTCCTTCCAAAGTGGAAAACGTCACATTTTCCCCACATTACACTCAAAATGCTAACTTCTTATCCACTGTTAGTCAGCTAGTCACCTATCCACACCAATACACTACTCCTAACCCTGTGCACACTTATCTTGTGCAGCAATTACTAATGCAGTAGTTCATCAGATGCCTTTCAGAAATCCAAATACTTTGCATCTACCAGTTCCCCATTATCCAGCCCATTTATCACATCCCCAAAGAATTTTAGCAAATTTGTCAAACATGATTTCCCTTTCATTGAAACCATGCTAACTTTGCTGGATATTTCTTATAATTTGCTTTACTGCCTTAACAATGGTTTCCAGCATTCAGCCAAAG
>JARFYF010000046.1:33059582-33071260 GCA_030265395.1 Rhina ancylostomus
TTTTCCAATCCTATAGAACCTCCCGAACATAGGGAATTTTGGCAAATTACAATCAATGTATCTTCTATGTTGTCATTTCTTTAAAACCCTAGAACCAGGCCATCAAGTCCAGGGGACTCATTGGTCTTTTGCTACAATTAGCTTACCTCGCATTTTTCTCTACTGATGGACATTGTTCCAAGTTCTTCCCTCCCTATAGCCCCTTGTTTATTAAGATGTTTCTATTGTCTTCTACTGTGAAGACTGATCCAAAATAACTATTTCAAATCTTAGCCAGTTCTCTTTACCCGGTATCAAGCCCTGGAGAACTAATATTTCGCTATACTCTTCCTTCTCATATACCTGTGGAAGCTGTTACTGTTTGTTTTTATATGATTTGTTAGTTTATTCTCGTACTGTATCGATTCCCTCGATAATTTTTTGGTAATCCTTTGTTGGTTTCTCAAATTTCTGAACCCACTGGTCTATTCCTTGCAACATTGTGTGCCTTTTCTTTTTAATGCTACACCTTCCTTACATAGGCACAGATAGTGTCTTCCACATATAGCAGCTTTCTAACTGGAATATGCTTTTGCTGAGATTTATGAAATATCGCCTTAATTGTTTACCACTGCTGACCTACCATCTTATCATTTAATCTATTTTCCTAGTCCACTTTATAAAACTGCCCTCAATCCTTGTAATTGCCTTTATTTGATAAGATACTAGTTTCAGACTTAAATTTCTCACCCCTAACGTGAATTTGAAATTCTACCATGCTACGATCACTCTGTCCTAGATGAACCTTTACTATGAGATCTTAATTAATCATGTCTTATTACATAATAGCAGATTTAAAATAGCCCAATCCCTGGTTGATTCCTCAATATATTCTGTAAGAAACAATCTCAAGTACACTATAAACTCACCTTCAAGGTAACTGCTGCCAATTTAATTTGTCCAACCGTTATGATGATTAAAATCACCCATGACTATTGTGGCATCTTTCTTACAAGCTACCATTATGTCTTGATTTATATGTTGTCCTACTGCGTAGCTATTGTTAGGGGAAGTGTCTACTACTCCCATCAGTGATTTCTTACCCTAATTTTCATCCAATCACTGAGAACTGGCACAAAATAATGAACAGCATCATTAAAATGTGAATTACAAACCTAACCATAACAAGCAGCTCTGTCCAAGCATACAAAACAAAAGATGTTTCAGGCAGTACTACCTGGCTTTGCTCTGCAATAAAGATTCTTTGGACTTTATGACTCACCCCTCTAGGTCACAATTCTTGGAAATTATGTCATTTAATTACCTTTTAGGGCATTTAAAAGTTTCATTTCCAAATCAGAGATGTAACCATTGGTTGTTAAAAATATATTACTTACAGAGTCCTGCAAAGAAGTTTCAGCAAGGGAACAAGGCCAAGTCCAACCACAAACCTGATTTGATCCTGGTCTTAAGCATTCTTCCCTACTTTGATAACCTCTACAAATCCTTTTGCAACCTCAGTGCTTCCCCAGTCCTGGCCTTTCATGTACCCGAAATTTTCCTCATATCAACAATGTTGATCCTCAGCTGTCTTTGGTTTAAGTTCTAATGCCTTAAACCTTTCTATCTTTCCTCCCCAAGATGTGCCGTTTATCCTTATTTCATCCTATATTTTGTTTGAAAGACCATGTGGATGTGTTACTATCATAAAGGAGCTTTATAATTATGTGCTACTACTTAATCATTTACTGCCCTAATTTCCCTTGCAAAGTGGTGGTGAGCCAACTTCTTGAATCGCTGCAATCTTTCTAGTGTAGGTACTCCCACAGTGCTGTTGGTGGGGGAGTCCCAGGATTTAGACCCATGACAATGATGGACCGGCAATCTATTTCCAATTCAGGATGGCATGCAATTTGGAGAGGAACGTGAAAGTGGTGGTGTTCCCAGGCACATGCTGCCCTTGTCTGCCTTGATGGTAGAGACTGCAGGTTTTGAAGATGCTGTTGGAGTAGTCTAGGTAACTAGAGGGTATTTTGTCGATAGTACACACTGCAGCCACTGTGTGCTAGTGGTGTATGGAATGCATATTTAGGATGGTGGATGAAGTACCAATCAAGCGGTCTAGTATTTTCTGCATGGTGCATTGACCTTTGGGTTGGTAGAGCTGCATTCCTCCTAACAAGTGGGCAGTTTTCCACCATAATCCTAACGTGCTTTATAGATGGTGGATAGCCTTTGGGGTGTGGAGAGGTGACTAATTTGGAGGATAGTAATGCCGCTGAGTGTCAAGGGTAGATGGTTAGACTCATGGTTGTTGGAGATTGACAGCCAAAAAAGTTGAGGATGAGCTTTGCCAATTGTAAAAGTTGTCACTGGCTGTAGTATCTTAAATGTCTGACATTTAAACTATTAAAATTGAAGTAATTTTTTTTAATAAAGCCACCTAAATATACCCAAAGAAACACCAACAATAAATTAAAGCAAAGAGTAGTAATAAAAACTTACCTTCTCCTTTATGTCTTTGATCTTTTCCCTAAAAATCAATGGCATCTTGGACCCTGCATCTGCTCAAACATTGTTGGCTGTTTCCAAAGTAGGGCCCCTGGCTGAGGTAGGGCCACTATCCTCATCTCGCCTCTGAACTTTGGGGTATAGAGGGCCTGGACCAGGTAAGAACAAGCATGGGCAAACCCTGAGCAGCATTTCCAGGCAAAGGGGACCAGACAGCAGAGTTGGCAGGTCACCCACAGCATGGAATTCCAGTCAGTGGACCAGGCCATATGTTGCACACCAACGGAAGCTCAAGAGCTTCAATCCCAACTCCAGCCTCGAGTCACTTAAGCTGGCAACTGCCTCACAAGTCCTAACGCTGCATGGTTTAAGGTGTGTGTGTAATTTGGGACCTCTCCAATAACCTTGCTGAAACACTTTAGACATATGGAGGCCAGAAAGCCAAAAACAATGAACAGTCAATGTCAATAAGACTTGCCACAGAATCCAAGAGGTAATCCTCCAACATACTCCCAAGGAACACCAACAAGACTGACAAGTGGAACCTAAGGGCAACTTGAATTGGGAGATTCTGCTTCCCTGTTCTGTCAGTGAATGGTGGACTTCAACAGTTCAGAACGCATGTGCAAGATTTTTTTTTCAATAGCCAACTGTCAGCATGTGAAGCTGATGATATAAACATAATTATTGTTTTTCCATTCCTCTAATTAGAACCAGGAAAGTTCTTGTAAACCCTGTACTGTAACTTGAATTGAGCAAAATCAAGGAAAACAAAGTTACGGGCAAGTCTGAATCAGGATTATTTACCCTGCTAATCTCCTCTCACCTTGGTCAGTTTTGGTTGCTGGTTTCCAGTTTTCAGCACTAATCACTGGGAGACAAACTTGTCCTTTTTCATCAATGTTGGGATGATAGATCTTTGTCTTGAATGTAATTTTAGGTGGTTTGAAAGGATATTCTGATGGAAAGCTTATTTCAATCCTGAAAGCCCCTTTGTCATACGGAGGGTTATCCTAGGAGAAAAGAGGAGTACTTTTAGTATGCTTGAAAAAAAATCACTCAACTGTGGTACTGAAAGAATAAATATCCTAACCATATCCACCCTTTAGAAAAAGGAGAACTGAAATTCCACATTGAGGCTTTCCTGTACAAGAACATCACTTTCTAACAATTCATGCTACCAACATATTTGAGATTTAAAACTAGGCAACTGACATATTGCAATTTTCATACTAATGTATACAAGATGCCCATTCTAGGACTTTGAGTCACCAATATAATATCTTGCTGAAATACAAACAGACATTGCTTGGAGATCCTCAGCAAGTCAGGCAGCATCTGTGAAGCAAAAAAGGGTTAAGGTTTCAGATCGATGACGTCTCTGTTTTACTCTCTCCAGATGTTGCCTGACCTGCCGAGTATCTGGGGTATTTTCTGCTGCCATATCAGGTTTCCAGCATATGCAGCTTTTTGCTTTTTGATTAATATTTTGCTGCAGCCCCTCTGCAGGACCCAGAAAGCAGATGATCTTTTTCTCCATAAAAATGAGGGTTTCTGATGGAAAAGCTACTTTTAACCTCTTCTGTTGCAGAACGTGCCATGTAGAGGTGGGGAGATTCTCAAGCCGAAAGGAGTCCAAGTAGTGTGCAAACCATTAACCAATCCTAATACTTTTCATGTTATACTGTGCAGATTCAAGCAGCATAGCACCATGCTTCATTCTGGACATGTTTCAGGTACTTTTATTTTCGACGGCTAAGGCAATCCCTGAAACATTATGATCTTAAATATTACTTAGACAAAAATCTACTTGGATATTGAGCTGCCCAGCAAAAGATAAACCTTTTTACTAGTAAAGCACACTACAAGTTATGATTTCAACCCCTGCCACAACAGGCAAATGCTGTTTTATCAAGAGCATATCTCATAATACAAATAAACTTGGTATACAGAAATAAAAATGTTTGCTAGTGTAATAGGTTTTGCTCATTTTCTTAGTTCTAAAGTAATAAAAGGTACAATCTTTCAGTAAACATCTGAAGTAACACTCTGAATTAAGACCAGGTGATCACAACCAAGGAGTTCAGAATGATAGAATAAGTTTCAACCTGTTGCTTTATGAAAGAGAAATACACTGAACAAACATTGCTAACAGATGTAGATATTGATCTCTTTGCTTTGAAGTCTTTACTGAAACAAAACAAGATGCAAGAATCCTCACAGTTACAAAAAAACATGAATCAAGGACTTCAAAGGCAAAACCAAGGTAGCCCTGCCATCAACTTTATTCCAACCTACGATGCAAAGACACATAGACACCAGATAATCTCCAATGAGCAACAACCCATTTAAACTGGGCCATAATACTGGCAAGCTGCATGCATATTGAAAATTTTCTTGTTCTCAAGGTGACTGTGCACTGGTCCACAATAGCATCAGGACTACTGAGTTAGTTAGGACAGTCTAATAAGAGCTTATTAAATCTCGTGCAGAGTGCCTCCAAAGGAGAATATTTTGGGGAAAGGGGCAACACCGTAACACTTGTTCATGTAGGGTTTTGCTACACTACATAATCCCAAATAATCATACACTTAGTTAGAAATGTTGCTACAGAAAATTAATCAGTTTAGATGGTGCAGGACCCCCATCAGAAGTTTTTAGGTTGCACCTGCGCTGGTTTTAGCACATAAATTTAAGCTGACACCCCAGTGCAGCAGTAAGACTATATACTTGGAGACGCCTTCTTTCAGATATGATCTGACCCGCAGCTGATCTCTCAAATGGATGTAGAAGATACCCCAGGCACCATCTCAAAGAGCAAGGGAATGTGCCCAATGTCTTGGCCAGTATTTATCAATCAACAGTAGTTAGTAACAGGACCTGGCAATGTGTCAGCTTGGGTCAGGTTAGTTGGTGATTGTTACTGTATGGAAATTTACTGCAATTTCTTGCATTATAATGGTGGCTACACTTCAGAAGCATTTATATGGCTGTTGGTGCATCAGAGGATGCATGATTCATATTACTTCCTCTTCTCACAATAACTTGCAATGTTTCAAACTGATATCATGCATGACAAATAAGCAGCGGTATACATCAGGAATTCAACTTTTGGCAATGGCTCTTCTTTCATGAATTCAATCTTCACTAATCTTTCAATCTGAAAACAGCTGCAAGTGTTCTATGTTCTAAGTGGGCAGTTACAGTCAACAGAGCACAGAAACAGGCTCTTCAGTCCAACTCATCCATGCCAACCAAGATTCCCATCTAAGCTATTTGCCTGTGTTTGGCCCATGTCCCTCTAAACCTTTCCTATCCACGTACCTGTCCAAGTGCGTTTTAAATATTGTTAATGTACCTACCTTAACCAGTTCCTCAGGCAGCTGCTAACCATGCTCTGGGTGAAGAAGTTGCCCCTCAGGTTCCTTTTAAACCTCTCCACTCTCACCCTAAACCTATGTCCTCTCATTCTTGATTCCCAATCTTGGGATAAAGACTGTGCACATTCACCCTATCTACCCCTCATGATTTTATACACCTCTGGGGTTGGGTCTATATTGGCTGTGATTAGATTAGGCTTTAATTTTGCAGACAAGCAGATCGCCATTGGTAAGACTGAAATACTGTCAGATATTGATAAAAGAGACAAGTTGACAGCTGGAACTGAAGAGCCAACAAAAGCACAGGCCAAAGTGCTTTTGTGCACTTCTTGTGCTTTAATTTTCAAAAAAAACATAAGGTCTCCATCTTATTTTAAACCTACACACAAACTTAGCATACTGTAGCACAAGCTGTGTTGGAAGTTGTCAGTTGGAAACATCATAATATTTATCACTCAAACCTTAGAACAGCACTGCAGCCAATACCTACATCCTTCTCATGACTGTTAAATGGATGCCACTGATATTGGTGCTGGGACCACAGTTGTTCACAATCTTATCAATGACTTACATGAGGGGATCAAGTGCAATATTTCAAAGTTTGCTGACAATGCCAAGTAGGCTGCGAGGAAAATGCAAGGAAGCTGCAGGAGAATATAGGACAAGTTAGATAAATGGGCAGGTTAACTAAATGGGCAAGCACACAGTAGATGGAATACTGTGTGGAAAAATGAGAGGTCATTCATGTTGGTAGGAAAAATAGAAATGTAGAATATTCGTTACAATGGAGTGTTTGAAAGAAGTTCTGAGAGATCCGGATGTACTTGTGCACATACATTGGAATTCAGCATCCAGGTATACCAAGCAATTAGGAAGGCATAATGTTGATTTTTACTGCAAAAGAATTTGAGGACAAGAGTAGGGATGCCTTGCTCCAATTATAAAGAGCCCTGATGAAAATGCATCTGGAATATTGTGTACAGATCAGGCCTCCCCATCTTCAGTACAACAGTAACCTAATCTTCCTTTTACTGTCTCTAAGGCATTGATAGACTAAAACCACTGGCAGTTCCATTGTTCCAGAAAACCAGTTCCCTAAATCCCTACTAAATAACAATGCAAACAAAAAATGTGCAATCATGGAAAGTGCAGGGATGCCATACTTAGTGGTCCTCAATGAAAAACATGCCTTCTTTCAATTAAGATAATGTGCATCTGGTCTACTTTCAAAGAAAACCTGAATGCTCATATAACAATGAACTCTTATTATAAGACCTATGGTGAAGTTAAGTAACAATGGTGGAACAAAAGATGACTGTTTATTTTGTGGAAGATACCTGAGACCTGAAAGAATGTTCCTGTTCAATAGAATTCTTAGTTTCTGCATAATCAGTCGCAACGCAATTTTGTCAATGAACATTTTGGCTCTTTCCCCAGTCTCAAAATGCCTTGATCTAATAAACTGCTTTAGGTGCAAAACTGTTTATAAATTGGCACATCTTTCAACTACACAAATCCAAATGATGTATTTTTTTAATTCATTCATGGGATGAGTCAGCATTTAGTTGCCCATCTCTGATTGCCCTTGAGAAGGTGGTGATGAGCTGCCTTCTTGAACCACTGCAGTCTTTGAGGTGTCGGTATACCCAAAATGAGGGAGGGAGTTCTGGGATTTTGACCCAGTGACAGTGAAGGAATGGCAATATATTTCCAAGTCAGGGCAGTGTGTGGTTTTGAGGGCACCTTCCAAGTGTTCCCATGCTTTTGCTGCTCATGTTCTTCTAGATGGTGGGATTCCTAGCCTTTTACCTTTCCTTTCTGACAGTGGGGGATTCAGTGATGGTAATGCTACTGAATGCAGTGGACAATAGCTGTATTTTCTCTTGTTGGATATCATCATTGCCTGGAATTTGTGTGGTGTGAATACAACTTGCCACCTATCAGCCAAGGCCTACATATCGTCCAGGTCTTGCTGCCTTTGGATGTGGACTCCTTCATTACCTGAGGAGTCATGAATGGTGCTGAACATAGTGCAAATGTCAGTGAACATCCCTACTTCAGAACTTACAATTGAAGGAAAGTCACTGATGAAGTAGCTGAAGATGGTTGGGCCTAGGACACTACCCTGAAGAACACCTGCAGAGATGTCTGGTGGCTGAGATGACTGACCTCCAACTATAACAGTCATCTTTTGCGCGAGGTGCAAACAACACTTGCTTTTAAATTATCATTTCCTTTCAAATCATAACATTTGGCAATATTAAGATGTATTTTAAAGTTTCATCAAAAATTCATTGCTTCTACCATTTTAAACAATGATTTCAGTTCCTAGGTTTTTATTCCTTTTCCTTGGTGAACATCAAGAATACTGGTGTTAATTGCAAATATAGTGTATGATTAGAGTAGTTTCCATTCATTTGGGATCAATTATATAGTTCTGCAACTAGATTGTGTCAGGGCACGTCTTCAGTGGTGACTGGGTAGAACAGCTATCTACTTTTGTCATCCCCAGATGAGATGAATGTTGTTGGCTGTCACAGTCAGTCTGCAATTCTCAGCGGAATGAAATCAAAGCTTTGATCGGTGATGGTTACATCTGGTTTGGAGTTGACAATCCCTAAAGAGTATCTACTCTTTCTGGCAACAGAAGCAACTGCATGGAACTGGAAGTCATCCAAAACTATTTTTAGCCATAATTTCAAAAAAAGACTGTCTTAATGGCGTTATGCTACAGATAAAAATATCTGGTTGATATTTTGAGTTCTTCCTTTAATTCCTAGAGATGATTGCATAAATTGAAGAGACTATTGATGTGTATTCCAATAATCTACATTATCTCAATATTAATTTACAAATTTAGTCAGTGAGTTTCAGGAGCTTTCCATTACATCTCAATAGCAAATACTTAATGCTGCATGAAACAAAGACGTGATAAGCAAATCATTTAAGAAACCTCTTTCTGGATGGAATCTTCAACAATTTGACAAAACTAATGAGGGGGGTTCAGTTTTTCAAAAATTTTCTAAAGGGCCAGTAAAATATACTTTCAGAATAAACTTGAAAAAGTGTGAAGACAACTAAAAAATTATCTGAATTTCAAGGCTCTTATTTATGTTGATGCTTATTTATGTTAAGTTTATGTTCATCAAGTACGTTGCTGCTGCAAAAGGGTAATTTTCATGTCATTCATGCCCTGTGTATGAATGCCCATGACAATAAACTTGAACTTGGAACAGGTAGCATGGTAGCAGAGCAGTTAGCTCAACTGACTCAGCTCTAGGCACCTAGGTTCAATCCAGAATTTTCACGTGTATGAATTTTTCATGTTTTCCCCGTGACCACAAGTTTCTGCCAGGTCCTTCAGTTTTCTTTGGTGTCCAAAGACTTGCTAGTAGGTTAACAGTAAATTACTGTAAATTACCCATTAGTGTAGGTAAATGGCAAAAGATTCAAAGGGGGAGCTCACAGGCATGTGAGAGACAAAGATACTACAAAGTTGCAAAGATACTACAAAGAAATGAGGGAGAATGGGACTGATTTGATTTATCTGCTGGGAGATGGCATGGATTTTATAGGATGAATGACCCCTATCTGTGTGACAATTAAGTAAATATAATTATAAAACATTGTGAATGCAGGCCCAAGAAACATACCAAACAAATACTTCTAAGTTACTGTAGATACTGCCAACAGCAGCAAATAAAACATTGTTAGGAAATTAAACTATGACATTTATTTTATAACTACAAGACCTCAAAATGAAAGAAGACATTTATATCCAAGTCCTTAAAAGTAAAATAGTGAAAAAAAACATGGACATTTTCTGAAACTAAAATCTGCAACATAAATTTCCACCTGAGTTGCAGAATGCTTTGCTCAACATTCGCAATATGAATCTCCATCCACACACCCACCCACAATGCACACTTCACCCTACTGGTTCCATCAGCCTCTTTTCTTCCCCTTGTCTACCTCCACCTATTACTGACCTGCCCCTTTCTCCCAATTACCCCCCCCCCACCCACCTGGCTTCTTCTGCTCATCATCCTTCACCCCTCCTCAGTCCACCCATGATCAACTGGCCCATCTCCACCCTTCCCTCCTCTCCTCTTTACACAAGCCATCTCCCCTCTCCACTCTCAGTCCTGATGTAGGGTCTCAACCGAAACGTCGACAATTACTCCTCCCCACCACCATAGATGCTGCTCGACCCGCTAAGTTCTTCAGCAGTTTGTTTTGCTCCATCCACATTTGTCTGCTCTATAATTGCAGCCCTCTCAGCACAACTGATATTTTACCTTCTCCTACAATCATCACAACTCCTCACCACCCACAGGGTTTAACGTTTCAAGAAACCAACTTTTCTGCTTTGATCAAATCGGTTTGGAATTAAAGTAAACGGATACTGCCGAAGCATCTCTTTGCCTGCCCTTTTCCCCCACAGCACTCCCTCCAGCTCCACGGTTCTCCAGGAGTTGGCTGTCTTCTGGTTTAAAGCAAACTTCTGTTTTGAGTGCTTGTCTTTTTCCCAGCCTCTGTGGCTGATGATTAGCCTATTCTCTCTTGGTAGCATAGCCACACACAGGACTAAGGAAGCAGATATCTAGACTGCAGCAATATCTACACACTTTCATTCTTCACCACTATTGCCCTGGCCATATCCTGACTGCCCATGATCCCCATCACCTCCCCAACCCATAAAGATTCATCCAGATTTGCAGTTACATCTCTTGCATTTCCTCCTCCTCTCCCCCCAAAATAACTCAAAATTGCCTTGGCTTGAGGGACATACATCCTCATAACAGCCATACATGTTGTCAAGTAAGCTACTAACATAAGGAATGCACCCCCTGCCAGAACCCATTCAACAGCAAAGCCTTCATTGTAGGCAACTGTTTGCTAATAGGCCATGGTGGCATTCCTCCCTTTCCATTCCGTGTCTCTCACGACAATCAAAATTAGGAAATACAAACTACAAAGTAGGAAACAGATGAGAGGATTGAGACACGAAAGTCGGAAGCAAGATAGCTGATAATGAGAGAATGACAACCAGGGTAAGGCACAGTAATACATGCAGAGCTTTAATATCAGAATGTGAACTCCACTGGCAACGTTAAAATTCATATTTGCATGTTACTGAGTCCATACATTTAGTACTTTCCCTACTACATTATCTTGAAAGCAGTGGCTTCATCTGCTGACTCAAAGAGCAATGCAAAGTAACAAATAATATGAAATACATATGTAGTCAATGTCTACTTAGCACCATTAGCTACTTCCTCCAGCTGTGTTACTTCTCTGATTTTCATGCATGAACTGTTCAAATCTGGATCTACTTTCAAGTCACTTGCAAGTTACATGACTAAGTCTGATCGCACCATCTCAGACTTAGCTCATTTTTTAAAAATAGTTTTTCCAGCAGATTTTTGTTATTTTCCTCTCAAGTGTGTTCCTCCTTCCAAGAAGTTCTTCAGTTTATGTGCCCTTCACCCAAAATGTAAAACCATGGAACCATAGAACCATACAGCACAATACAGGCCCTTCGGCCCACCATGTTGTGCTGCCCATCAAACACCATCTAACCCTTTCCTCCCGCATATCCCTCTATCCCACATTCCTATCTAACAACCTCTTGAACCTGTTCCCCCCATTATTTTAAATCCATGCCCTCGTCTTGAGTATTGGTACCCTGGGAAAGAGGTGCTGGCTGTCTACTCTATCTGTCCCTCTTAACATTTTATACACCTCTATCATGTCTCCCCTCATCCTCCTCCTCTCCAGTGAGAAAAGCCCTAGCACCTTAAGCCT
>JARFYF010000046.1:33086359-33097804 GCA_030265395.1 Rhina ancylostomus
TTTTTGGGACTAGTTTGTTTTATTTGGCAACCTGTATGAGTGTATTATATATTGTCGCTGATGGTGACAGCCCTTCAGAAATTAGGGCAGGCATTGTGTTATTCCTGGTTAGTTAAGGCCATTCGAACACTCAACACACAAATGCCTTTTTACTTTTGGTTCACAATTCATTGATACCATGATTCAATGGGGTGACTGATTGTCTTCTTTGCCATAACAGTTCCATGATTCTATGATATTAGCAACTATTGTCATAAGTTGTTTTACTCAGCCTCAGACTCTGCTGGAGAATTGATTACAATATGCCACAGGAGAAGGAGGAAAGTTATGCTAAACTTGTATCAAATTTTGTGTAGACTATACCTGGGATACTGCATACAGTTCTGGTTGTTCTTCTACGACAAGGATATAGGAGCACTGGAGTGGGTGAAGAGAAGATTTACAAAGATGATACCAGAAATGCAAAGATAGACATATCAGTAAAGCATAAACAGACATTTCAAGATCAAAGAGATACAGAAGACTATAGGGTGACCTAAAAGATCTTTAAAATTATAGGCAGCATGGACACAGAGAATGTTTTCTATATGATAGCATGGACACAGAGAATGCTTTCACATGGATGGTTAGGCCAAAAGGCCCATTTCTGTGCTCTACGTTTATGTGATCCAAGCAGGCAAGCATTGAGTAAATAATTACAGCAAGTATTTTACATAAAGGATTAATTTATATTTGCCTTTAGTCAAAAGCTAATAACAATATAAAAGTTGTAATTTGGCCAAAATAATTTATTTTTCTCACATTCATAACTTTTTTTGTACTGAATTTAATATATCAGCAACAGTATAACATTTTGTTCTGGCTTGATGCTACAGTATTTTTTTCAAATCTTGAGAAAAATTCCTTGTATTATTAAGGATTTCAGCTGTCACTTAGAGGATCCAACTGCCTTCCCAGATGGACTCTTCAGGTCCCATTGCAGTACTTAAAGAAAATCAGTGGAGATGCTCCCTCAAATCATGGCCATGTTTATCTCTTAACCAATACCACTAACACTGTGTAATTTGTCGGTTATCTAATTATTGTTCATGGCATCCTGTCACCATGTTTCTCTATGGTATAATAGAGACTATATGCAAAAAGCACATACTAGCCTACAAAGAACTTTTAAACATCCTGCATTTACTAACGGTCCTATATGTCACAGGCACATCCTTCCCTACCATTGGTAGTATCTACAGGAGGCGCTGCCTCAAGAAGGCAACATCCATCATCAAAGATCCCCACCATCCGGGCCATGCCACCTTTTTGCAGCTACCATCAGGCAAGAGGTACAGAAGCCTGCTGGTCAACAGTTCCTTGGATGAGAGCCATTGCTTATGCAATGTCATACCCAACACACTGTTTTTAACTCATTCACTTGCCTTTGAGGTTTGTTTATTCATAGTTGTGTTTCTCGCTTCATATTAAACTAAATCAGATTCTTTTTTTTTCACATCAAATCCCCTCACTTTCCTCTGATGATGAATTAAAGACCAGATCATCGGTCAACCCTCCAACACTGCCAAGCTCAAGAACAACTACTTCCTTTCAACCATTCGGTTCTTGAACCAACCAGCAAAACCCTAATCACTACAGTTTACCAACAATGACCACTCTGAAGACTTAGCACTAAAATGGACTTGTTCTTTTTTGTTCTAATTGTGTTTTTTTTCTTGTTGTAATAGTTGTGTATCATTTATATTTCTCTTGTGACTCCCATTTATATGATGCTATGTGCCCGTGATGCTGCTGCAAGCAAGTTTTTCATTGTACCTGAACGTACATGTACTTGCGCATGTGACAATAAACTCAACTTTGACTTTGGTAAGTGAGTCCAAAAGGATAAGACACAAGGGATCCAAGGTGTGTTGGCAAACTGGATCCAAAATTGGCTTAGCAATAGGAGGAAGAAGGTAGTTGTGGACAGGTGTTTTTCTGACTGGAAGTCTTTATCAGGTAGTGTATCACAGGGATCAGTACTGGGATTAAAATGTAGCTGGGCTGATTAAGTCTGCAGATGATACAAACATTAAAGTTGAGTTTAACTTTAACAGCAGCATCACAGGCACATTGCATCATATAAACAGCATTCATAAGAAAAACATAAATTAAACAAACTATACACAATTTTTACAAAAAAATAACAGAACAAAAAAATTCTATTTTAGTGCAAAGTGGTCATAGTGCTGCTAAACTCTAGTGATTAGGGTTTTGCTGGCTGGTTCAGGAACCAAATGGTTGAAGGGAAGTGGCTATTCTTGAACCTGAAGGTGTGGGACTTCAGGCTTCTGTACCTCCTGCCCGATGGTAGCTGCAAAAAGGTGGCATGGCCCGGATGGTGGGGATCTTTGAGGACAGATGCTGCCTTCTCGAGGCAGTGCCTCCTATAGATACTACCAATGGGAGTAGGGAGGGATGTGCCCTGATGTATTGGGCAGAGTCCACTACTCTCTGTAGCTTCTTATGTCCCTGCACATTTGTTATATGCTGAGTTAGTAAAGAAATACCGCACGTACATGCTACAGATTTCTTCTTCTCTGGTATTTCATGACTGTGCTTTCTTTTAAACATTACATAACATCTCTACTTCATGATTCATCCAACACAACAGAATCAGTTGGCCTATCGTCCAACATCAGCTAGGCTTCCAGAGACAGTTGAAGCTCTGTAGGCAGCAATCTTGTCCGAGTCAAAGTCATGGATTCCAATCCCATTCCAGAGTTGAACACACAAAATGGATGTGATCTAAAACTGGGCCCAAACCCATCACTGGACATAAAAGATTACATGGCACTATTTTGAGGACAACCGAGGTGTTATCTCTGGCTAATATTTATCTCCTCATCCAACATTTCTAAAAAAGTAGAGTTGACCTGGTTATTGACCTATTAACTGTGAATATTTATTAAGCACAAAGTGTAAATACTTCCTTATCTATAAAGTGCTTTGAGATATCCTGAAAGGGTCTTGAAAAGCATTGCAGTAAAACTCCAATAATTCACTAACCAACTATTCAGATATCCCAATGGCTCGGTATCCGGCTCAGAAGTGATGTTTCCCATGCTGCCCTGAAATCCCCCAGGCCCCAATTCTGTGAGTCCTTTAAACTTACTTAACAAATTCACTGGAAAATTCATTATACCATGTAACATATTTAAAAAAGAATTAAAAGTACATTGGGGTATTAATGGAAATAACATCTAATCATCTGAAAAATCTGCCAGTCTGGTATTCAGAGTCCTAGGTGTGCTGAATTATTGGAGTTTTACTGTATGTAAGTGCAAGTATTATATATAAATCTGGTGTAAACATTACTGCAACCCATTTGATTGACTGAACAGTTTCCTGAAGCATCTTACGTTAAACTGATTGTTCAAACTAGCATATTTAAAGCAGTTATCTGACAGCCACTAATAAATATGAAGCAGGTTAATATGAAGAGTTCCCTCGCAGTACTGCATTGTCTTTTCATACTCTTTCAGTTCTAATAGCGATATGGTTTGTTGGTATTTTGGGATTTCTCAATCCATGCTTGCATGCTGAATATGAACAATATGACATTTAACAGTAATCAATGGACTATTTGTAATAGATGATGAAAGATAATGGTGTCAAATCCAGAGTTCAGCATTACCTTTCATTAATATAGGTTTGTGCTGTCCAATATCTTAAAGCCTTATTTACTTTGTCAAAGACCAGAAATTACCTCCACTGAAGAACTAGGTGGACAAAATGTCAACAATCTTCATACCTGAATCAACAACTTAATGTGTAGTAGCTGACTTACTTTTCCTGCATTTCAACCGCAGGACAAGACTTGGAAATTACATTCATTTGTTGAAACTATACATATTAACAATTTAAAGTACACTTCCGCTCCTCAAAGGGATTCATCTGCATTTGCAAATTAATCATCAACACCTCTGAATTTCACCAATGTACTGTCCATTGTCTACAATTTTGTACTGGTGCAAGATCACCTCCATTTTAAACACTGGTCATTGAAGTTGTACAAATCTAATACAAGTTCCTTATCAAAGCAGCCACATCAGCATCTGATATGCAAAAGTATGTAATCAACAATTCTGCACATTACCAGTGAATGTGTTAATGTGATATTGCAAAACATTGATATAAAGATGCAGGACAATCATGGGATTTTTTTTTACAGGGATGATTATGGTACTAACAAGCATTAGCCCAGGTTTTATAGTTAACAGTACATGCCAACAGTGAATCAGACAGCAATTTCTGGCATTTGCTCACTTCTACATGCAGAGGCACAGAGGCTGTTGGCAGGTACTCATTTGTCGCAATAGACTAGGTACTGAAAGACACAATGGCGTGAACTTGGGTTCTTATCTACTAACTCCCTGTTAATGTCATAATGAGTCACAGCTGATGCAGTTGGCAATAAATGAAATTTTAGCTGGGTATATTTACTGCCAAACAGCCTCTCTGAAAATTAAATCTTACATTGTGGTGCCTCATTCCTTCAAAACAAAATTAATGCTAGAAAACTGAAAATGTATACTTCAGTTTCCATTTCCCTGTTCATTCTTAATCCCATCCACCATCCCCAGGCCTTATTTGCCTTTCCATACATCATTTAAGTCTACTCAATCTCTCGCCTCACAGTAAACCTGCCATCCCTGGTGATTCCTCACTGCACTTCCTCTGTTGCAAGTATATCCAATTTTAGACAAGAACTAAACTCTGCAATAACTCCTTATTGCTGCTTTCAACTCTGTGTGTATCAGTGAAGATTCTTCAACCTCATTGGCTGCACGTTACCCAGAGGAGACATCGCAGTGGCCAAAAGAGAGTATCTCACTGGAATAGATGCTGGATTACATCAAACCCTCCACTCAAAAGCCCGCACTGAATTTGGGATAGCTGGCAGGCACTGTTCCTTCACTACTAACTGCATGATGTGCGCCAAAGTCAGAAGGATGTGGCAAAAGTGAGGTCCTTTACTTCATTTTCATGGTTATCTCAAGTAAAGATTCAGAACTAAGGCTGAAAATTCCAGGAAAATGGATGAAAGGAGGTGTTATTTGCATTGTTTCCCCAAGTATTAAAATTACTAAAGCAAACAGCAAGCTCTCTGGCAAGCCATAAAATGAACCATCCATCCCCACAGGTTTTGGTGAAAATGAAAACTAGAAGTTAAATTTAAGCAAGTATGTTTCACTCGGGCCAACTGCAAGTTGATTTGAACGTTCTTCAACTAAGTGTACTTGACAAAATTCTTACAAAATAAATCTGAAACCTGCAAGCAGCCTTTCCAAATGAGAAACAACATCCTCAAGAGCTTTCAGTCACTGGTGTTTATTTTATGAATATTGTAGGGACTTACGTCAACCAAATCAGTATATAAGGAACAGAGAAACTCTGATGGACAACAGTGTATGACTCCCATTTAAACCACAAGATACTGTTTGGTATGAAACTTAAAGCAGGTTAATTTGTCAACTACGCCACAAGGTATTTTCCCTTTCCTTTTACAAAGACTTTCCAACAGCAGTGTTTTGTTGCATAATTTCAGAAACCAACATGTTATTGCACCATCAAGAGTTCTGGCAATATAAAATGCATTCAGAGAACAAAGTCCTAAACTGCTTCACCACTATTAAATCAAGTTAAGTTCTTGCTTTTAAAGTACGCTAGGGTGATTCTGCTTCATCATTCCAGCTCCATCTGCAGTCAGGAACATTTATGATCATTGGAGTCCAGTATGTTCAGATTTCAGCAAAGTTGCTAAAGTTATGCAATGTATTCAAAAATAGCCTTTTGCTCTCAAGTCACTGTCAAGTCTGTGCAGTTTCACAGAAACCCAAGCAAAAAAAAGTTTGCATTAATAAAAAATGTCTATATAATGTGATTATTTTCCCACCTTTTTCACACATGCCAAAGAGTGGGAAATACATTAAGAAACCATTTTTTGCAGAGCATACTTCAAGGACTAACAGGAAGTAGCCCTAGAATCATTCAGTAGGAATCCCACAAACTATTTTCACAATTGAAATTCAGTTGCAAATGCAACTAATGTACCAATAATGAAAGGGAGTAAAAGAGGAACCAAAAGAATGGAGTAAATACCATTTTCTTCCCTGACCTGAGGGGTTCAGAGGTAAATGTATCAAAATTTGCTGACAATACCAAAGTAGATGGTAAAGCAAGCTGAGAGGATACAGATAAAAAAGTATATCGACAGAATGAGATTATGATATTCTCAAGGTGAACAGATTGCCAATATTTACTGGGCAACTCACAGGAAGGAACTTAATGGGGCATGTGAAAGACGAATAGACCAGTAAATACTCATGAAAATTACTGAACTCATTTACAACTCTTTCTTGGGCATCCCTCAAACTGTGAATGGCTTACTATATTATCTAAATAGGTCAAGGATAATGGTAAATTGAAAAGTAGGGCATGCAAAGTGGTAAGATCTGGTGGTGGACCAGAGGATCCTGCAGCGAAAGACTAAGAAGCTCATCAGAAGGGAGAATGTTGATTTTGAGACAGAATGTGTAGTAATATCAAAACAAACAGTAAGAGTTTCTATGGATATATAAATAGGAAAAAGGAGGATAAGATAGATGTAGAGAACAAGGCTGATCAATTGATGGAGACACAAGAGACTGCAGATGCTGGAATCTGGAGCAACATACAATCTGCTGGAGGAACTCAGCAGGTCCAGCAGCATCTGTGGGAGGAAAGAAATTGCACGGTTTTGACCCGAAACATCGACAATTTCTTTCCTCTCACAGATGTTGCTCGACCCGCTGAGTTCCTCCAGCAGATTGTTTGCTGCTGATGAATTATTAACAGGAAACAAAAATATGGTAGATTTATTTGATTTTTTTTGCATCAGTCTTCAATGTAGTTACACTGCAAATATCCTTAAAATACAGGTGAGCTAATTTCAAATAACTTTGCAGAACTTGTAAAGATCCCAATCATAAGGGATAAAGTATTAGAGAAACTCATGGAGCTAAAGGCGGACAAATTGCCGGGACCCAATGGTCTCCACCCAAAGGTTTTAAAGAGTGGACCCATCAGTTGAAATTTTTCAAACCTCGCTAAATTGTGTGAGGGTAGCAGAAGATTAGAAAGCATGTGATGCGATTTGTTTGTTCAAGAAGAAAGGATGATAGAAGGTGGTGAATTAGTCAAGACCTAGAGTCAATAATCAAAGAGGAAATAACCAATCATTTATGAAAGCTGAACATAATCAAATCTGGTAAACATGGCTTTATAAAGTGCAATCACATTTGACAAAATTGTTCAAATTCTTTTGTAACAGGGAGAGTGGACAGAGGACAACCATGACATTTAGTGGCATTTAGATTTCCTAAAGGTATCTGACAAAGTGCCCAAGGTATCAGAGGAAATGTAGGGATTGAAAACTGGTTGTCACATAGAAAGCAGAGTTGGAAATAAGTGGGTCCTTTTCATGCTGGGCATTACTTTTTGGTCCTTCGTAGTTTACCATTTCTGTTAATGACCTGGAGGGGGAAGGAAATGCAAGATTTCCAATTTTGCTGATGATTAAAAAAATGGTGGAAGGGCATGATGAGAACATTGCAATTCTGCAACAGGATGTAGATTGGGTGAATCCCTGGCAAATGGAGTTTAATGTGGGGAAGTGCAAGGTCACGACTTTGGTAAAAGGAATCAAAAGGCAGATAGATCTAAATGGAGCAAGACTGCAAATGAATGAAACACAGGAGACTCCAGATGCTGGAATCTTGAGAACAAAACAAACTGCTGAAGGAACTCAGCAGGTCAGCCAACATTTGTGGAGTCAAAGGGATAGCTGACATTTCAGGTCAAGATCCTGCATCAGCACTAAGATTCCTTTGATACCCCAGGAGATTCACCAGGATGAAAGGGTTGACCTATCAAGAGAGGTTAGACAGGTTTGGTCTGTACTCCTTAGAGTTTAGAAGAATAAGAGTGACCTTATACAAACATACAAGATCCTACGGGGACTCGACAGGGTACAGGTTATCCTGAATGCTCTTTCAGAAGTTTCAGTGGTCTTAGGAGTCAATCACGATGCTGTATGTTTTCAGGGATGCTTTGAGAACATCCTTGAATCTTTTCCTCTGCCTACTTGTTAATCTCTTCCCATGACAGAGTTCGAAATACTGCTTTGAAATTCTCGTGTTGGCATCTGAATAAATTTATAACATTTATTTCTCATATTTCCTCATGACATAGGGGAGGTGTTGGCCCTTCAAGTTACGGCCAGCTCTCAGAACAAACCCATTATCCCACTTACTTCCCTACAACCCACTGTCTCTCACATGCTCAGTGACTCCACCCTGATTCTCCCAACAGTCACCTACACTGGAAGCAACTTGCAGTGACCAGTTAACCTACTAATCAGCACGTCTGGGATGCAGGAGGAAACCAGAGCATGGGGGAAAACCCATGAGGTCACAGGAAGAAATGAAAACTGCACACAGACAACACCAGCAGTTGGATTGCTGGAGCTGTGAGACACCAGCATATCCTGTTGTGGATTATGCAGTCTGCCTAACACTGATCCTTCAAAGGAAGTAACAGAAAGCCTACAGTATCTGAATATTTTAATCATAGTTTCCTCTAAAACAGAAGCACGTGGTAAATAGTGAACTATACATGTACCAAAGGAAGCAACGTGCATACTTTCAACATTGTGAATACAACTGAATACTTGAATAAGCTATAATCAGGCCCTACAGCAAAAGCAACATTGTAGAGCTAACTGTGAAAAGCATCTGCAATAAACAATGGTGACAGGATGGTCTCCCACATTGTTACTCTTCCCACATTGTATCAATGCCCCCCAGACTCTACCACTCACCAACACACTAAGGACAATTAGCCAACCAACCAGCAGACCTTTGCAATGTGCGAGGAAACTGGGAGCACCCAGAGGAAACTCAAGTCACTTGGAGAACATACAAATTCCAGAGAGACACCACCCGAGGCCAGGATTGGACCTGGCTCTCTGGCGCTGTGAGGCAGTGACTCTACTTGCTGCTCAACCGTACCACCCCATAAAACCCATAATATCAGGGTTACCATTACTGAGATATGCTCTGAGCTTAAATTCTATGGTTGCCATGGTGAGAACTAAACTCAAATTACTAAATCAATGATCCACAAAATTAGCTGCTAACCCAGTAACTTAACACTACTGCAAACTTTCCCTAACTCATTATCAACTTCATACTCAGCAGTTTTTTTTAAATTTTAAAATTTATACACCACGGTAACAGGCCTTTCTGGCCCAATGAGCCGCACCGCCCAATTACACCCTTAACCTACTAACCCATATGTCTTTGGAATGTGGGAGAAAACCAGAGCACCCAGAGGAAACCCACACAGACACAGGGAGAAAGTACAAACTCCTTACAGACAGTGGTCGGAATTGGCGCTGTAAAGCGTTACACTAACTGCTACACTACTGTGCCTGCCTATGCCATTGGGTTGTAGACTACCCAGGCAGAATATAAGGTGTTGCTCCTCCAGTCTTTTTGACCCAAAACTTCAATGGTTTCTTTCCTCCCATAGATGCTACATGACCTGTTGAGTTCCTCCAGCACATTGCTGCTCCAGATTCCAGCATTTGCTGTCTCTTGTGTCTCAGCTTCAAAGCTGAGATGTATCCTCATCATTTAAGCACTGTAGCAGATTATGTTGTGTTGGCAGAAATCACATGATGCAATGGCTTGGCTGTGTTATAGTTCCTACATTACAACAGTGACTGTACTTTATATGTACTGCATTGGCTGCACAGAATTTTGAATATCCTGAGATGTTATGAAAACTTCCTTTCTTTATTAACTGTTACCCCACATCTTTCAGTCACAGTGTAATCCATCCTAAAAATATGCAGGGAGCAGGGAGCTTAACCAAGTTTTAACTAGTTCAGTCACTGGGTCATCATACTGTATATGGAGAAAATCTTTCACTTTGATGATAGCCATTCAGTTCAGCCATTAAAAAGCATACTATTTCACCAATAACTTTCTACCAAGAATCTGTAATCTATTTTTGTCTACATGCTGAAAAGTTGAAACATGAGAAAAAGAAGGAATTACACAATGTTTTACAGCCATGCCTGACATACAGCATTGGAACATCTTTGTATTGCTTCACACTGCAGAATCTAAAAATGGTCATTACTGATAAATCTAAATATAAACCTTTAAGCACAAATGGATATTACCACTTTTCTCTCCCCCTCCTCCTTTCTGCCCCGAGAGGCTTGCTTTCCCACTTTTCCAGTTCTGATGAAGAGTCCTTCAGTGAAACATCAAATCTATTCTTCTCCCCATTCCCCAACCTGTTTGAACTGCTGAGTGCTTCCAGCACGATTCATTTTTGCTTCAGATTTCAAGCATCTGCAGTCTTTTGTTCTAAGTACTAAACATGAACAATATTTCATGTGCTTTTCCATATTAAATATGAGATTACTTTTTGCTTGAAACAGTTGTATATTTTTAATGTAAGAAATTAAAGATTTATATTGAAAAATGCAACAGTGAAGGGACAGACTGGATTTACAACCTTTTTAATGGTCATGGCTATTTTATGAAAAGTGAGATTATTGCAGTTATTACAATCATTTTTGAAAAAAAATGCTATCAAACTAAATCATGTATTTGCTGCTGAAATTTTTGGTTGTATATGTAACAGCTTTACTGACATTTTGCAGGTGTAACTTGCTTTGTAAAGTAACAGTAAATGTAACACTAGTATACAGCTGTCTTGTTTGCTAAGCTACACAGCAATATTGCAATTATGTTTACTTGTTCCAGATGAATCCAAGCAATTTTGTCTCAGTAACTTCCAGGTTGTTTCTTTTGAGCATTTATCTCCAGTGGGATCCCTATTCAGGATGGAAGTGACTGTGCCATTAGAGTATAATTGTCATATACAAAAGAAGAATTCATGCTGTTCAAATCTGACACTCATGTGAGCAGAGCAAGAAAGAGAACTCCCTTATTGTTTCTGCCTGATTATGGAAGGGTTAAGATCATTTTTGTCAGATGCCCCTTTCATTTCATCTGCTTAAGTTATACTTAAACCACAAACCTGTGTCAGAGCAGTTTATTGTCATTGTTAGATTGTGATTATCGATACTTTGTCGTAGTTTTCTTTCACTATGGCTATACATAAATCTATTGATGTCAAAGTACTTGAAGTTTCCTGCGGAATAATTAGAGGTTTTGAATAAAACTAGGTTAATTGTGGGCCTTGCAAAGGTTGTTAACCAGTTAGAATTTTGGCCTCCTTGAAATCCAATTGGATAGAACCATAGAAACTACAGCACAGAAAACAGGCCATTTGGCCCTTCTAGTCTGTGCTGAAACATTATTCTGCTAGTCCCATTTACCT
>JARFYF010000046.1:33360824-33371630 GCA_030265395.1 Rhina ancylostomus
AATTCTCCGGTTTCATCTCAAATCACAAAGATGTGTGGGTCAGCACATTAATTGGCCACTGTAAATTGCCCCTAGTGTATAGGTGAATGGTAGAATCTGGGAGGAGTTGACAGCAATGTGGGGAGATTAAAACCATGGGATTAAAGTAATGTAAATGGGAGCATGATAATTGAGATGGACTCAGTGAGAGAAGAGCCTGTCCTTGCTGTATATGGAACGTACAGCATCACTTAGCCCATGAAATCTGGGCCGAACATGATACCAAATTAAATCTCTCCTGCCTGCACATGATCCATATCCCTCCGTTCCCTGCATATTCATGTGCCTGTCTAAAAGCCTCTTAAACACTACTGTCAGTATCTGCTTCCACCTCTACGTTCCTGGCACCCACCACACTACATTTTAAAAAAAAAACCTGCCCCACACACCACCTTCAAACTTTCCCCCGCTCACCTTCAATGCATGTCATCTGATATTTGACAATTCTACCCTGGGACAAAGATTCTGACTGTCTGCTCTATCTGTGCCTCTCATAATGTTGTAAACTTCCCTCAGCCTCTGTTTCTCCAGAGAAAACAACCCAAGTTTGTCCAACTGCTCCTGTATAGCTCATACCTCAAACCCAGGCAGCATGCTGTTGAACCTCTTCTGTACCCTCTCCAAAGCCTCCACATCCTTCCTGTGATGGGGCGACCAGAACTGCACACAACATTCGAAATGCGGCCTAACCAAAGTTTTATATACCTCCAACTTGACTTCCTGACTCATACTCAATGCCCCAACCAACGAAGGCAAACATGTCAAATGCCTTTCTTACCGCCCTGTTTCTCTATGATTTAACTCCATCTTCAAAATTTAACACCAACGTTGATCTTTTTTCAGCAGGTAATTGTCAGGGGGGGTAACATTTTGTAAATTGTTTCCAAGTTATGGTCCAATACACCACTGAAAGAGTGCTGCACACTCAGACCTGCTAAGTGAGCCATTAAACTGAGCCCCCTTCTGCTCTTCTGGTCAGATGTAAGCATCACATGGCATCTTTTGGAGAAATGCAGTGAGGGGAGTTATCCCAGTGCCTCGGCCAATGTTTATCTCTTAGTTCGCCATCAATAAAATTTGTTACTTTACCACCTTCACATTGGTCTGTTGTTAGACAAATCACAGGTGGTGATGAGCCAGCTCACCAAGCGAGACAGGGCACCTGGGTGAGTGGTGCTGCTACAACTTCTCGCTCAACGTCAGCAAAACTAAAGAGCTGATTGTTGACTTCAGGAAGGGGAAAGAGGGTGAACGTACGCCAGTCTACATTGGGGGAGTGGCGGTTGAGAGAGTCAGCAGATTTAAATTCTTGTTCATGAACATATCAGATGACCTGTCCTGAGCTCAGCACATAGATTCAATCACAAGGAAGGTGTGCCAGCATCTTTACTTTCTTGGGAGGTTATCACCGAACACTCTAACAAACTTCTACAGATACAGTGTTGTAAGTACCCTGACAGGTTGCATCTTGGTCTGGTACAGGAATGTAATAAGCAGCAGAGAGTAGCGGACTCAGCCCAATACATCTTGGGCACATCCCTCCCCACCATTGGTAGTATCTGCAGGAGGCGCTGCGTCAAGAAAGCAACATCCATCATCAAAGATCTTCACCATCCGGGCCATGCCATCTTCTCATAGCTACCATTGGGCAGGAGGTACAGAAGCCTGAAGTCCCACACCACCAGATCCAAGAACAGCCACTTCCCTTTAACCATTTGGTTCTTGAACCAACCAGCACAACCTTAATCACTACGTCAGTAAAGTAACACTATGAATACTTTGTCCACTTTGCACTACAATGGACTTAGTCATTTTTTCATTCTAATTGTGTTCTTTCTTATAAAATTTGTGTATATTTTATGTTTAATTTATGTTTTCCTTGTGGATCCTGTTAATATGATGCTATGTGCCTGTGATACTGCTGCAGGTAAGTTTTTCATTGCACCTGTGCATACGTGTACTTGAGCCTAAGACAAGAAACTTGACTTTGACTATCTGTGTGGAAATTGGCTGTCAGGTTTCCTACATTTCATTGGCGAAAGTAATTCAAAAACATTTTAATTTTTGTTGAGTGCTGTGGAAAGACCTGAAATTTTGGCAGCATTTTTTTTCCCAATGAGCGAGTAGTTCAACAAATAATTTAAACTTTTAAATTTAGAAGAATTTTTTAAAAAAATTTATTTACAGCAGGTTAACAGGCCCTTCTGGCCCAACGAGGTCACGCTGGCCCTTTTAAACCCATGACTAACCTACCCGTACATCTTTGGAATGTGGGAGGAAACTGGAGCACCCAGAGGAAACCCACCCCGACACAGGAGAATGTACAAACTCCTTACAGACAGTGATGGGAATTGAACCCCAATTGCTGGCACTGTAATAGCATCACCCTAACTGCTACGCTACTGAGCTGTCCTCAATAATTAACATGCTTGCTAATATACATGATACAGTAATGTAAAACAATAATAGGAGGTATTACTAGTTCATAGGCTGCTTGAAAATCAGTGGTGTTGTTGATAGTGATGAAGATAGATGTGGCTCCAGGACTCTGTGTCAGTTGGTGAGATAGACATAAATGGCAGACGGAACTTAATCCTGGTAAGGATATGATGACCAATAATGATACGACATGAAGTTATGATGCATCTCTATAGAACTCTGGTTAGGCCGCATTTGGAGTATTGTGTGCAATTCTGGTCACCTCACTATAGGAAGGATGTCAAGGCTTTAGAGAAGGTACAGAGGAAGTTTACCAGGATGCTACCTGGATTAGAGGGCACGTGCTATCAGGAGAGGCTGAACAAACTTGGGCTCTTTTCTCTGGAGCAGCAGAGGCTGAGGGGTGATCTGTTGGAGGTGTATAAAATTATGAGGGGCATAGATAGGGTGGACAAACAATGTCTTTTTCCCAATATTGGGTGATCCAATACCAGAGGGCATGCATTCAAGATGAGGGGGGTAGGTTCAGAAGAAACATGAGGGGTACATTATTTTTACTGCTGGATGCCTGGAATGTGTTGCCTGATAGGGTGGTGGAGGTAAATTCACTGGGGGCTTTTAAGAGGGGCAAATGAATGAGGGGAAAATAGAGGGATATGGGCATTCTGTAGGTGGGGAAGGAATAGATATGACAGCACAACATTGTGGGCCGAAGGGCCTGTTCTGTGCTGTACTGTTCTATGTACACCACCGACATCTCACCTCTTGTATTCGACACCCACACCAAGGGGAAATGTTACTCACTATCTGCCTTATCTATACCCCTCATAATTTTGTATACCTCCGTCAGGTCTCGTCTAAGTGTGTTCTGCTCCATGGAAAACAAACCCAGCTTATGCAATCTCTCTGTGTCACTGAAACACTCCATCCCAGGCAACGCCATGGTGAGTCTCCTCTGCACCCTCTCCAGCGCAATGATGTCCTTCCTACAGCAATGCACAACAAGTGCTGGAGGAACTCAGCAGGTCGGGCAGCATCCGTGGAGGGAAATAAACAGGCAATGTTTCGGGGCGAGACCCTTCATCAGGCAGTGTGGCAACCAGATCTGCCCACAGTGCTCTAAAGTTGTACCATGGTGTCCCTGCTCTTATACTGATGAAGGCAAACATTCCATATGCCTTCTTCACCACCCTGCCTTCAATAAGGGCTATAATCCCACAACAAAGTCCACACAAGTGTCAGTAAATAAAAAAAATGTGAAAGCAGATGGGGTACGTTTTAAAGGGAGGAGAGAGTCTTTGAGAAGTTTGTGTTGGGAAGAAGCAGGGATGGTTTGAATGAGACGTAGACAGTTCAGGATGGAACCCCCGACCTTGGCAGCTGAAGGCACAGCTGTGGTGGAACCATGAAAGTTGGGAATGTCCAAAGGGCCACGACTGGAGATGTCGGAGGGTTGCATGGTGAAATAGATTACAGCGAAAGGCAGGAAGCAGAGTGCAGAAGGATTTGTCAAAAGTTATCCAGGGTAGGCAGTGAGATAGTTGTGAGGGGCTTGGTGTAAGTGAAGAGACAGGAGCTGAGTGTTGGAGGAGCTGGGCAATGCCAGTGTAGAAGGGGGAAGGTTGGGCAGGGTTGCATTGAAAATGCAAGAACTGAGGGTAACGAATGCATGGTTGAGGATTTCAGCGGCAGATGATCTGAGGCTCACAGAGAGTGGATATTGATAAAGAGGTGGAGATAGCAATGTGTGGGTAGCAGGAAGCTGACTGTAAGCAGCCCACACCAAGTCAAGGGCTCGCCAATGTGAGCAGGCTGCTTCAGGGAGTATGGGATCAGGGCAAGAAAGTAGAATTACCCATTGTTTGCAGATGTAGCTCACACACACATACACATGCACACACACATACACACACATGCGTACACACATAGACACACATCAACACACACACACACACACACACACACACACACACACACACACACACACACACACACACATACTGTCATTGAATGGTGGGGTGAAGAACATATTGCCTTCCACTGCTCCAATTTCTTGGCATTTTCGGGAAAGGACAAGGGTGAAGGGCGGGACTGAAGGGACGGGACCTGACATCACAGCTGTTCACATCCCGGGGAGGAACTAATGCGGTGCAGTTTCTCCACATCCTCACCAAAACCCTGGTTGCCTTGCAAAAGGTCACTGAGGAAGGAACTGGTGAGGTATTGGGAAATGACAGCAGAGTCAAACTAACAGGAAGTTCGGTATCACAATTCAAAGAAATTACCAACATTGCACAGTAACAAATAAAACACAAACAAACAAGAAATGCTGGTTAACATGTCATCATAACCATTCATATCCTAGGAACAGGACCTATATCAATTTGTTAATGTTGTGAAATCTTGCCCATATTTTTCTTCACCAACAACATTCAAACTGAAAATAAGAACATAAGAAACAGGAGCAGGAGTTGGCCATCTGGCTCGTCGAGCCTGCTCTGCCATTCAGAAAGATCACAGCTGATCTGGCCGTGGACTCAGATCCACCCACCTGCCTTCTCCCCATTACCTTTAATTCCCCTACTGTGCACAAATCTATCTAACTGTGTCTTAAATACATATAATGAGGCAGCTTCTACTGCTTCCCTGGGCAGAGAATTCCACAGATTCACTACTCTCTGGGAAAGGCAGATTCTCTACATCTCCATCTTAAATCTACTCCCCTGAATCTTGAGGCTATGTCCCCTAGTTCTAGTCTCATCTACCAGTGGAAACAACTTTCCTGCCTCTATATTATCTATCCCTTTCATAATTTTATATACTTCTATAAGATCCCCTCTCATTCTTTTGAATTCCAGCGAGTATATTCCCAGGCGGCTCAATCTCTCCTCATGGGCTAATCCCCTAAGAAAATAATTTTCACAGAGACATGTGACATGGAAACAGACCCTTGACCCTCAAGTCCATGCCCATCAAGCACCCGGTTACACTAATCCCATCTTTATTCTCCCCACAATCCCATCAATGCCCTCCCCAGAATCTACCTCTCTCCTACACACTGGAGGCAATTTACAGCAGCCAATCAACCCACATCTTTGGGATGCGGGAGGAAACCAGAGCACTCAGGCGGAACCCACGCAGTCACAGGGAGAACGTGCAAGCTCCAGACAGACAGCGGCGGAGGTCAGGATTGAACCTGGGCCTCTGGAATTGTGAGGAAGCGGCTCGACCTGCTGCACTACCTTGCTGCCCATTTTGTATGACCGAAACTGTGAGACCATTGTGATGATTAACACGTCGCTTCTTTCCAAAGAGCACAAACAAGATGGGCCAAATGGCCTCTTTCTGCAAAATGAATTTTCTATTACTATGAAGTTATAATGAGTTGCATCTTATCATGTCTCTTCCCTTCACCAGCTCCTATCAATTAGCAAGTGTCTCCTCTCAGTTAACAATTAATGTCAGGGGTAAGTCTTTTACACAGAGAGTGGTGGGTGCGTGGAACGCACTACCAGCAGAGGTTGTGGGAGCAGATACATTAGGGACATTTAAGAGACTCTTAGATAGCCTCATGAATGATAGAGAAATGGAGGGTTATGTGGGAGGGAAGGGTTAGATAGGGTTAGATAGTTAGGATAAAATTTCGGCACAACACCGTGGGCTGAAGGGCCTGTACTGTGCTGTAATGTTCTATGTTCTACGCTTGGGTGGAGTCAATAGTTAATGACTAGTTTCAGTAATAGGTTTAAATCATTTAGTTCACAGATGCCTTTTAGGAAAAGGAATCTGTGCTTTTGATAAAGTAGCCCATATGTTAAAGTCTCTTGATCACCTAAACTATGGTCCATTGCAGGTACACAGCTGAATCCAGTAGTTTACCTCCATAATGCAACACCACCAGCTTTCTAGAGGAAGATATATTCGGCCCAAAAAGTCAGCAGCAACTTGCATTGATACAGCACCATCAGGGTAGTTAAACAGCCCCAAGACACTTTGCAAAGACTATTCTCAAACTTCGTTTTTCAGAGGTTCACAACTGTTTCGTGCCAAAGGATCACAGATCTGAAACATTGACTGTTCCTCTATCCACAGATGCTGCCTGACTTTCTGAGTGTTTTCTGTTTTTGTTTGGTGCCCAGGTAGTTTCTTGAGTTGTTTCCGGGCTCACGTGTTACAATCACGACTGGTTTCTGTAACCTTACGTTCAGCCATGTTGGTTGGACCATGGCTTTAAACTTTGCATTTTAACCTAAGTTTCTTAATGCTCTCTCTTATACACTAGGAACACTTGTCCATCAGTTAGATATTAATCTGGCCCTTATGGGTTGTACAAGAGGTGATATGGTGCTAAGGGACAGAGCTACCATTTCATCAAGGAGTTGAATAATCTTCTCCTGTTCCCTGACTCTCCACATGGGACATTGTAGAGAGGGGAAGCTAGATTAAGCACTCTGCCTATGGCTTGCTTTATGTAAGGGTGGCTGATGGGGAAACTGTGGCCTTGTCTCTCTCTCTCTCTCTCTCTCTCTCTCTCTCTCTCTCTTTCCCTCTCTCTTTCTCTGTTGGATTCGACTCCAACAATGTCAGTGAAATGCTTTTTCATCACTTTTAAGTCTTAACTCTGGGAGCAGAGGTAGTTAAGCTGATTAACAGGTTAAATCACTGGACCAGCAGCCAGAGCTCTTGGCCTTTAATCCAGGGATGTGAGATTGAGTAACCTCTCTGCACTGGGGAATTAAATCCAACCAATTAAATAAATCCGGAATATAAATCTGGGAAACCGCCAGTGGTATTATAAAACCCACCTGGTTCATTAGTGACTTTCATTTTCTTCGTTCTGAGAAGGAAAACTGCCATCCTTACCCAGTTTGACCTTTATCTGATTCCAGAGCCACAGCAATGTGGTTGAATTACAATTGCCTTCTCAATCAGGGATGGCCAATAAATGCTGGCATTGCCAGTGACAATCACATCTGTCGATGAATAGATAGATAGATAGATAGATAGATAGATAGATAGATAGATAGATAGATAGATAGATAGATAGATAGATAAGGGGCCTAAATGTGTAAAGAATGAAGGCATGGCCCTTGAATCTCTGATTAATTGTACATACACTACTGCCATGTTGCAAGCAATGACTGCTGTCTTTATCTAAGAGATATTGGGCACAGAGTTGAAGGTGATCTTATTTAAACTTGCAGAGTTACTTATAACTTTCACCATAATAATTGTTTTATACACAGTCTGAAAGTGAAGATGTGCAGTGTTCTAGAGAGGAAATGTCATAACAGCATGACACTAACAACAACACTGCAGAAAGTGTTATTTTGTGAAGACAGTTTGTGTGGATTTGGCTTAAGGTGCCTCATACAGAGAAGGTAAAGGATGCTCGAACTGAGCTGTTGAAAATGATTAAGAGAGTAAATGGGTCGGTAGTACATCTCCTCGCTGACAATCAACACAGGCGCACCTCAAGGATACGTGCTTAGCCCACTGCTCTGCTCTCTCTACGCTCTTGACTGTGTGGCTAGGCACAGCTCAAACACCATCTATAAATTTGCTGATGACACCACTGTTGTTGGTAGACTCTTAGATGGCAATGAGGAGGCGTACAGGTGTGAGATAGATCGGCTGGTCAAGTGGTGTTGCAACAACAACCTCGCACTCAACGCCAGCATGTCCAAGGAACTGATTGTGGACTTCAGGAAGAGGAAGTCAGGAGAACACACACCAGTCCTTGTTGAGGGGTCAGCAGTGGAAAGGGTGAGCAGCTTCATGTTCCTGGGTGTCAACATCTCAGAGGATTTATCTTGGGCCCAACACATTGATGCAATCATGAAGAAGGTACGCCAGTGGCTCTACTTCATTAGGAGTTTGAGGAAATTCAGTATGTTACCAAAGACTCTTGCAAGTTTCTACAGATGCACGGTGGAGAGCATTCTGACTGGTTACATCACCACCTGGTATGGAGGCTCCAACTTGCAGGATCGAAAGAGGCTGTTGTCGACTCAGCCAGCTCCATCAGAGGCACAACCCTCCCCACCAATGAGGACATCTTCAAGAGGCAGTGCCTCAAAAAAGTGGCACCCATCATTAAGGACTCTCACTACCCGGGACATGCTCTCTTCACGTTATTGCCATCGGGGAGGAGGTACAGGAGCCTGAAGACCCACACTCAACACTTCAGGAACAGCTTCTACCCCACCTCCTTCTGATTTCTGAACGGTCCATGAACCCATGAACACTACCTCGTTATTCCTCTCTTGCACAATTTATTTATTTTTGTAATTAATAGTAATTTTTATGTCTTTATGCCTTGCACTGCGCTGCTGCCGCAAAACAACAAATTTCATAACAAACCTGATCCTGGTTCTGAAAGAGAGAAGTAATTTCCTCTGATCGGGCCAATATTCTCTGATTAGAACTGGTCATTCACAGGTGGGTGTTAGGAAGCATTCCTCATACAAAGTATACTGGTATCTGCCCTCTCAAAATACTGCCAAGGTAGAGGATGAATTGAAAAAATCAGAACTGAGTTTGGTACGTTTGTGCTACGTAAGGACATTGAATATTACAAAATCCAGGCAGGTTGATTCAAACCAGCCAAGACTCACTGGAGTTTTGAACAGACTCAAGGGGCTGGATGGCTTCCTCCTGCTCCCATCTTAACAGTGCATACTGGGACTACACCAGTTGAGGACAGGCCCTATCTCTTCTTTATCCAGGCTATCGTCCTAGATGTCAGCTAGAATCCATAGCAACTGTCCCATTGCTGACAGGACCCCTCCACCTTCCTGCCTGGTACGGATTGGGCCCATGCATTAACATTGGTGTGTGGGAGGGAGTGGGGTGGGGGGGGAGTTCCTGGTAACTTTCAAAAATTACCATGGACTCCATAGTTCAAATCCAGAGCCTTCCTAGATGTTGGGATACCAGAGGTGAGACCTTTACAATGAGCCTGGCACAGTGGCGCAGCGGGTAGAGCCGCTGCTTCACAGCGCCAGAGACCCGGGTTCAATCCCGACTTCCGGTGCTGTTTGCGTGGAGTTTGCACGTGCTCCCTGTGACCACATGTGTTTCCCCTGGGTGCTCCAGTTTCCTCTCACATCCCAAGTGGGATAATTGTCCAGTGTAAATTGTCCCTTACATGTAAGTGAGCAGTAGGATCTGTGGGGGAGTGGATGGGAGTGTGGGGAGAATAAAAAATGTGATTAATGTAGGATGGCACGGACTCAGTGGTCCATAGGGCCCCTTTCTGTGCTGTATCTCTCTCTGACTTCAATTTACATGTGGAAGATGAAACACAGTCACATTACAAGTTCCCCTAGGCTTCTCCCTTCCCCCAGTCTCTTGAGAGCAGCAGTCTAGCCTCAGCTTTCCGTGCAATTCCTGATACTTGCCCCATCTGTAAAAGTATCTGCACTAATGTAGCAGCCTGTATCTGTGCAGAAGTGATCCCATGCAGACCCATCAAACCTACTTCCCTCTGGCACCGTGGGCGCACACTGATTTTTAAGACCGGTCTATGTATAAGACATGAACTTCCATGTGTAAAAGTCATTGAAATTTAATGAGATATGTATCAGCTTGCTGAGCCAATGATATTCATTAGTGCTTCCATGGAAACCATATGCCTCGTTTGACCCACATTCATTCCCCTGGCCCATTCTCCACACATTCGTGAAGAGGGAAGCAAGCACTCAGATAGACACAGCTCAGAGAAACAATTCAACATACAATATTGTTTTTCACAGTTTGTTCAGTGTATGGTTTGACCAGGGTCAGCCTTTGCAGAGAGATGGAAAAGTGCTTGAGTTTATTTTCTGCTTTGCAGGATGGTGCAAACCACATGTATTTAACGTGATAACCAAGTGTATGGAGCAGTGAATTTGAACAAGATGTTCCCACCAACAACAATGCATTAGTGACTACTTCAGTGACACTCACGGAGAGATTTAAAAGGCAGTAAGATCTCTCCCCTGCCCTGTTTTAATAATAAAATGGGTCCTTTTCGATCAGCAACTAAACACCTCCTCAGAAAGGTAGTGCGTCTGAGAGTGCAGCCCTCCCTCGATGGGCTATCAGTTTAGAGCTTCACACCCTGGGCTCAACGCACAAAATGCTGGAGGAACTCAGCGGGTCAAGCAGCATCTATGGAGGGAAGTGGACAGTCAACATTTCAGGTTGAGACCCTTCACCAGGACTGTCCATTGAAAGGTCTACACTCTGGGCTGACGTGTGGCACATGGACCCACTGCCTTCTGACACAGAGACAACACGACCTGACACACAATGGTAATAGATTCTGTCAGATGCTTTATCTTA
>JARFYF010000046.1:33570073-33586390 GCA_030265395.1 Rhina ancylostomus
TTTGGAATGTGGGAGGAAACCGGAGCACCCGGAGGGAAACCCACGCAGACATATGGGAAGAATGTACAAACTCATTGCAAACAGTGGCCGGAATTGAACCCGGGTCGTTGGCGCCAGAGCTACTTCAGGTTCAACAGGCTGAATAGTCTCTTTCTGTACTGTAATCATTCCCTGACTGAGATGGATGGATATTTGGACCACTGGAGGGTCATAGTCATGAAGAACAGCCAGGAAGGAAGGGTTGAGGCCAAATAAAATCAATCATGATCTTATTCAATGGTAGAGGACTGAAGGGCTGAATGGCCTCCTCCTATTCCCATTTCTTATGTTCACAAGTGAGAGGTAGAAGATCAATTAAACATCCCTTCTGGAAAACCATTTCTCTGAGAACACAGTTGTCCTGCGACGTTTTGTTGGCCCAAATTATGCCCTCAGGTTGATGGACTGCTGCTGTTCCTTTCAGCTCTGTGCTTTTCCCTTTGGTTCTGTTAAGCCTGTGCCAGCACTGAGAGTGAAGAACATGCGGCATGTCTGGAGTCTGTTGATATCAGACCGCTTGGCAGTTCTCCACCACTGAAGCTGTGAGGGGAGCTGGAGATGGGGATGGAAAAAAACTCCCCTGCATGGGGCAACTATCACAACATCATGAGCACAAACAAAATTATAAGTACAATATGAATTGAACAATTGCATCCTGAAGAACCATTCAGTATATCCAAACCCGAAGATGGATAAATAAAGCCAGAAAGGATTGTAATTTTGTAAACCGTCTTCCAACAATAATACATGAAAATTAAGCCCTTCCCTCATACTTGAACACATGCAAATTAACAGAATGTAACAGGACCAACCAACAGAAAAAAATGGCTACAATATGAGTTCAATCCCATTCCAGGTCTATGCTTCTTCTCTTCTTCCCTTTCCTAGCCTTTTCTTTTCATCCTTTTATTCCTTTCTCTCCTTACCTTTGACCAATCTGCTCTCCCCTCCTCCCCCCGCACCTGCCTATCACTGTCTCTCACCTGCATCTACCTATCACCACCTTGTGCCCACCCCATCTCCCCTCTTTTGTCCACCTATCACTGCTCTGCTTTTCCCTCCCATATATTGGGCTTCCCCTTTCCCATCTTCAGTCCTGAAGAAGGGTCCTGACCTGAAACGTTGACCGCCTGCTCTTCTCCACGGATGCTGCCTGGCCTGCTGAGTTCCTCCAGCATCATCATGGCTTTTCATTCAGGGAGATTTTGTTACACAGTCAGCAGAAACTGGGCAGCGGGAGTCAACTTCTCTGAAGCAGTGCGCTTAATAAAACAACTTGCAATTGTGTACCAGATCAAATATCTATGGCAGCAGTACACCCGAATTATGATGAATTCTTACGCTTCAAAATGCTTACCAGCTTTATCTTTCTGAATAGCCTTGTCCTCCAAATAGCGAAACATAACTTGAAAACGGTCCTGATCTGTTGACCGGGATACCCTGCAAATCAACATGTAGCATGTAAGGAACCATACCATGCAGTATAGTGGTGAAAAAGCATTCTTGCATTGTACATTATGTTTTCCAGACCTCATGTATTCCAGACGGTACACAGAAAGTAGATAGGTAGACATTGCAAAATCCAACTTATTTATGAGAGCTGAGACTTCCGGAGGAGGATCCAACAGACTTATAATGGTGCTTCTTAATTCATTCAGTTCAGCCTAATGATGACAAATAATAGGAAATAACTAATATTAGTTATTGTACTTCTCGGTACTAAGAAAGCAAGTTGAAAAGATGCTAAAAGATTTGTGTCAAATATGGCAGATGCCAAAAGAATTAAATCAAATAAAATTAGTAAAATCTGCTGCAGAGTATGCTCACTTAGTACAAAATGCCCGAATGAGCATATCAATGAAAGTTTGAGGATCGTGATGCCACACAGTACCTGTGCATTACAGGTAACAAAGCTTGGTTATACCATTATCTCCTTCAGTGAGACTAGGATTTCTCACTGGATTAACAGCTCCTCCAGTGCAAATACATTCATTATTTTTTCAGCTGTAATGAATAGTTTTTCCAACAAAGCTTACACCTCCTCCAAAAAACAATGCTATTTCCAATGTTATATTCTGATCTAACTGATCATTTCTGATATAAAAGGTCACTTCTTGTGATGTGCATCTGGTAAATAAAAGCTACAATTACACCAACAGATTGGTTTGGAAATCTGTTGTTAGAGGGGTAAAGTAAAAGAGCAGGTATATAAAATTAGGAGGGGAGTAGGTGGAGTGAATCATGAGAAAGTTTTTCTCACGACGGACACACCAAAATGTGAAGGAAATCTGAGGGAAAGAGTAAGAAGATTAGGAAGGGCACAACCTTCCCCACCATCGAGGACGTCTTCAAGAGGCAGTGCCTCAAGAAGGTGGTATCCTTCACGAAGAACCCTCACCACCTGGGACATGCCCTCTTCTCATTACTACCATCGGGGAGGTGTTTCAGGAGCCTGAAGACCCACACTCAATGATTCAGAAACAGCCTCTTCACTCCGCCATCAGATTTCTGAACGGTCCATTAAGCCATGAACATACGTCAGCGAGAATAAACCTGATTCTGATAGGATCAAAAGAAACATTTTTTCCACATGAAGGTGGCTGCAATCTGGAATGCACTGCCTGAAGTGGCAGAGGCAGGAACTCTCACAACATTTAAAATGTATCTGCACGAGTTCCTGAATTGCCAAAGCACAGGAGGTTACGGACTAAGTGTTGGTAAATGGGATTAGTACACAAAGGAACTTGATGGTTAGCCTGGACATGATGGGCTGAAGGGCCAGTTTCTGGAAGCACAAGCGACTGCAGATGCTGGAACCTGGAGCGACAAACAGTCTGCTGGAGGAACTCAGTGAGTCAAGCAGCAGCTGGGGGGGGGGGGGGGGCAGGGGGGGAGGGATTCTCAGAACTGTTACTACACCAGTTCTGATGCAGGGTTTCAATTTGAAACATCGAAATTCCTGTTTCTTCCCCCCCGCCCCCAACAGATGCTGCTCGACCCACTGAGTTCCTCTAGCAGACTGTTCGGCCTGTGTGCTCTATGACCCATCAGGATCAACTCTCAAAAACAAAAATGCTGGAAATACACAGGCATTCATCAGCGTTGGGTGAGCTCTCTTTTCCCCCACTTGTATTCCTGTTTTGTTTCATCTTTGATGAATTGAATGTTATCTGATTGAATATGCATTTAAGTAAGTGTTATCTGATTGAAGAACAGAATATTTATAATCTCCAGAGACAGATTGTCTCTCACATTAGTCCCTTGAACAAAGGACACACTGGAAAGATTTTTTGAGTTGGTTCAGAGGCATTGTGAACCATCACTTGGGTGGATTATTGTTACCCATTTAAAAATCAATATTTAAGGAACTATGGCTTGAACCACATTTCATCAGTTACTAAACTAGATAATCAATTCAGAGTGTCAACAAAATAAGCAACACCAAAATATATTCACGTACCTGAAGTCAGGACAAAATTGAAAACCATTATAAGATCATAATGGCTTTATGATCATGGAGACCCATTGAGTCTGCTCTGCCATTCTATCATGGCTGATTTTTTTTTGCTCTGAACCCCCATTGTCCCACCTTCTCCCATAACCCTTAAACCCCATCCCAATCAAGAACCTATCAATCTCTGCCTTAAATACACCCAACTTGGCTTGACCTCCACAATCCTCTGTGGCAACAAATTCCACAGATTCGCCACACTTTGGTTGAGGAAATTCCTCTTCATCTCAGTTTTAAAAGGGATATCCCTTTATTCTGAGGCTGTGCCCTCGGATCCTAGACTCTCCTACTAATGGAGACATCTTCTACACCCAGGCCTTTCAGTATCCAGTAGGTTTCAATGAGATCCTCCCTCATCCTTCTGAGCATCGAGTACAGGCCCAAAGATATCAAATGCTCGTTATGTTAACGCTTTCATTCCAGGGATCATTCTTGTGAATCTCCTCTGGACCCTCTGCAGGGCCAGCACATCTTTCCTTAGATACAAGGCCGTAAATTGCTCAAATTATTCCAAATGCGGTCTGACCAACGCTTTATAAAGTCTCAGCAGTATATCCTTGCTTTAATATTTGAGCTCTCTCATGAAGCCCGTGTGAATTAGTGAATCCTTTATATGTCATCCATGTACTGGATGCTCTTACCGGTGAAACAGTGTCATTCTTCAGGGCAGAGTTATACTGCAGTTCTGAGCGCAAAGGCTCTCCTCCAGGAAAGGTCAGTAGTGGGGACTTGGTGGCTATTTCACACACTCCCTCATACCACTCCTCTGGCCATAGTCCTAAAGGAACAGAAGCAGCCAACATTATCATCATTAGTTCAGTGATACAGAGATGTGACACCTCCATTCAGCCCAGGTGAGGCCTGATGAGGGATACCACACCTTCCAACAATGAAAAAAACAACTTAAGCTGCTAATTATCTCACTTTTCCTAGTTCTGATGAAGGGTAACTGACCTGAAACATAAACTCAGTTTCTCTTTCCAGGTGTTGCCTGACCCAGTGAGTGCATTTTGTTTCATTTCAGATAATGAGCATTTAATAAGATTTTTTTTGTTTTTCTATTACTATTTATCAATAATCATCAAAAACAAAAATTGTGCAACATGAAATAACTAACATGCATTGTGAAATCTTTTGATTCATATGATCCCCATGCTTATTTGTAATTCATGTGTTTGTGAAATTAAGTGACTTAATTTGCTCCTCATGAAATTAAATCCTGTCTATTTTGTTTCTGCAAGCATATTCCACATACATGTGGGAAAAAAATAATCAACTGCTGGACAAAATTTACTTACATGTACGTCAATTAATTATGAAAGAATAATGCCTTTGAATATCAGAGCAAACTTAGGTGAGATTACATGAGAATAGCAATGTAGGCCAAAGCAAATCTTATGATAGTTGTTAATTGGTAAGAAAAGCGAGATTATGGCCCCAATGAGTGTGAACATTTTACTAGAATGTGCTACTGGTGCTCACCATGCTCCCCTTGAAGTCTAAGCATGATAGCAGTTAACCATTGCTCTATTACAGCCCATTTAACAAGGCAATACTTCACCTGACTGACTTGAGGCTTCAGAGGGGAGACAGACCGAAAGAAGAGAAACAGAAGGAATGAAGTTGAAAAGAAGGAATGAGACAGCAAGAGGGAAAGAACAAATGAATTTTAAAAAGACAATTAAAGGGTTTAGACTTGTTCAAATCCCACAGTTAAACCACAATTATATAATCAATGTTCATAAGGTTGCAGTCAGAGTTCTGAGAATAGTTCAAGCTTCAGAAGCCAGCACTTCCAAAGCCTGCATAACTGCAGAAATTTAAAATTCCTTTAAAAAAACCAATGGTTTGGAATAACAAACATTCGATAACCCAGTAAGCTAGTAGTCGGGTAGGTACCTGAACCTTCCACCGCAAATCCCATCACAACAGAGTACAGCCAGAAGTCACGAAACAGCTTCTGCAGCCTAGGTTTAGCATCTTTGATTGGAGGCAATCGTCTGGTCAGCTGCAAAACAAGAACTGCATGATGAGATGCCCCAGGCTCATTTACATGCCATTATTATACTCACCTTGGCATACGCAGCCTTCTGAAAGCCTTCATTCAGAAATTTTAAAATAGTCAGATGGCCAAAATGTAGATTGATTTTTAAAATATAATCAATTTTTCCGCTCACTGATACACTGCCGAGAGATTGATTTTGAAGGTCTTCAATTAACTTACATCAACAATAAATATTCAAGTTCAAGCTATTTCCCCAGACCATCTTCAGCTGGTGTCTGGCTTCATATTTGACAAAACCCCATGGCAATTAAGGCTTCTCACAAGTAGTACCATGGAAGTCACCTTCATAAAATTCATTAGACTGAAGTTATAGCACAGAAATAGGTCAATCAGCCCAACTGGTCCATACTCTAGTCATGCCCGTGCAAGGCTCCTTCCTTGATTAGTTGCCATTTATTTCAGAATTCATCAAGTAATCCTAAGAATTACTCATCCACTTATCATTATAACATTTTTATTGCACAATAGTACAATCACCCATTCTTTTTTCTTTCATGTCTATCAAGCTTCTCCTTAAAAGCACCTCTGCTTTTCTCCATCATGTGTGGCAAGTTACACTTTCTAAACAGTCCCAGGAATTAAAAGTTTCTGTCAAATTTTATTTTATGAATTGGTGCAAGATTCATAAGCCTCAAGTTTTGAGTTTCCACATTTGCTCCACATCTCTCATGACTTTCAAGACCTCTTATAAAATCCTAACCTTCAACGTCCTGCAAGAAAATGTAGCATTTACCAAAAAAATCTGGCACTTCTTGGGTCAAAATGTAAAATTTAACACACGCATCAATGGGTGATTTCTGTGGGAGTGATTTAGGAGCAAATAGGACTGACATCTATACAGTGATCATTGAGAAAGGACCTGATAACATTCTGATTGAAGGTTGATTGATCAGGCCTTCCCCTCCCACAAACAAGCTGCAGTTTACTGCTCCCCTTCTGTCGTTCCTACTGCTCTATGGCACTTCAACCATGTTCTTACCAAGACTTGCTGTGACAGCCACAGATCCTTCCTCAGTACACCTTGGAATCCTTTCTCACCGCTCCCCTTCTCTTTATACTGGCCCTTTCACCTCTCTACTGGTGCAGGGTTTCAACCTGAAACATCACCTATTCCTTCCTTCTTCACCCCCCAATCCCCCCACTGCACAGATGCTGCTTGACCCGCTGAATTCTTCCAGCAGATAGTTAGTTGCTGGAGTTGCACTGATAACTGACTGAAGACAGGCAAGATTAATGCGGCAAATGCAAAACAGCTTCTGAGAAAAACAGTTATTCACCTCAGGTAGCCTTCTTGTCCACGTAGATACCCATGACAGGCACAGATGGGAGAAATCATAGCATTTTGGCATCACTGCTATTTATATTAGAATTCATCAAGCAAGCCCAAAGAGGACTTCTTTGCTCATTATCATAACATTTTCTTTGCACGATAGCAGACCATACAGTAAAAGGGAACATACGGATAAACTTTTCCCACAGATGCTGCTCGACCCGCTGAGTTCCTCCAACAGATTCCACCATCTGGATTCTCTTGTATCTCCAGAGGGACAAACTTACTGGACTAGTAATCCAGGGACCAGGGCTCAAATCCCAGCCTGGTAACTGGGAATTTTAAATTAATTGATATTTAACTGGAATGAAAAAAATTAATAATCACCATTTTGTCATAAATAACCACCTGAATCACAGAGTCTTTCAGGACACAAAATCTGCCATCCTTGCCTGGTCTAACAGATATACAATTCCAGAGGCACAGAAATGTGGCTGGTTCTTAAATGCCCTCTCAAATGGCCTAACAAACCTCTCAGTTGTCCTAAGCTGGCACAACATTCATTGCAAGGACTCTGATACTTTAGGAAAGTGTCCAACCACCATCTTCTCGAGGACAACTAGGAGATGGGTGTTAAATGCTGGTCTTGCCACATCCCAGGGAATTAAATTACTGGCCCTCGGGAACCCAGAGAAGGTGTACACTTTAATTTCTTTGTGGAGGTAAGCAGTAGTCTTCTTTCAGCTGGAATAATTCAGATGAAAATGTAATCAACCTACAGTGCAAGTTTCTCTCTCCATTGATGTTGCTTGGTCTGCTGAGAAGTTCCATTTATTTCAGATTTTCAACAAGTGCTTTATTTTGCTTTTGTTTAGGTTTGGATAAGTAGCTAAAGTTACACTTGTCCAGACTTCTTTAAATTCATTTTGAGGAGGAGGGTATAAGCTGGTAAGATTAGTAATTAACACCCATCCTTCAATGCCCAAAGGAGGGAGGTTTGACACAACCCAGTCCAGAGGCCAACTAGGAGCCAATCACGTCAGTGCAGAATTGGAGTCTGCACTGGCCCAGATGAGGACAGCAGTTTGACTTCCTGATTGACAGTTGTGGTTTCATCATATAACGCAGGCTTTATGTATTAAATTTTTTTTTGATTAAAATTGAATTCGTACAACGTCTAGATTACTCATCCAGGCCTCTCTGTTACTTATTCAGATGAAGGATCATCCATCTAAGACATTAACTCAATTACTCTTCTCCACAGGTTCTGCCTGACATGGTGGGTACTTCCAACACTTTTTGTTTTTAAATGCAAGCTATTGGCTTGGCATTTTTAGGGTGGGGGTGTGCAAGGAGGGGTAGCCTCTGTCATCCACTTAACCCTACCAACATCTGGAAAGATAAGCTTCCTGGCCATGACTGTCCTGGATTGTAAATGACACCAGGTGTGTGATACAAGGACGTGTGGGAGGCCCAGGACAACTTTGATATAACAACTTTGCTGTCTACCAACAAGGAATCTGCTGGAGGAACTCAGCTGGGTGAGCAGCATCTGCTGGGGGGGGGGGGGGAAGGAAACGAAGACTAAGGTTGAAACCCTGCATCAGGAGCCTTATCGACCCTGCACCACCTTACTGTCTACCAAACCTATCAAGGATTTTCAGTGCTTTTGAATGTCCATGACATTCAGAAACATTTAAGCTTTTTTAAAAATATGTAAATGAAATAAAATTTTAATCTTTTAAATATTTTAAGTTAAAGAAAAATATGACTTTAAAATGTATAAACAAAAATTAACACGCCCTACAGCAGTGGAATCAGCACTGACCCAAAAGTGCTTGTACATTCTGCACAGGTCATGGGATTGGAGAGCAGGTCCTCCAGTGCAAATGCTGGGGAATTCCAGCTAACTCCTGCTGGGAAGTTGCCGACAGAATTTGCAAGCTGGACACAAGTTTCAAACATGCCAGTCCTGGGGGATGGGAGATAAAAGCACTGGTAAATTCATGCAGCGAACCCACCAAAATCTGCCCATCGTCTTACTTCACCTCCTCCATTGTGGACGATGCAGTAAAATAGAAGATTTTACTGCTGCTGAAATTTCTGAATGAACTATAACTTTTTCCCAGCAGGACGGTATTGCCTCGGGTTCACAAGGAAAGAATCTGTTGTTGTGCTTGGAACGTATTTGTATCTGCTATAACATCTCTTAGCTTATCTCTACCCAACTATCTCCAACTTAAAACAGGCCACATGAGTTGTTGGGTGCTCTCCAAAGTCAAGTCAGCATATCCACTCAAAGTAAACATAATAGTCACTTTTAAACCACTTTATATACAAAGTTTATGAAAAACACTTGAGATCCTATGGCCTTGAAACCAGTGATGAGCAATTAACCCAGCAAGTGAGCTGGAACTCAATTTATAACTGATAAGAATTTTTTTTTAAAAAAAGCAAACATTCCCAGAGGCCAAATGGAAAAATTGTTTAATTTTCTTTCACTAATAAATATCAGCAATTGATTCAAACCAGACAGGATCTACATTTTCATTAATATTGGTTTAGGAATGCTGCAAATCACTTTCAAAATGTTCATATAGATGACTAATCAAAATTATTTGTTTGTGGGTTGAGGCGAATTGAGGCAGGGAATGGAGGGATCTAGACCACATGCAGGCAGATGTGTAGTTTAAATTGGCATCACGGTTGGCACAGATATTATGGGTTGAAGAGTCTGCTTCTGTGCTGTGCTGTACTATGTTCTTTTATGCAGCACGGTACCAGGCCTTTCCAGCCCAACGAGCCCACGCCTCCCAATTAAACCCATGTTAACCTACTAACCTGTACATCTTTGGAATATGGGAGGAAATCGGAGCACCTGGAGGAAACCCACAGTCACAGGGAGAACGTACAAACTCCTAAGAGACAGTGGTGGGAATTGAACTCCGATCGCTGGCACTGTAATAGTATTAAGCTAACCGCTAGTCTACCATGCTGCCCCAAATTCAAGATCACCGGTGTGGAAATGCCAGGGATTGAACCCTGTACCTCATACGTGCAAAGCATGCGCTGTCCCACTGAGCTACATCCCCGATGCCAACTACATCCCCTAGTTCTATTTAAAATGACTTGTTATTATTACCAACTTCAATGTGGTTGCACCTTATAGAAATAGTAAATTGTTTCTCAAAGTTATTTTAAACCCAAAAATAATCCATTTTGTTGAAAATTATTTAAAAACTGAAAAACAGCCCAAACTGAAGTGAAAATGAACTGCAAAAAAATTCAAGGCCCAAATATATCCCCGTATATATCACAACCACAAACTGAAGTGACTGATTGCAACAGTCTTACCCCATGATAGGATTGCATGTCCTCCAGTGTTTAATTTGGGCTTGTTTGCTCTTTCATGAATCAATGCTGAATTACATCAGGACAGACATTAAAGTGCAAAGTTTGTGGAAAACATACAGCTTGCTGATTCAACAGTACAAGATTGTCGTTCCACAGTGGTGCACGCAGGTAAATCCATTAGAACCTCTTTAATCACAATCACTTTAAGATTGCTAATGAGAAAAATCAATAGAATTAGTAGTTAATAATGAGACAGCGAGTATTATTGCAACCAAAGTGCTTGTGTTTCACAGCAAAGATCATTAGGAAACTTTTCTCTATGCACTTCTGTCACCATTCTCATTTTCGGTGAGCAGACTTAGATTCTATGAAGACCTCGTGCATTTTTTCTTTGATATGCTGGAGTACTCGAGGTATTTTAGAAAAAGATGTTATTCTTTCTTTAACACAATGGAGTGAGGTATTTTGCAAAAAGATTCTTTGGAAGTTAGCAGTTTCTAAGCATTGTTATAGTGGGAGGAGGTTCTTATGTAGCATAAAGTACATGTTGTTATGCTGCAAATATGACCTATTTTCTCTCTTCCGGAACCATTGACTAATTATCCTCTAAAAGAACCAAACTAATGTCCAGTCAGAATTTTGTTTTTAGAAAATCTGGTTCACTTTAATACCTCAAACAAAGTACAACTAGTTTTTGAAATTACTGTCAGCTTCCATTCTGCACAACACACAGCGGCTGAGGTAGCACTGGGTATGAAGGGTTTCAACACTGTGCCATCTGATAGGCAGGCTGAGCAGAGTGTAACTTAGCTGTGTCCTTAAGGCCATAAAGAGTAACTCCAGTGGATATTCTTATCCAAGGGGCAGACAGACATTTGGGGAATAAAATTTGCCATGACAAATTTTGCCCCTCAATTAATTGACTGAAAACATTCAGTTCTTCCCATTAAGCAAAGCAAGAGTTAGGACCAGAAGTGACTAACTTTTCCTTTAATGCACCTTTTTCTTAAAAAGGAAAATCTACTTATTTATTGGTAATTTCCTTTAATTAGTTAACTTTAGCTAAGCAAATCCAAGCTCTGACACGCAAAATGCAACAGAATAATATGTGCAACGTGGATAGTTCTGTATTTAGTAATGCGGAGGGCTTACAAATGGGTAATTCATTAAAAATAAGAAGATGGAAAAAAACGTTGGTAATAATAACATGCATAATCAGAAAAGTAAGACAGCTCATGGGATGCTAGCTTTCATTAGTCGTGGGATCGAGTTTAAGAGCCACGAGGTAATGATGCAGCTCTACAAAACTCTGGTTAGACCACACTTAGAGTACTATGTCCATTTCTGGTCACCTCATTATAGGAAGGATGTGAAAGTGTTGGAAAGGGTGCAGAGGAGATTTACCAGGATTCTGCCTGGTTTAGAGAGTATGGATTATGAGGAGAGACTGAGGGAGCTCGGACTTAACTCTTTTGAGAGGAGGAGGATGAGGGGAGACATGATAGAGGTATACAAAATATTAAGATGAATAGATAGAGTAGACAGCCAACATCTCTTTCCAGGGCACCAATGCTCAATACAAAAGGGCGTGGCTTTAAAGTAATGGGTGGGAAGTTCAAGGGAGATACCAGGGGAAGGTTTTTTACCCAGAGAGTGGTTGGTGCATGGAATGCGCTGCCTGGGGCAGTGGTGGAGGCAGGTACATTGGTCAAATTCAAGAGATTACTGGATAAGCATACGGAGGAATTTTAAAATAGAGGGATATGTGGGAGGAAGGGGTTAGATAGTCTTGGGCGAGGTTTAAAGGTCGGCACAACATTGTGGGCCCGAAGGGCCTGTATTGTGCTGTACCGATCTATGTTCTCTGTTTGTTCTGTTCCTGGGATGGGAGGGTAGTCCTGCCACAAGGGGCTAAAGAATTCAGATGTATATCCTTTGGAGGTCAGAAGACGATGGGGTGATCCTATTGAAACATATAAGGTCCGAAAGGGGCCTAGCTAGGATGGATGTCAAGATGTTTCAACTAGTGCGGAATCTGGAACGAGGTGACGTTTTTACAAGATTAGGGGGTGGTTATTCAAAACAAGGGGTTGATGAATCTCTGGATTTCTTTAGCACAGAGGGTTATGGAGGCTGGATTATTGGAGGTATTTAAATAGATCCAGTTTTACAAGATTGGAGAATTGAGAGTTATGGGGAACTGGGGCAGAAGAGGAGCTGAGGCCTGGGGCAGATCAGCCACGGTCATATTGAATGGTGGGGCAGGTTTGAGGGGCCGAGTGGCCTATTCCTGCTCCTATTGTGCTATGTTCTTATGTTGTTTTTCCTGACTTACTTGCTGGCATTTATCAGTGAGACTTGCCAGAATGGAGAGCAGGTCCTATGAGGATAAGTCGAGTGAGCCCAAGCCTTAGAGTCTAAGGAGGGGAGGCTGGTTTCTGTAACACGATCTTCTGCACAAACCAGCCACCACCAACTATCGTGTCATCCACACACTCTTCATACCTCCTCTATTCATATCCACATTGCTCATAGATATCACAAGTAATGACGACTCCAGCACTGATTCCTGCAGATCACAGACTTCCGATCAGAAAGGTACCCTTCCACCACCACCTATCACTACACCAATTTTGGATCCAATTAGCCAGCTCATCTTGGATCCCATATGGCTTAACCTAGACCAGCCTACTATACAGAACTTTGTCAAATGCCTTTCTAAGGACCCTATAGACAATATCTACCACCCCACCTTCATCAATCTTCTTAGCTACCTCCTCAAAGCTCAATCAGATCGGTGAGGTAAGACCTCCCCTGCACAACGCAATGCTGACTACCCCTGATCAGCTCCTGTCTTTCCAAATGTACAGAAGGACGTCGAAGGCTACAGCAGGATATAGATCCGATGGAAGGTTGGATGGAGCGTTGGCAGATGGGACAAGTGTGAGGTGATGCATTTTGGGAAGTCAAACAGGGGTATCAGAAGGACAGGCACCACCTTGGGAGGCCACTGAGGAGAGATGCTCGACAGAAGCAGAGGAGGAGGGATCAGAGGATGCAACCCTCATCCTACAGCAGGAGAATACCACGGCTCAGCAACGTGCCCCAGTTAGAACCATAGCCAGTTAGGACCAGGTTTGAAAGGACACTCTGTTGACCGAAGTATCTAGAGGACTTTATGCCAAAGTAAAGCACACAGATACTGCGCTGTCATTTGGACGTGTTTCTTCCTTCTTGTTTATCTTTCATTATTAGAGGAGAGATGAAGCCTACGTAATATTATGTAATACCACTTTAAGAATTGACCAACTGGCCTGTGTGTGTGCTTGATTCATTCTACTAATGTAGAACTTGCAGGAACGTATGCCTCCGTCTCTACGGTAAGGGCTGCTGCTTTAAACAATGTTATTAATTTTTATAAAGAAAGTACTTTTTTAGGTTATTGGTATTGGTTTACCATTGTCACATGTACAGTGAACAGCTTCAGTGTCCGTACATAAGTACATCAAGGTAGTGAAAAGAATAACAGAATGCAGAATGTAGTTTTACAGTTACAGAGAAAGTGCAGTGCAGGCAGACAAATAAAGTGTAAGGTAGATTGGGAGATCAAAAGTTTATCTTTTAGCATTTAACAGGTCTGATCAAGAGTCTTTTAACAGCGGGATAGAAGCTGTCCTTGAACCTGGTGGCTTTCGGGGTTTTGTATCTCCTGCCCGATGGGAGGAGGGAGAAGAGAGACCGGGTCTGGAGGGGTCCTTGATTATGTCGGCTGCTTTCCTGAGGCAGCGAGAAGTGTAGACAGAGTCAATGGAGGGGAAGTTGGTTTGCGCGAGGGACTGGGCTGTGTACATACTTGTTATCCCCTGGTATCTCAGTGAGTGAATAAGAAGATACTGAGACACAAGGGGACAAATTTACCCCTGGTCACTTGCCCCAGACACTGGAACGGTATTAGCTACTGATTGTCCTTACCTCCGTACATTTTGCTGTATTGATTTCAGATTGACTGAACATGCAGAAGGAATACATCTTGCCACCTATCCAATCACACCCACTCAGACCTAGAACATTCTCCACTTATCATGAAAGAAGCTTCATCCTGTTCAGTACTAACATTAATGTTTTTCCTCATATCCCCACTCAATTACATTAAAAAAGTGCCCAATGTTTCTGAAGAAGCTGAGTTCAGAGTGAAAGTATTCACTGCAGTGGATACACACAAATTGAAGACGTTTAATAAAACTCAATAACTGAATGCATCTACAAACCAAAGTTAATCCTTAAGATGTGTGTTGTGGCTGGCTCAAGTGTAGGTCTTCAGCATCACAGTGCTTCACCAGGGAATTTGGACAATAAGATTAAACAGCTGTCTGTCAGTGTGAGGCTAATGAATGACTTGGGGCACTTTCCACAGCTATGTGGAGTTAATGCATCAATCTGCAGACTGCATCAGCTCCTCCGTGTGAATTAAACTTGAGTTTGCTGGTGCTGCCATTATAAAAGTAGTTTTTAAGAGCAATTTGGAGAGTTAATTTGAAACAAACAGAGAATTTGTGTGTTAGGTTAATGTCTGGATGGGACAATTAGCAAGCAGGCTGGTGGCTTGACAGTGGACCATGCGATGGACACGTCCTTTGATAAAATCTGAAATAACACAGAGCCAATGTGTTAAGATTGTCTGGGGTTGATCTGTTTACATCACATCTATTGGTTGCCATCACTGGGGTGGGGCAGAGATCCATAGCAGGTAGTGCTGTTGCTTCATATCACGGTTTATCCTACAAAGCCTTCCTTATCGGGTAAATATTCAGCCTTTTTTCTGGAGCCTGTTGCTGTGGTATAACAGTGCCTCAGAAACACAATTCTACGGGGACATAACCTGGCTAAAGGCACTCATGTTGTGCATGTTTACCAATAGAACTTTTCCAAAGTTTCAAGGACATTAAATAAGAAAGTACATGCACGATGTCTTGATCAGATGGCATTATACCCAGAGAATGACTAAACCATTCCAAACACTGTCCATGTGCTGGTATTGTTCTAAATGTTTCAGTCTAATAAAATGGACTGAGCAACGCCAACTCTGGCCACTGGATCAGAAAACTGGTGAGACCACACCAGGCGTACCACAGCCCCCTGGTGAAACATTGTACTGCTTGAGTGTGTAGCTGAGCGACAGAACCTGGGGAGATCCGATGAGAATGTAGAGAGAATAAATAATGGGATTAGTGTAGAATTCAGCTAAATGGATGGTTGATGGTTCATGTGGTCTTGATGGGCTGAAAGGCCTGTTTCCAGCTGTATCTCTAGGTCGCTAGGAGGCTTGGAGTCAATGGGTACAGGATCTAATAGGGTTATTGAACAGCCTCAAATCAATGGGCACATGATGTACAGGGTAATTGAATAGATTGGGGTCAACTGATGCAGGGTGTTACAGGGCTACTGAACAGACATTAGACACAGGATGCAATTGGTTTATTGAACAAGAGACTGGTGTCAATAGACGGAAAGTGTAACTCTGCCTCCGAACAGACTGCAGTCAATGGACATTGGGTAGAGAAGGGTTATTAAGCATGCAAAATGGACAGGGGAGGTATTCCTTGATTTTGAATGTTGAATTTATGAATTTCTGTCATTGATGCTTCAAAATACGAGTTCTCAATTTTTATACATTTTTCACTATAAAGGATAGTGTCCCAATCTCTGCCCATAAGAATACACTGCACCAAAATACCCTTCATGCATTTGGTCCATTCTTTTTGATTTACAAATTTACACTGAATGTTTTCCATGCACTCAACATCTTGGTAAATCAAGAAATATCTGAACAGACAGGAGTCAACAGGCACAAGGTGTGATTGAACAGGCGACAGATGTCAATGGATAATGGATGTTTTTTAAAATTTTTTAAAAAATTTTTATTTACAGCATGGTAACAGGCTCTTCTGGCCCAATGAGTCCACGCCACCCATTTTAAACCCCAAATTAACCTTACCTGTATGTCCTTAGAATGTGGGAGGAAGCCGGAGCACCCGGAGGAAACCCACGCAGACACAGGGAGAACGTACAAACTCCTTA
>JARFYF010000046.1:33655832-33667703 GCA_030265395.1 Rhina ancylostomus
AAAATCAAGGCCTAATACAGTAGTTATTACTACAAAATGGATGTCACTAGTTGACATCTGCTTTACTACATGTGCAGGTTATTGATTTCAACTTCTGTTTCCTACAAGTTCAATTGTTCTGTTTCAGTTGTCACATGACTTGCAGTACTCAGTCCCTGAAATGCTGAGCATAGTGGGGAAAGATGACATTGTATTGGAAATTCCTGATTTCCTGTCTGTATTGGCATTTCTACATTTACACGTATAACCAGCATCTTGCCATTTGTCAGTTTAAAAATGACTATAGATTCCCCAATAACTTTATTTTGTTTAATCCATATTCATTTCTATCATGTTATATTAGAGAAAATTGATTCCAGAACTGAATTAGCTAACAGTGGTCCCAAGAAATAAAAAGGGATGAACAGTATACTTAACAGCTTCTGAATCTATTTTATTGTGCAAATTTTACTTTAAATTTCTAGAATGTTTTTCATGATATCCCAAGAGCTTCACTGCACTGTAGTACTGGCAAAAATTTTTGTGCTTAAGTCTCTGGAATGGGCCTTGAACCCAGAATCTTAAAAACATGAGTGCTACCTATTCAGCTGGTGTTGTCCAAGTAATCTACAATCCTCAGCAGTGAAAGGCACTTTGTAAAAACAGGAATAAAACCAGGAAATATTTGGGAAGTTGGGTAGCATCTATGGAGAAGGATTTCATATGTCAGGTCAAAGACTTCTCATTCGAGCCAGCAATACTTGGTCTTCGATATGGTTAGCACAAACTGGGAGCAAGTCACATTGGGGGGGAGAAAAAGATCGATGTCCTGTTTGCTTTAGCATGGTTTACATTTAAACTTGGGTTAATCCTAGCCTTGAGACACTTGCAACCAGTTTTGCCAGTTGTGGTTTTAAAGTGGCTATAACTTCATTAATGAGCTGTGGTGAAATTTGTTTTAAAACCATATTTGGTTTTGTCTTTGAAATATTTGGAGCATCTGAAGGAGTCAGAAAAGGCATTGTATAAGTTATCAGGATCACCAGGTTCTTGAAAGGACTGTGGGGGTGGCACAGTGATGCCTAAGAGCTACCCCACAATGCCAGAGACCCTGGTTCAATCTTGACCTGTCTGCATGGACTCTGCCCATTCTCCATGTAACTGGTTTTCCCTGGGTGCCCTATGTGGAGCTGGACATAGTGTCCATGCTATCTATTGACCACTATTTGTACTAATCCTGCATTAATTTTATTCTCCCTGCACTCTTATAAACATCCCCCAGATTCTACCAGTCAGCTACACACTAGGGACAATTTAGTGGGCAATTAACCTGCTGACCACATCTTAGGGCTCTGGGAGGAAACCAGAGCACCCAGGGAGAGAACACGTGGTCACAAGGCAAACATGCAAATTCCGCACAGCACCTGAGGTCAGGATGGAACCCAGGTCTATGGCACTGAGCAGCACTGGCTCTTCTAGCTGTATCACCTTGCCATTTCACATCCTAAAGATGTGTGGATTGGTTCGTTAATTGGCCACTGTTGATTGCCCCTAGTTTGTAGTTGAGTAGTAGAATCTTGGAAGCTAATGGGAGAATTGAGGAAAAAAAATAAAGGGGATTAGTGTAAATGGGTGGTTGGTGTGGACTCTGGGCTGAAAGGCCTATTTCTTTACTGTATTTCTCAGTAACTCCTGTTTAATAAAGTCAAACTTCACTGATAGTAATGAAGCATAAGGACAGATTTATTGTCATTTGGGGAAAATACATTGCCTGTTTGAGGTTATACTATTTGTTTTCTGAAAATTATGCATTATTATTTATACTATATTCCCTGAGGGCACAAAACCCCAATAGACAAATTGGCTCCCAAGATTATTCTGATAATCTTTCAGAATGCTATACATTCTGGAATACTAGTATAGCAGATATGACCCCATTATTTAAAAAAAGGGAGAGATGGAAAATGGGGAACTATTGACCTGTTAGCCTAGCAGCAGTAGTAGAAGTACTGGAATCTGTAATAAAGGATCTCATTACAGAACACCTTGATGTTCTAGTGGAATTGAGCAGAGTCTGTATGGGTTTATGAAAGAAAAATCATTTGAATTTATTGCAGTGTTTTGAGGATATAATTAGAATAAATAAGGGGAACCAGAGGATGTGGTGTATTTTATTCAGCAGGCTTTGAGGCTTGCACAGTCAAAGTTGTTTATTGTCACATGCACAAGTCCATGTGTGCACAGGTGCAATGAAAAACTTACAGCAGCATCACAGGCACATGGCATCAGATAAGCAGCATTCACAAGGGAAACATAAATTATAGAGGTTTCGTCAACAAGGTGAGAGCACATGGGAGTTGGGGGTTACATGATGATGTGAACCTGAGAATTATTGGACAACATAAACAGTGGGAACGGACTAATCTGAGGTTGGCAGTCAGTGACCAGTGGGATATTGCAGAAATCTGTGCTTGCATCCTGAGCTAGTCAGTCTATCTCAACAATTTAACTGAGGGGACTAAATGGTATATTTTTAAGTCTGCTGATGGTACAAAACTATCCCCTGTAAGGATGTTTTACTGCAATTGTAACCCTTGGTGAGATGTGCAGTTTTGATCTCCTTGCCTGGAGTGAATGCAGCAAAGCTCCACTACCTTGCTTCCAAGGTTTGCTGTGTGAGGAAAGATTGAGTTGACTCGGCCTGTGTTCTCTAGAATTTGGAAGAATGAGAATATCTCATTGAAATTCACAAAATTCTTAATGGTTGACAGGCTGGATGCAGGGAACACTTCTCCCCTGTCTGAGGAATGTAGAACCAGGCATTTGGAGATGAGAAATTTCTTCAGGCAGAGGTGGTCAATCATGCATTTCTGTACCCAGAGGGCTGTGCAGGCTCCACTAAGTTCATTCAAAAATGAGAAGTTTCTGAATATTAAGGAAATCAAGGGATGTAGGGATAATGCTGTTTTCCTGCCCTAAAGTAAAAGGTCAACCATGAATGGCAGAACGGGTTCAAAGGGCCAAAATGGCCCCTTGCTATTGCATATGCAACTATGAAAATGTCTAGAAGTCACTGCTGTAATGACTGCCAATCTCATGGTCAGCTCTGTTCTTGTGTAGTTGCAAAGCCTTTGGATTTGTACTACTATTTTAAAGATACTATACAAATTTGTCCATCTTCTGTGGAACTTTGTTTAAAAACTGAAATCTCTTGCAATTTCATCAAGTAACAGTTCATCTAGATGACTGTATTGTCCACTTCCCTTCATTCGCTGATCTTGGTTTAGCATCTGTAATTATGCTTACAGGGTAAGAGGCTTGGCTCCTTTTAATTTGCTGTTACTAAAAGTGAGCTATTGATATTGGTGTGGTACGATAGCCTTGTTGCATATCCACGGAGTGTTTCAGTCTGTTCTAATGTTGAATTCAATATTGTGTAATGTATTAAATTCTAGTAATTTTTGTTCTGAACTGTTTTTCCCAATATCACTGAAGAGCAAGACCTTTATCTTTTGCACCATCATTCTTTAGGTATTGGATAAAATCTGCCAGTGAATGCAGTTTCTGTATTTTTTAATTTTGGTAACCCTAACAGTTTGCAGTTAATTGACAATTTCAGTCCTTTGATTAGTTAATTCAATATTTAAAGATTTTTTAAAATTCTGTGGCAGATTGCAAGAAAGTTTGGAGAAAAGCAAGCAGCAAGATGAGAACTACCGGGCAAATCATCCAAATTTGAGGAAACTGGACACTTCAGGTAAGCACTTGCATAAATACTGTATCTTATCTAAGAGACTTCTGCACTGTCTAGCATTTCATAGGGCTGTACTCAATAACTACCTATTGTTAACGGCACAAACTACTCACTTTGTGTTTACTGTTCTTGCATCTTGTATGAATTGATCTTGTGTGGAGCTGGATTCAACCCAACTCCAATGTGGTTAAGAGCAGTTTTTGTCCATGCTAATAATTTAGTTGTCAACACCAAAATGGATTTCAAGACACACTTACTGTAATGCTAGATAAGAGCATATTCACCAGCAATATTTCTCAATGTATCCTTGACCCACCTGTTGAAAACAGTTCAGGTCCCAGGCAACATCAACCTTTTCCCAGTCTAAAAGGCCGCCCTCTTTGAAAACTCAATATAAATTTACAGTAGAAATGATCTCTGAAGACCTGTGGAAAGTCTCTCCATACTGATGAGATTTCTGTCACATCTTTGTTCTTTTGTCAATAAATCTTTGATTTATTCTGACTTGTATATTTTTACAAATAGTCATTACTATTATCTGGTTGCTGTGCAGCAGCTATATTGTTGCAGTTAACATCAGTGTTTTACACTGTCTTGATCTTTCTTCCTCAGGGTTCATTTTTATCGCTGCAAATTTTGTCTTGCCCATGTAGACTTTCTCCTTTGCGTTTCAGTGATAGCAGATACAAAACCCGTAAGATGAATTCAATGCACAATCTGTTGAATTGAAGGATATTAGGAAAACATTACTGTGTTATCTAATTGAAAGCAGTTTCTAAGGCTACTTTGGGGAAAGAAATTTGAAGTTCCAAGGAGTCCATTAATCAAACAAATGCAACTTGAGCCTTATTTCATATTTGCACAGAAATTTGCCAGTGACCTGTCTGCATTTTTCCCCTTTATGATTTTTTCTCTCATCCTAAAGACATGACCATCAAATACCTTGCACAGACCTAAACCTTGAGTCACTTTTGACCAGAGGGTAATCCATGGGTGGATTCCTATTTCTGGCAAAGGTAGCTCCATTTTAGCTGATGTCTTTTTTCTCTGTTTTCTCCATTCCTTGCTTATTGAGCACTACAAACTTGGGAGAGGTCACCCAGTGGATTGGTAAAAGGATCAAGCTGTCTCCTGCCTGTACCATTTAAAAATAAAACAATAAGGTGTTATAGTTTTAGAAGGCTTCTTCTATTTAAAGAAATAAGCAGTAAGATGTTCATTTCTATAGAATGTACAGAACAAATGGACCAGTCATAATGTTCTTCACATCTCCAAACGTTCCCTTTATTGTTTTTTTTCCTTGATCTGTTTAATTAGCTTCCCTGAAATGCATTTTGTTATGCAGCATTTAATAAAATCAAACCCATTAATGGGGAGAAAATGCTATTGCTTGTTGTCTAATAAGTTTTGTGGCCAAGAATAAATGTGCTTGTTTTTAGAGACTGCCTGGATTTCCTATCCCGAATTACCTTGGCATCCACTCTGATCAGATTGGAGAGAAGGCTGCAGTATAGCAGTTTGTTTTATAGAGTCTGTCATTTCCATGCGAATTAAACATCTATATAGACTCTTAACATGTTACTGTCATTAATGTTTAAGTAAAGCAGTTTTTTGCCTTGTATAACTACCTAAGGAAAATGGATTCTTCACTGTATGAGATCTGGTGATATTCACTTCTGGCATGATTCTGTAGTAATGTGTTGATGACTTGTGGCAAGTGTTTGAGGTGAAGGTAAACAACTGAGTTGTATCAAGGCTTAATAGCTATCAAAACCTTGGAGATGCTATCTAATTGCACTGATTTCACAAATGAAATGTGATTATAGGATGTCAGGGATTAACCACTTCCACCGTTGTTTCTCCATTCTTTTTTCATCTGACCAATCACATTCTCAAATTACTCATGGTTTTCTTCACTTTAAAAGCAAAAGTGCTCTGCATGTATTAAGTTCCAGACTGAAATCCCACATTTGATCCTTTGCCCTGCTAGCCTTTTAGATTAAAGTAATTTCATTGAATTATTTTACCTAATGTTTCATACCAGTAACCCATTACCTGAATCATTCTTTCAGAATGGGAAAAGCCCATGACCTACCTTTCTATTTGTCACATTACATTTTTCCTCTGAAGTGTCTTCAAGATCTAATGTTCTCCTTTGTGCCTTATTAATACTGACTGGGTGAGGGAGATGGCATTCAAGCCCAGAGACATAGATGCTGGAATCTGGAGCAACACACAGTGCTTTCTGGCTCCTGCCCTCTTCCTTTCCAGTCCTGATGAAGGGTCTCGAGCCAAAATATCAACTGTTTATTTCTCTCCATAGACCTGTTCAGTTCCTCCAGCACTCTGTGTTGCTCAGAGCAAAGCCCTTTTATTTTGCACATCTTTCATTCCTGTATTTGCTGCCCAACAAGTTTGCTTAATCTCGGCTTGTACAGCAAGCCCACTGTTCTGGCAACTATTCTAGTAGACCTTCGCTGCACTTTATTGCAAGTACATTCCTCCTTGGATAAGGAGACTAGACCTAAATACAGTATTCCAGGTGGTGTCTCAAGGGTTGATATGATTAGAGCAAGACATCTTTGCCTAAACTTGCATGCTCTAGCAGTAAAGCCAACGTACCATTTATCTTCCTGCTGGCTTGCTCTATGCCATGCATCATCTTTTCAGGTACTTGGGTCTCTGTAAAAATTACCTTTCAATCTATTAATGATTTTTCTTAAAGATCCCCTGGCTTTCTATTAAAGTGAACAACAGTATTTTTCCACATTATATTTCATCAACCATATCTTTGCCTGTTTGCTCAACCTGTCTGTATTTCCCTGGAGCGCTTGTACATTTTTCTGGCAGTCTGCTCAGTCTCCTTATTTTGTATCATCAGGAAACTTGGATGTATAACACATCCCCCTCATTGAAGTTATTGTGGATTGTGAATACTTGTGTTCCAAGCACCAATTCCTGCAGCACCTTAACAGCCACAGCTCAAGTACTTATGTACCTCCCAGTCCAAAAAATAAATTTGTACCTACTGTTTTCTATCCATTATTCAATCCATGCCACTATATTGACATCGTGCCACAAACTCTAATTTTGTTTAATGATCTCCTGTAGGTTTTCTAAAAGTCCAAAATACACTACAGCTTGTCCACTCTTAACTATTGTGGTAGCTATAACCTGGAACAACTAGTAAGTTCTTCAAATACTATTTCTATTTCATAAGTCCAAGTTGACTCTGCCTAGTATTATTTTCAAAGTGCCCTGTTATCATTTCCTTCACAACAGATTTCAGCATTTCCCATATGTGTATCTGGTCTATAGACCCTGTTTTCTTTCAATACTCTTTTTGAATAATGAGGTTACATATGCCATCTTCCAATCTGTAGGAACAATTATGGAATCCTATTTTGGCAGATTGATAGTGTACCAAATGCTCCCATAATTGCCTCCTCCAAAACCTTGAAATTCAGGTCATCTGGTTCTGGGATTTATTGGCTTTCAGTCCAATTCATTTTTCTAGTACTACCTTTCTACTAAAATAGAAACTGTACATAGGTGATATTGGAGGCACACAACACCGCATATGCTCTAATCTGGAGCAAAAGAGAACTACTGGAGGAACTCTGGTTGGGCAACAGAGGGATAATTGATTTGGGTTGAGACCCTGTATCAGGACAGAGTATGGAGGGGAGATGGTCAGTATGAAGAGGAGATATCAGCAGGTTGGGCAGTGTCTGTGGAGAGAAATTGTTGATGTTTCTCCTGCCCCAGTCTGTAATGAAGCCACATGAACTTGACTTTTTCTTCTCAGGAGATACTGCAATCTGTTTTCTTGCTAGACTGGTATTCTACTTTCTCTCATCAATGCCCTGATCCAGAGTTCTGAATTAGACATGGAGTTGTACAGTATGGAAACAGGCCCTTTGGCCCAACTAGTCTGTGCCAATCAAGGTACTGACCTGAGCTAGTCCCATTTGCCTGCATATTGCTCATATCGCCCTCAACCCTTTGTATAAATGTACCTGTCTAAATGTCTCTTAAACAATAATTGTACCCACCTCTACCACTTCTTCTGGCAGCTTGTTCCATAAGCCCACCAGCCTCTGGGGTGGGGGGGGAGAGAGAGAGAGAACTTGCCCCTCAGGTGCCCTTTAAGTGTTTCCTCTTTCACCTTAAATCTATGCTATCTAGTTTTAGACTCCCCTGCCTTGGGGGAGAGAAATCGTGACAGTCACCTTTTCTATGCCCCTCCTACACTCCTGAGGAAAATAAGCCCCAGGTTATCCTGTCTCTCCTTGTAACTCAAGCCATCCAGTCTTGGCAACATCCTTGCGGATGGCTATGGTAGATCCTTCCCATTACTCCAAATTGTTTCTTTTTGGCAATGTTCTTGGTCTTCGTGAGCACCAACTTTAACTTGATAGCTACATCAGAGCTACTTTTCCTTATTTCTTTATCCTCTGATGTATATGACTTAAACTATTTTTCAAATGTTGATCATTGGTGTTATTTAATTTTTGTGTCAGAGTTATGCTGTCAAAATGGTGTATGTAGATTTACAAAAAGCTTTTGTGAAGGTGCCAAATAACAATTATCAGCACAGTTGAAGTACATGGTATAAAAGGGACATAATCAGCATGGGTATATTGGCCAAGTAATAGAAAAGGTCATGGTAAATGGTTACTTCTCATTGTGGAGGAAGTGATGTTACCAGAGATTGGTGGTGTTTTTTTACCTGTGTCAATAACAAAATGGATGCAAGCCACCATTTCTAAATTTGTTGATTTTAAAAACTTGGCAGTGTTGTGAACTGTGAAAGTTATAAGTGTCAGATTGCAGTATATAGAGATTGGTGGAATGGCAGGCTAAATTTAATCCACAGAAGTGAGGCGATGCATATTGGCAGGAAGAATTATAGAATTACAGATGCTATTCCCGAAGGGGTGCAGGAGCAGGGAGATATGGGTGTTTGAACTTGGCAGGACAAATTGCGAAAGCATTGAACAAACCATGCACAACTCTGGGTTTTATCAGTAGAGGCATAATGTATAAAGGCTGGGAAGTTGTGCTCTACCTTAAAACACTCCTCCCAGCCCCACTAATGGTTGCTACATTATAGGAAAGATGTGAAAGCAATAGTGTGTCCAGGAAAGATTTACAAGAACTTCCTGGGTTGAGGGACCTCAGTTAAAAGGACAGATTAGAGAGGCTGGGCCTGTTTCACTTGGCAAAGACTTTGGGGAAATTTGGTAGAAGTACATAAAGCAAGGGGTCTGGACAGAGTGAATGGTGGGAGGCTGCTCCCATTGGTGCAAGGGTTAAGGACTTGAGGTCATGGGTCTAAAATGAAAGGGAAGATGAGTGATACAAGGGAAAAACTTTGTATACAACAAGCACTATTTTACAGGGCCGATAAGAGGCTGACTCAGCTTTGTGTCTAAAGGTGACGGAACAGTGTGTTCATTGTCTTCAACTCAGGCAGGATAGAGAGATGGCCACGGAGAGGGACTCAGATTGCTGAACTGTGAGAAAGGGGGAGAGGAACAAGAGTATATGCTCTGGTACGGAGCTGACACTGGCTAAATAGTGACATCCTCATCTGTAACCAACCTCACATTGCCAGCTTGTCTCGAGCTTTCAAAGTTTGCTTCATTGAATTAATTCCCCTTATGTTGTACAGCATTCTATCATATGATCACTTTTCACTAAAGGCCCCTTAGTTACCTGAATTATCAGTTAACCCTTTCTTGTTCCTGTGCCTTACCCTTATGACTGTTCCTCCTTTTCCTGCTACCCCCATCCATGTATTGATCACAGCTCCTTTCTCAGTTCCATCATTGGATCTACCTAGAATGCCTTTGGTTGTCTCTTTCCTTCCAATTCCAGATCTGTGTACAACTGTCAGATTGTCAAAGGCAAATATGTCTTGACATTTTGTAATCTCTCCTTTACTGACTCTACTTCCTCTTCTTGCTAGTAACTTCCTTTGGAGTTTGACACCCAAAGCTCTTCCTTAAAACTTCCCCTTTGCCATAGGCCATGTAGTATCCCCAGTTGTACTTTCTTGACTTCCCTAAGCATTGAGCTTCTCTTTTTTTGTGTGGCATTATGATGATTTTCAACATTGTCCATTCCAATTCGATGTATTTTAATCTTTGGGTTGTCTATTAATCCTTTAACAAAACTTCCATAACCCCAAAGGGACTGTACAAATATTTACAAAAATACCTCAGTTTATGGGAAATTTCTAGGAAATTTCTAGCAAGCCAGCAAAAAGGCTTGCTGATCTGGAGATCTGATTGTCCCAATAGTTGCAAGATGGTACAATGTTAAGTGCTGACAGAAGTTTGTATAATGTGGTGAAGCAAGATTTATTGGAATATGCTTCCCTGTAAGATATCAGGAATACAGATGCCTAAAAGTAACTTTCCCTCAATCTTAGAGCTACACAAAATTGAGGGGTATAGATTGGGTGGGTGAATGCATGCATGTAGACTTTTCCAAGGTTGGGTGAGACTAGAACTAGAGGATGTAGGCTTAGGGTGAAAGGTGAAATATATAAGGGGAATCTGAGGGGAAACTTCTTCACTCGGTGGTGTGAGTGTGGGACGAGCTCGGAAGTGGTAGATGCGTGTTCAATTGTAACATTTAAGAAGTTTGGATTGGTACATGGATGGGATGGGTTTGAAGGAATATGGTCCGGGTGCAAGTAGATGGGACTAGGCAGAAGATGAGACTGGCATGGACTAGATGGGCTGAAGGGCCTGTTTCTGTGCTGTAGTACTCTGACTCTACATCTTGTTGCTTGGAAATGAGTTGACTGTAACCTTAATCACTGTCATGCTTAGTTTCAGGAGTTCCTTGGTTTAAACAAGATGCTCTTAACTTGCTGTCTGGCAGTTCTGGCTTACCAAACTCTAAACCCTTGCAATAAACTTGTAAGTGGTGCTATGACTGCATGAGCAAAGCCCTGCATTTTTTGTTTTGCAACCCTAGATGGCACCAGTGGATACTGTGCAGAGGTGTGTTCTACCATTGGGCACAGAAAAGTTCAAATGAATCCTACCTAGTCTTCTAAGAATGTTCACAGATTTTTGTGTTCATGATGTAATACATGGATACCACATCCAAAGTGACCTGTTTAAAACTAAAGTTAGTTTAAAACATCAACCAGTTGTTTGCATATTACTGACTTGGATGTTGTGAGCCAGTGGCCTCTTCTCCTGGGTTTGGAAAGAAATGAAAATCGCACAGTTTGCCCTTTGCCTGACCTGTCCAGTGATGCATGCTGAGAAGTGATTGGATGTTGCTGAAATTCTCTCCTGATCATGTTATTGCATGCTTGCTTGGCTTGCAGGAAGACTCACTATTTGGAGGTAGCTCCACAAGGCTGGTGGTGCTTAGAGTTGTATTCCAGCCAGAATTGGCACCTTTATTTGTAAACCGTTGGTGGGATGCATAGAGTGCTGTCTGCACTTCTGGAATTTAATATTCAAATGAAGTCTTGCCCATTTGGGGGTGACGTGTTTGTTGTTGCTGTGGTTAATTAAACCAAGTAATTGCTGCAGCATTTTCCAAGTAACTGATCACAAACTCATCTTTAATGAGCCATAACCATGTAAAGAAATAACCATCCAACTGTTTATATGCCCACTCCTTACACTTTAGTGCTAACTTTATATAATAAATTCAAATATGCTCTGCATGAAAATCCCAAAGATGTGTCCATTACCTGTGAGTAGTGGATTTCAGGTCCATAGCAAAATTAATTTACTTTAAGTGTGCATGAGTTCCAAAGTGCTTCATTACATGTAATTGATTATTTCCAGATGTTCTTCAATTTGAATAGTCCACATTATCCATTAAATGGAAAACATTTTAAATTCATTTATGTATAGACAGGAAGAATATTGCAATTCAGAAACTGGTTACTTGCCCCATAGATCCTGCTCCCCTGATTTATATCCCTGCTTAATATTCCTTCTCTTTTTGTACCCTCTTGAAATTTATAAATTCTACATTAATGGTTTTGGGGGCTGGTTTTAACATTAGTGTTTAAAATTAAAGCTGCTTTTATTCTTTAGCTCCCCTTTAATTTATCCCCCAAGATTACAGTTTACTGCATAATCCAGCAGCAAATC
>JARFYF010000046.1:33944883-33956592 GCA_030265395.1 Rhina ancylostomus
CCTCTCCTCATATTCCATACACTCTAATCCAGGCAACATCCTGGTAAATCTCCTCTGCACCCTCTCTAACGCCTCCATGTCCTTCCTATAATGCGGTGACCAGAAGTGAACACAGTACTCTAGGTGTGGTCTAACCAGAGTTTTGTACAGCAGCATCATCACTTTGCGGCTCTTGAACGCAATCCCACGATTTATGAATGCTAGCATCCCATAGGCCTTCCTAACTACCTTATCCACCTGCGCGGCCACCTTCATTGAACTGTGAATATGTACCCCAAGATCTCTCTCCACCTCTACACTGCCAAGTATCCTGCCATTTGCCTTGTACTCTGCCCTGACACTTACCCTTGTATCAGCAGTCCAAAACCTCTCAATCCTACCACTCTGCTGTAAACTTTAACTTGAGCCAAGTGGAAAGTGAGAACTTTAATTTGAAAAGAATCAGGTTTATTATCACAAACATTCGTTGTGAAATTTGTTGTTTTGCATCAGCAGTAGGGTGCAAGACTAAAAATCATTTATATTACAAAAATAAATAGTGCTTAAAACAAAAGGAATAACGAGGTAGTGTTCATAGACCATTCAGAGATCTGATGGCAGAGGGGAAGAAGCTGTTCCTAAATCAAGTGTGGGTATTCAGGCTCCTGTACCTCCTCCCCGATGGTAGTAACGAGAAGATGGCATGTCCCGGGTGGTGAGGGTCCTTAATGATGGATACTGCCTTCTTGAGGCGCTGTCTGTTGAAGATGACCTCAATGGTTGGGAGGGTTGTGCCCGTAATGGAACTGGCTGAATGTACAACTCTCTGCAGCCTCTTTCAATCCTGTGCATTGGAGCCTCCATACCAGGCTGTGATGCAACCTGTCAGAATGCTCTCCAGTGTATATCATCTCTCAACCAGGCAGAACCAAGCTAAGGTACAGCAGGTTTAATGCACCTCAAACAGTGAGATTGCTGCTGTAAGTTTTTCATTGCACCTGTCCATACATGTACTGGTGCATGACAATAAACTCAACTTTGATATTTTATGGTGAACATTTCTGATCTACCACTTCAAAAAGACAAAGCCATGGTACTAAGTAAAAGAAGCCAAACTGCTGGAGGAACTGTGTCAGGCAGCGTCTGTAGAGGGAAATGAACAGTCAATGTTTTGGGTTGAGACTAAGCTGACTGATGCTTTTAACATCTGCAGTATTAATTGAAATGCTGTTAAGTGAATGGATGAACAAACCCAATCATATCCATCTGCACAAAATACTGAGCCACTTGGTTACCTAGAGCCAACTGGAGATTTACTCAAAAATTGAAGCATTCATCCAAAGAGCTAATACAACACACATTCAAAAGAAAGCCCAGAACAGTCACTTTAACCACTTTTGTTTGCAGTGATGCAGTGACAAGGTCAAATTTACAGCTGAGTGAACATTATTAAGATTCAAGTGTTAACACTGAAGAGAGTCTTAAAACCACCTAGTTACAGGCATACATTGATGAAATACCTATGCAATTCCATTTCTAGAAGGATTTGCAAATCCAATAACTCAGCTACCCACTAAGCTTGTTTTTCATAAATTACATACTGTTTACTTCATTCAACAAATGCAATCCAACTTGATACAACCACCTGAGCAACTTGATGTGAACACTGGCAATCAGGGTTAATAACGTTAACAATGAGCGAGCTGAAAACTAAATTGATCAATCAATTGGAGGACTCTTATCACAGGTGTTCAGTACTATACTGGGAGGACTACTTAAGTTGATGAAGGCCAATAACTTTTTCCAAAAGCCAAAAACACAACCAATGCACTTTTCATATTTTTGACTATGGACAAAGTGGCAAACAGCATTTTGCAAGTACCTTCAGGAAGTTTTTCACACGTTCCGAATCGTAACAGTTGCTCTCACGACATATACGTTCAACTTCCTTAATCTGCCCAGTCTTACAAGCCGCCTGAATGTACTTGAAGTGAACATCTGGTTCTTGGCTGAAATTCACAATGGATCCAAGGAAATAAAATAATCCTAAATGGGAAGACAGTACACATAATTGAGGGACAGGTAACTAAGTCCTCAACCAACAAATCTCAGCTGTAAACAATGGTAGAAGGCTCAGCAGCAATTGCAGTATTGGTTTTCAAATGCATGTCAATGCTGGAATCTTCCATTTAATGACGTATGCTCTTGTACCAGTTCAAAACCAATCCAGGGTTGCTACAATCTCAGTAGACTTAAGTGAGGTTACTTTGTAGTCTTAAGTATGGGGCAAAAATTTAGGAGCAAACTACCAAAATAAAAGTATAGCTCTCATACACTTTTAACATCTCTTAATACTGCTACATCAATGCCATTTGTTTAAAACTTGTGTAGGCCTGTAAATGGCATGGGCTACTCATGCTGCAGATTTACATAACAACATCTAAACCTCACCCAGAAAGTTTCCTTCCCCACCCCCAGTACTTTGCTCCACTGTAACACCTGCCCTGTGACTCTTGCTAATTTTGCAATGGCAGAGCTAATGAACAGGTCTTTGTGGTCACCAAGTCTGCAAGACTCATTCTATGTGGATGACAGCTCGGACCGCAATAGAATATTACAGAGGTCACATGCACAACTCTTGCACCGGCCCACTGCAAACCATGTTAAAGACATGGAACATTCTCCAGGCTGTGTCAATCAGTTTGGTTTTGAGAAAAATTGAGCATTTGACTGATTACATCGTATTTTCACCAAATTAAAACTCCTCCAGTTACCTTCATGTCAAGTGCAAGTCTCCACCATCTATAATTGTTCCTTCAAATAGAGCACAGTTGCTGAAGTTCTTAGCACACAATTTTAAAGGTACTGCCTATCTTAGATAAACTGGTGCAGTTTAACTGAAGTCTAATGCTCTATAAATGGTTTCATAAAACTTTAATGGATGAGCTAATGAACTAAGCCAGTGTAAAGTTCCTCAGTTAAAGCCCATTACAAGGTGACTTAAAAGGAGCAATTATTTTTGGGTCTGGTTGAAATTAAGGTGCACAGATCAGATGAGATGACTGATACAACACAGAAACAGGCCTTTCGGCCCACCAAGTTCATACTGGCCAAGCATCCATTTTATACTAATACCATTTTATTCTTTCCATATTTCCACCAATCCCCCAGATTCTACCACTTTCCTGCACTCTGGGGGCAATATAGTGGCAAGTTAACCTACCAACATTTTTGGGAAGATGAAACAGGAGCATCCAGGGGAAACCCACATGGTCACGGAGAACTTGCAAACTCCACACACAGCACTGGAGTAAGGATTGAATCTGGGTCACCCTAATATTTTAATTAAAACATTCACTTTTCATGCAGCAAATTATTCAAACTACTTTCTCAGAAAGTATTGTCTATTTTTGGCAGTTTAAGGTCCAACGAGAAATCAAAAGTGAAAAAGCCCAACCTGGAATAGAACAGATTTGTACAAAGTGAGCTGGCTGTGGAAAGAGACTCAATTGCTGGTCACTTAATCTGCCTTTTCTGAAAGACAGAAGTTTTAGAACTACACACAGCTGGAAAAATATAAAAGTCCAATTCAATCTCAAAAAAAAGTAACAAATGTAGATTTCTCACTTTGTATAACTGAACACTAGCCACCGGAAGTACAGGATGAAAAACTCCAGTACACAGTAGTGTCTTCCAAAGTCATGCAAAGAACAAAGAGGACATAATACAAGCATTTTATAACAAGTTTTCCTCACACATTATGTAAACCATAGAAAATCACCTGTGCTATGAAACAGCCTCTTACCTTCGTAGCTTTTAAAGGATTCAAAAAGCTCGACCAATGACTGTGTGCCAAGCTGCTCGTGGTACTTTGATGCTACTTGTACGCAAAGCTGCAGATTCTGGCGGATGTTTGCTGACAACATGGCACGCAAGCACTCAAGAGAATCTTCCACTGAGAGTGCACCAAAGTAGTTCACAAGCCACTAGAAGGGAGGAGAAACATTTAGGGATTCCCGCGTATAAAGGAGTATAGGAATCTGACACTGAAAGGAGGGCATTCAGTACATGTATTCAGAAAGTTTAAAACACTAACATGTTTAAACTTAGAAAAAATGAGTGGTACTATTGATCCTTCAGTTAAAATTTTTTAGAAACTTGGAGCCCATTTATCCAATATTTTCACATGATGTAAGTTGACCTTTTCTGAATCCTTTTCAATAACTTTCTATTCAAATATAGAGCGGAGTTAATGACATAATAATGCTTTTAACTGAAGAAATACAACAGCCCAGTTTTTGTTTATTACTACTATTGTTGTTTTGTTACTGATTTATTTTTGTTTTCTTTTCCATGTAATCAAATTTTTAAAAATCTTTTTCATGTTTAATTATCAAGAGATTGGGAGGTTCAGATGATATATTTTACTGTGTCTGTATGTTAACTGTTATTATTGTAATCCTGATCTCTTTGTATGTGTATAATTACTATTGTTATGTTTATTAATTTGAAATTTACTAAAAAGATTGAAAAAGAAAAAAGGTTTAGGTTCCTCTTGCTTCCTATTTCTCAGTCATCAAGGTAATGGTCCTTCAAGGGTCTCTGTTCCACCACCCTCAGGTAAAGAAGTTTGGACCTCACTCCTATACATGTTGAACAAACTGTTAGCAACTTGCCATTGAGACTCCAATGGACTGAACCACAGCAAAGGCCATTTCTCTGGGAATGGGACACTTAAAACACATACCTCAGGGTTTAGAAGATGAGTGTGTACAACAGCTCGTTTAATATCATACAGATCTGTATAATGCTCCAAAGCTCTCTGCAGCAAGCCTGCCTTTTCACATAGCTGGGCAATATGGGCCCGATCATAGTGAGTGAACATTTGATTTCCAAGGATTGCATCAGCAACCTGGGGAAACAAAACTCTATTGTTAAAAATCACAAACATTTACACACAAATCCTAACAACTAGCAACCAGGGTAGATTTACAAGCAGAAGTAATAAAGTAAAATCCTTCAGAGTCAGCACAGATATGCTTCTGGTCTAGTTCTACAGAAAGCTGCTGAGCCAGCATAAAATACTAAAGTATACTTAGCTTCCAATTATTGGATAACATACCAACTATTATTCAAGTGGTAAGAATAGTCATTGAACTTTGTGGTTCTAGAAAATGTAAAGCTTCATCCCAAAGTTGGTTAATTAAACCAGAAATGACAGGGCTAAATTAAATGCAACTGTGCAGTGAAACAAGTTACTAAAAAATTGAAAACTGACTGCTTGACTGAATCCCAGAAGCCCACACTAAAACTTCAGATGGCATTACAGCAGAACAAGGTAAAATTGAAGTGTTGAGCTACAAACATAATACCACAGGAGAGTTTAGCTTCACATCTTGATTCAACAAGTGATACTTGCTTAGCGTGCCTCTCTCTGGTTTAGCTAGATTCCATTGAAATCCATTAAATCCGCATTATTGCAAGCAATATTATATGTTTTTGTAACTACCCCACATCATTCACTGTGGCTCAAATGGGAACACAAGGCATTCCCACACTTCAATGGGTGCAAACTAATGTACTGAATGCTTCTGACAACATTTGGCACAGTTAATTTTTGGTGCAATTCCAGTGCTACAGCTGATAAAGCCCAACCCAGTCATTAATTGACAAACACATTTAGATTAGACTGCACACACTATTTGCATCTGGAAAACATTTTTCCTTCATTGTAACAGTGCCAAATTATGGAATTCCCAACCCACTAATACCAAGGGACCACCACCATAAAAAGAGATGCAAATCAGCAGCTCACTACCACCTTAGAGGGAAATTAGAGATAGGTGAATCAGTAATACAAAATCCTATAAATTATTAACATATTTAAACACTGTCAAATCAAATGTTCTTAATTTTTTTAAATCTTTTATCTTTAAATGGAGGAAGAGGCCACTTCTTATTTAGGGAAAACAATAATTGCATAAAACTGTAGCAAAGAAACTAGGAATTAAACCATTGCCAGCTAAAGGAACTTTGGAAATTAATGTCTCACCCATTCAAACCTGAAGATAAGAAAAGCAACTGAAGTACATGGTGTTTTTGTTTTTTTTAAAAAAGAAATAATCAACCCTTAACAGCTGTACAAGTGTGCAGGAGAACCAATATTAGACAATACATTAATAGCACAACAAAACTAGTTAATTGGTGCATGTCCCACCTGTGGTGCATGGATCAGGTTCATTTCAAGTAAGCGAGTCTGCAAGTGACCCTCAGATGGTCTATTATTCTTCAGAGCATCCAGGAGGAAGGAGGTGCACTGCTGGATCAGGTTATTCTCCATAAAAACATCCACAATCTGCAAGAGAGCAGAGTAATAGCCTTCAGAAATTGACTGTAGCCAGAGTAAGCATTTGGTCAGGAAGCAGAAGGGTCTCGCTTTTTCAGAATCAGCTGAAATTAATCTTAAGGGCAAGATATCTGGCAAAAATCAATGTGGCTGCTTTAATACCCTCCACAAATTAAAAATCCCAATGACTATGAGTCTAGACAGACTTCAAGAAAGTCATTTAAGACACTGCAGGTCTCCCTCAAGAAAACCACTGGCCATATTGGATTCAAGAAATGTCATCGCCCAGGATTGCGTTTGGAATTGCCTACCAGTGAATGTAGAGGACATTCAGTTTGAGTATAAAATCCAGATCAATAGTTTTATGGACACCAAGTTTGTAAGAATGGAGTACCTCTTATTTAAAAGAGCAGTCATGGTACTTCAGGCTCAATTGCCTACTCCTATTATAGTTCTTTCCGAAAGGTATTAGAAACACATATATTCACATCTAACATCTTGGCCTGAACCAATGCCTTCACGATCTTTCTATAAAGATGTGAACAACATTCTACAGGATAATATAGAACAGTATGGTTAATATGAAATAATTCAAGTTGTTCACTTCCACTTGTACCTGGAATTCCTACAGTCCAAGCACCACTTAACCTGCCTGCCCCACTGTAGGACCACCAATGATGAAAAAGCCACCTGGATAAAAAGTAATAGATCTGCAAAGGGAGCTTCCACTCAAGCTTACAGAAATGTCTAAAATCTGCAGATAATTCACAAACAAATTGAAAGCCTTACTGATGAAAAGAGGTTATGGTTTAGGTGAAGATTCAAGAAAGATGCATTCTCCCACCCATGTATTTCCTCCTTCACTTCCCATTTATCAATCATGAACTCGTTAACACGCAACTAATAAATCCATATTTGACTCCATAATATACATCCTCAGATGATGATCTCAGGAGAAGGCACACCAATAGGTAACATTTCTGATAAAGAAGTGAAACTTGGACTGACCTGATTGATATTAGCTAAAGGTTCATCATCCTGGACAAGCATCTGTGCAAACTGAAGTCCCTGGTCCGGGCTTACCCTCATGACATTTCTCAGCAGGAAGACCCAGTCCGGAGTGTACCCAACCTGTTAATACATTGGTACAAGTTCAGAATCAATTTATTGTCACTTCCAGCATGCATGGGAGTGAAATACCATAATCCACAGATCAAGGTGCTGGTCACATGAAAGACAATAAGAGACACGAAGACGTAAATTTGTTTCATGACCAAGTGACTTTTGCCCCTTGGAAACTGTTTTCCCCACTACAAAAGTCAGAAGTTGAGGGTCAATTCATTCTTTTGCCAGCCTGTGCTGAAGTATAAAACATAAAATTTTATAATAGATCATGTAAATATTGTCAGAGTTATACAGCACAGAAACAGACCCTTGGTCCAACTTGTCCATGCCAACTAAATTGTCTACCCAAAATGGAAGAAAGAAAAAATTTACAGAAGTTCTAAGGACAGGAATTGTGTTTAAAGATACGTACATGCCAAAACATTTTCTACAAATGTCATATTTGAAAATCAAACTGACACCATTTGCAAAGCAATGGTCCAAGGAAAAGTCTAGAAAAATACCTTTTTTGCATAAAGTACAATTTTCTGAAATTGTCCAGTCTCTGCAAAACACTGTATCACTTTATTTGGCACACTGGCTCGCAGATAGACACTTAAGGCAAGTGTGGGATCAGCTGTCTTCACCAAGTCCCCAAGCTCCTCCGAACACTCAAGCTAAAAAGTTAAAATAGAACAGCAACATTGAGCATTTTTATCAGCAGCATTTCTTTTTACAAATAAGTGAAAGCACTACATAAATACATATTTAAAGTCACAATGACATTGAAAATAAACCAAGATAGCCAGGAAATCAAAGCTTAAGACCCAGATTGAACAGATTACCTTGTCTTCCTTTAGCCATTTCTCCAGCAGTTGCTTGCGGCCTTGCTGCAAGACAGGTCGGCAAAGCTCCAGCGATTCGTATTTGTTCAGTTGTCCCTGATCGAGGAGGATTCCAAAATACTGAAGGAGAGGGGAAGCTTGCCCTGGCTGGGCTGGGACAGTCTGGAATTTTCGAATGGTGTCTGGCGTCCGCAGGATGCCCTAATGGAATACAAATAGTTACTCTAGCATAAGAGCATGCATCAGTTACTAGTTTTAATATAGTGCATGTTATAGTTTATTACAAGCCAATTTAAGATAGTTCCTTGTAGAACTGCTAAACAATTATTTACCTGAGCTCCAAATTCAGAATTGAATAAATTGTCACACAAATGTGCGATAGAATAAAAGATTTTGATGTGCAGAATTTAAGCTTACCAGCTACATATTTTATATGTAATGAGTCTGAGTAAATCAAACTGAATAAATTAGAGGTTGTCCACAATGTCAGTCACCGAAATGGTTCTTAAGGACAGAAACTGGGGAAGGAATTTACGGAAAGCAGGACAGAGGATGTTGAGGAGCTTTGTTGGGCTGGGTGGTTTAGACAGTATTTGAAGTCATGAAGGGATTAAAAGCCTAGGATGTGAATCCTCAGACTGGAAACTGGAGATGCAGGAAGCTAGGCATTGGTGAAAGCAGAAGTTAGGTCAGCAAGGACCCTAGTTTAGGATGCAGGTGGGTTTTGACAGGATTTTAGAACTGGCGCTGGTCAGATGGAAGGACCATCAGGGGGAGAGCATTGTTGTGGTAGCAATTCTACTTCAGTTATTTTTAATAGTTACAGGAAAAAGAGAAAATAGGAGTAAAGGTTCCAAATTGGGGTAAAGCTGATTTGATCGGACAAGTGATTTATCAAATAGATGGAAAATAGTCATACAGCAGGGAAAGAGGCCCTTCGGCCCAACTGGTCCATGCCCACCCAAACTAATCTCATCTGCCAGTGTTGGGCCCACACCCTTCTAAACCTTTCATGTACCTGTAAAATACTTGAAGTCATTTTGACCAATGGGAGGGATTCAAAGATTTGAGGGGCCAAGGTAAACATGCACCTATATAAAGATGCGAGACTGCCAATCTCTGGAGGCGGCACAGAAGGCAGGGCAAAGAAAGCTTGACAGACACCAGGAGCTGAATACAACACAAAGGCTAGAAGAACAGACAAAAACTACAGGAGTGAAGTACAAAAAGGGACATCAGGAAAACACTGACAAATATTTTAAAAATCCAAGTTTTTAAAAAAAAAATTAGGTTGACAGTGCCTATTGGGATAAGAGGTGCCTGTGCATGGAAGTGGAGACGTGACTCAAGTTCTTTATGATTACTTTGTGGCTGTCTACAGAGATGTAGACAAGGAGCATGCACAAGAAAAGCAGGATGTGACAAAGGTTTTAAGGGGTTTAGCACCTTTGAAAGTGGACTAATTGCCAATCCCAGATTAAATATTCTTCAGGCTGCTAAAAGAGAAAAGGAGGAAATTGCAGAGGGTCTTACCATACTTCAATCACACGCCTACCAGTGGTTGCAGGGGACTAGACAACTGCGAATAATGTGCCAATTTATAAAAAATTGAATACTGGAAATATAGGAACGAGGCAAATGGATAGTTTCTTAACTGGAAGGGCAGCCAAGTATGTGAAAGGAATACAGAGGGAATTCCAGCTATAAAGCATTGCAGATATTCAGAGATTAAATTGTGAATATTATGCTAGTTATTTTAAGTTCAAAACTGTGCTCAAAGATCTCCAGTTGAAAATCTGGCTAAGTGGGAATCAATGCCCAAAATCATAATGATGACAAGAGACTGCAGATGCTGGAATCTAGAGCAACACACAAAAGACACTGAAGGAACTCAGTGGGTCAGGCAGTTTATTTGGGGGGGGGGGGGGGGGGTTAAAANNNNTAAAAAAAGTTTTCTGTACTAGCTATCTCTCCCTTTCTTCCAGTCCAGATGAAGGGTCTTGACCCAAAACATTGACTGTCCATTCCCTTCCACAGATGTTGCCTGACCTGCTGAGTTCCTCCAAATCATAATGGTATACTTTGAACATCATAGCTGTTCTAATACTTATGGATCAGAAGTTTATCTTCACTAACACTGAGCTTGCTTCAGTAACTGGTGCATGAGAATTGGTACACACCTTTGGTGCAGATGCAGCTACTTTAGCAGCTTCAGCATAGTTCCCTTGTGCAAACAAGGTATTGAACTTCCGTGCAAAGAGTTCCTCAGCACCAGCAAGGTTGCTTCTTACAGCCATACGCAAAGCTAAATCAGGGTTTTGGAGCACATTAGTGGTATAATTAACAATATTTTCTTCTTCCACACAGACAGAAAGAACCTGAAAGCAAAAATTGCATAATTAAGCCAATCAGTACAATATCCACACACAATTGACACCTAACAGCATTTAAAGAAATCTCGTTCAGCTGAAGTGCTGGATATACAGGGCAGGAAAACAGTAAAGTTCTGCGACTGACCCTCTACATTACTAGATTCAAAAAGTGAGCACCCCATGTTTAAATCTCCTGCTAATCATCAAACTAAGGCTCCTGTGTGAATGAGCACCAGCCCATACCAAGTAACACATGTTGGAAAACAAAAAATAGCTTGTCAACAAACTACTTCCATTTAAAATTCAATAGATTTCTCGAAGTTTACTCAAATGGCCACATTCCAGGTCAGGTGTTTCAGGAACAAAATACTTGTGTGACCTTGCAAGCTAAGCAGCATGCAGGAATAATTGGGAAACAAACATTTTCAAAAACAAAAAAGATACCAGCTTTTCCAATTCAAAGATACAAATGGCTCAAGACTAAATGCAATAGATTAAATACCTGTCCTTTTTTATTGACTCCAATAATGCCAGAAGTAGGTTCATGGGGAGCAGTCACAAAAATGGTCTCAGCACTAATGCGGTTCATGTAGATGCAAGCTCCAGACTCCAAGTCATACAAGTGGATGTAACCATATTTTGTAATCAGATATATAACGCCATATTTAGCTCCAATCTACGAATCAAAAAAATTCCACAGCCCTCAAGGATATCAATAACTTTAGTTATAGAGCAAAGAAATTTCATGAAAATTCTTTAAAATTATGAGCTTGCAACATGCTTGTCCCAGATGAGATTACCTCCGAACTGTTTGACCAAGGCAAAGGTTTCGTTTCATGTTTTTGCACATAGTTGACTATTTTATGATAGGCAAGCATCACATTGGAAACTAAGCATCCTGATAGTGACCCAAAGGGCCATAAATTATTAGATTAGTAAGTTTGCGGATGACACTAAAATTGGAGGTGTAGTAGACAGTGAGGAATGCTTTCAAAGCTTGCAGAGGGATCTGAACCAAATGGAAGAATGGTCCAGAAAATAGCAGATGGAATTTAATGCAGAC
>JARFYF010000046.1:34424349-34435179 GCA_030265395.1 Rhina ancylostomus
ATGGAGCGAGAATGTGGATTGAAATTCGCCCACTGAGTCAGTGTAAACAGTGGAAATGGCGAAAGAGAGTAACACCGGGAGCTCGAGGGTGTGAAATCTCTCAGCTCTGCTATTTAAACTGAGAGACCCCTCATTGAGAGGCGATCTATTGCTGTCCATTGTACACATGGTCATAACCAACGCTATAGGCAAAGGGAAATAGAGGCCAACTTTAAATAGGGCCAAAAATCTCCTACAATGACCTGAATTCAGATCCTTTAGACTGCATCAGGGGAGGGAATGGGTGGGGATAGGAGTAACAGGCAAGATCTGGGACCATTCCTGGTAGGCGCCCTCCTTTGGTACCACCGATTGCATGCCGACCTTGTTTATCACTGCAACTCAACGTGAGTCGAAACTCCCACGAGGAATCACCCGAGCCAGGGCCGTGTGAAAAACATGTCCGATCTGGGCAGTTTTATTACTTTGCTTAAATAGGAATTCAGGGGAGATGGATTCACAATGGCCTACTGATGGATTTCTTATTGGGGAATGGACTGATATCAAAGAAGAAATCTATGTGTTAGTTACAATGTTCTGCGTAAGTATATATATGTAGAGTACGTACTGTATAGTGCTCCACACAGGTAAATGCATGCAGTATTTGTAGTGTTCAACGCTAGTAAGGCTATATACTAGTTATAGTGCTCCACACCAGTATGTGTAGGTACTGATTACAGTACATCACACAGTAAGTTTATGTATTGGCTACAGTGTTCTACAGAGTAGGTGTATGTCTATGTTACAAGTGTTCTACTCAGTTAGTGTTTGTACTGGTTACATTGTTCTACACAGTATATGTACAGGTTACAGTATTCTACATAGTTCGTGCCTGTATAGGTTACAGTGTTCTACATAGTTGGTGTATGTACAGTTACTGTATGTACCGGTTACAGTGTTCTACACAGTTAGTATATGTCAAGTTACAGTGTTCTATACAGTTAAAGTACTGATTACACTATTCTACACAGTTAATGTATGTATAGGTTACAGTGTTCTACACAGTGTATGTACAGTTAATGTTTGTACTGGTTACAGTGTACTACACATTTAGTGTATGTACTGGTTACAGTGTTCACACAGTTAGTGGATGTACAGGTTACAGTGTTTCACGCAGTGTAAGTACAGGTTACAGGGTTCTACACAGTGTATGTACAGTTAGTGTGTGTACTGGTTAAAGTGTTCTACAAAGTAAGTGTATGTACAGTTTACAGTGTTCTACACAGTTTATATATATATATATATATATATACAGGTTACAGTGTTCTACACAGTTACTTATATACTGGTTACACTGTTCTACACAGTGTATGTACTGGTTACACTGTTCTATGCAGTTAGTATATGTACAGGTTACAGTGTTCTACACAGTTAGTGTATGTACTGGTTACACTGTTCTACACAGTGTATGTACAGGTTACAGTGTTCCACACAGTTAGTGTATGTACTAGTTCCAGTGTTTACATAGTTAGTGTATCTACTGGTTCCAGTGTTCTACACAGTGTATGTACTGGTTCCGGTATTCTACCCAGTGTATGTGCATGTTACAATGTTCTACACAGTGTTTATACAGGTTGCAGTGTTCCACACAGTTAGTGTATGTACACAGGTTCCAGTGTTCTACACCACTCTTTGTCTGTGCCGGTTACAATGTTCCACATCAATCTGTGCTAGTTGGAATGCAGTTGTAACTACATGAATTTTAAAACGAGCTCACGTGTACACAGGAGCGGTTTTGATTATCGCTCTCCTAACTTGCCCTATATTCTTATGTAGAAGGCGATGCAACCCGGTCACACACCCCGTTAAACGTTACGAATTATTTAAGTTTAGCATCGGATCAGCAGATTCAATGAAGTCGGCCCGCCGGACATCCGCAGTGACGTAAATTCTCTCGCTGGTTCGCCGTCTCCGGGCTGGATCCAAACTGTTCCCCTCTGATTGACAGCACCCTGCTCAAATAAAAGATCACATGTGAGGCACATTTGCAGCAGGGCACGGCGTGGGTGGAGAGGGCGGGAGGGAGCCGTCAGTTTTGACATTTTGCTTCCAGTAGCTGGGTCATTTCGCTTTGCCAGCTTCATGTGACATCACCACGGCCACTGTGAATGGGGGAGCCCTAGAGGGAGGGGGCTGGGTGGACGGACCAACGGGATGGGGCTGCTAACACACACGCATTCTCCCCTCTCCCCCCAAAAGATAACGAAGGCATCTTTTCGATGAATCGGCCAACATATTGGAGCTAATAACGGTGACCCCTCCCGCGAGAGAGAGAGAGAGAGAGAGAGAGAGAGAGAGAGGAACTAACTGGAGAAAATGTAAAACATTAGCGCATCGAATACCCGGAGGCCCCATACCTTGTAAAACAAAAACCAGCAGAGGAAGGTTTCTGAAAAGCTGCGAGCTTCGGGGCTGAAACAAAATTAAACTCGGGTCCGTTCTGTTCGCTTGCAGTGCTCTAGGGCAGTAGAGGAAGGAAGGGGTAAAATTCCAGCGCTGTTAGAACCCTTCTCCTATGGAAGAAAGCAACGCTCTCTCTCCCAAGGCGACTGCTTTCAGAATTGCCTCTCTAATTTCAGCGGCCGAGCAACCAGGAAACGAAGCGATTCTGCAAAGCATTGCCCTCGGCAAACACTTCGAGCTCGGCCTAACGTGCAGTAGGATGCATTTTAGCACCGTAACAAGAGACATGGAAGGTAAGGGACTGCCGGTGTGTCTGTCTCCCATTAAAAACAAAATCGACACGGGTGCAAGAAACCTGTGTCCCGAGAATCCCACTCGCATACGTCTCCTGGCCCGATTGCGTAATTAACAGACCAGGTCGCCTCGCACACTTGGGGCTGCAGTGATCAATGCGTTCGGGTCCTGTGTCATCGATCAGTCGACATGAAGATGGCATTTGCTGTGTGACATTTTATTTCACTCTTTTAATTCGCCCTCCCCTTCAAAAATACAAGTAAACAGGCTCCTTTCAAACGTCTGGCGGGTTTCAGGCTCCTTTCAAACGTCTGGCGGGTTTCAGTTTGCGAGTTATTCTGATAGGCAACACTTTATCATTTATACATTGAGAGAATTTGTTGCCGTCTGAAAGGGGTTCGAATGCAAACTGAGTCTCCATTGTTTAACTGTGTTGTGTGTGTGTGTGAGTGAGTGTGTGTGTGTAAGAAGTCCACTACCACCGACGCCCCCCCCCTCCCGACCACCAACCCCACCCCCACTTTAAGTCATGGGTGTCAGAGAGAGAGCATTAAAGCTCGTTGCTTTGTCAATCAGACCGTCAGGGCCACGTCCCAGAGCGAGGAAACCCACATTACCTGTGGACTTTATCTAAGTAGGTGGGGGGGGGGGGGGGTGGTTTAGTGAGCCTGTTCCATGGCGAAGTATGCACTCCGCTTAACATAAGAGCTCCCGAGAAGAGCTGTACAGCACAGTGTAATAGCGCGCCGCGCTGCACAGAGCCAGTCAGCAGAGCTCTCGGACCGCAGGAGAAACTTGGAAAGGGAGCAGGAGGGGGAAAAAAGAGAGAAGTGAAGAACTGATTTGTTTTCTCAAAGAGCCCGGGAAAGCGAGGAATAACTCGGGAAATGATATCGGCCATCTCCAGCCCTTGGCTAACGCAACTCTCCCATTTCTGTGATGTCGCAGCTTTTACTGCCAACAGCATTAGTAGTCTCAACTCGTCGGGCGGTTATCACCTCTCCCCTTCACCCGGGGACCCCGGTGCCTACACCCAGGAAGCACACTACGAGCCGTGCCCGGCCGCACAGCACAGCAGCTACAACAGTTTCGGGAACAGCGGCTCGGCGACGTCCTCAGAGGCGGACACCGGCCCATCCAACTGCGGGTCGGTCGCCGCGCCGGGCAAAGCACCGGTCAAGAAGAACCCGAAGGTGATCAACATCACGGTACAGCTGGAGATGAAAGCGCTGTGGGATGAGTTTAACCAGCTCGGGACCGAAATGATTGTCACCAAAGCGGGAAGGTAAAGCAACTTTCATTAAACCCACAGCCGCCATATTTCACATTGTGTGTCGTTCCTCCCCCGTCTCCCAGAGCAAATCTTTCTCTGCCAAACGTAACCTGCGGGAAAGTTCCCATTTTTATTTAGAAACCCCTTTTCTCTCTCTGTGAAATTTAGTTTTAGCTTGTACAATCATTACTTCTGCAAAGTTATTAATGATTCGCCTGGAAACATTTCATTGGTAATCCCGTCAGGTTAAAAGTCCAGCGCGTTATTTTAAGCTCTTAGAACAGGATCGTTGATGGGTTCCCTCCTGCCGAACCCGTTTGCCAACCTCCATTCGGTTCCCGGTGCCTGTTTATTGAAGTCCGCGGCGGGCTTTAATTCTGCAGTTCAAAATTAGACGCGGGCCTCGCTTTTGCGCGTTGAGTGAAAGTGCAAAAGTCAACATAGTTAAACTATAAGATTTCTCTCGTTGCATTACTGACACCCTGCCGCCGCTGATTAATAATTCTAATTGAGAAGACCGGTGCGAGAGAGGTGTCCCAGTGACTGATTACCTCGCTGTGAACTCTGAGCCGGAGGTCGGTTAGAAAGTAGCCCTCTTCCATTTAATCAGATGGCCCAGGTACGGGCTTTTTTTTAACTTCTGCCCTTGCTCTCTTTAACCCTTCTCTGTTCAAGAGAGGATGTCACGCGAGCGATAGCTCCCAACTGGGAGATCCCGAAGGCAGATAACAGCGGGGTATTACGCTGTTCCGCGCCTGACCCGTGTCTCCCATTGTTGGAGAGCGCCATCGGCACTCCGGGCAGATAAGTTCGGCAAACATACGAACCGAGTTAAGGGTCTGAATTCACCCATTTAGACCACCTAACTCCCCAACATTCCTCGCCTGCCGCGAACCTGCAGTGGGTCGGGGCACGAAACACGGGCCGAAAGAATGTTGTGGTATTCAAGTTAAAAATGTCTGTGGAAAATGCGGTTCTGCAAGATGTTTATAACACTCCTAACAAGTTAAACCTTTGTCGTTCCCTTCAAATAACCTGCTGATTTTTAAAACTTGCCGATGTCGATGGTTTCAGAACCAGTAAATATTCTCCGTATGTACGGGCAGAGAAACGGAGAGTTTTATATTGAAGTACAGAATTAATTTTAAGACGGAAGAAAGCGGTAGACAGGACACCAGAAAACTAAATTTAATTACAAAAGTTTTCCTAGAGGATGACATAGTGCCACGTTAAGAAATAAACAATCCTGTGCTTCAATTTAGCAAATCAAAATAGTATAAGTCTTAGGCGTTGGTAGACTTTTTTATAACTTCGGTTCAGAGTAAGTTTATAAACAACAGGCCGCGAATCTGAATCCAATGCCACAGACACCAAAAGATAAACACCTCCAGTCACGTACAAAAGTGTCAAAACTAAAGCGGCGCACAGCCCAGAACAATCTGAACCGGGTAAGATACATTATTTTCACCCGAGCCCAGCAGCAGCTGAGTGGAGAATTCGGTCCTTATTTCGCTGGCCTTGTCCATTTGGTCGGCAGAAAATGGCGGTTTCAGGAGTTGTAGAGATTAATACTGAATTGATATTAAATCTTACTCGGACTGTAGAGGAGTCTAACTATTCTCCGGGGCTGCGCTTCTCTTTAATTTACCCTGTATAAGTTTTTAGTGAATGTGGATGTAAGTATTATGCTAGTTTGTTCTGCCATTGTACCTTGAGCTGTATAGCATAACAACAATCACTACCATGGCACGGAGTCAAACCTTCGTGGCTGTTTAATGAGCAAAGAAAAATAACGCAGATGCTGGCTGTTTGAATTTTTTTATATAGCTTACATACACTCAACCTGACACAACATCAGTCTCGTCCGTTTAAGTTTTTTTTTAATGAATTAGAATTGTACACCCTGGCAGTTGTTGTTGGTCCACAATAGACCCTCCGAGCCTTCTTCGCCCAGCTCCATTCGTCTCTTCCAAACAGAATGCAAAATGGAATTTGAAGGAATCGGAGAGTGTGAGTTTGTTTTGAAATGATTCGGCTGCTGACCGTGGATAGGATGGACAATGAGATGTTAAATTCCGCTTTCTATGTTTAGTTCCGGCCATTGGTATAGTACTTTCAGTTTTTAAAAAATCTCAAAATACAATTCTTTACTGTTCCGTGCTGGGGCAAAAGATCTTGAATTTTTAATGCCTTTTTACATCTCCCAATTAGGGTTGATTAATAAGGTAACCGACCCACTTCCCAATTATCTCTCTGCTTCGAGCCAGTTTAAAATGCCATGTAAAATCAACCTGAAAGTGAGACTAAAATGTGGTTTAAAACATTAAATTGGGTTCAGCAATATCGTAAACCAAAACACGTACACACTTACATTTTATGTGTGAACAACGGCTTCTATCACTTCTATTTACATATGTGGTGTGTGTGTGTGTGTGTGTGTGTGTGTGTGTGCGCGCGTATGCGCACGACCGCACATACATATGAATGGCGCATATATCATATGATTTCAACATATGAGACCATTTAAAAGTCACGGGCTTTTCACCTAGTTCTTGAAAACGATGAACCGAGAGCCAAGTTTTCTTTCTCTGTGGCACGTTTGCTGCAAGTTTCATTTGACAAGACATGTGCAATAAAAAAAAAGGCAAACACATCAGTCCCATGCATATCTGGCTGAATCCTGGAACATGTACAATTTCAAACCAATAGATTCACAAAAAGTCACACGTTAATTCTAAATAATCCCATTTCCCGCAGTAATTTTCAAAAGTGTAAAGAGAATGTTTATTGTCAATCTCATTTGCAAAGCCGTACAAAGACATTTGTCCTTCTAAGTTCATTGGTGAACATAGCTCAGGTTGTGATGGAAACAGTTAAAGGTAACAGAATTCTGAAGCTAGTTTTGTGTAGTGTGTGTATATCTGAGCGTGTGTAGTGTGTGTGTGTGTGTGTGTGTGTCTGTATGTGTGTATGTATGTCTGTGTGTGGCTCTGTGTGTGTATGTCTGTGTATATATGTATGTATGTCTGTGAGTGTATTTGTCTGTGTTTATGTGTGTGTGTGTGTGTGTGTGTGTGTGTGTGTGTGTCTGTGTGTGTGTGTGTGTGTCTGTGTGTGTGTGTCTTGTGGGAGGGGGAAGAAAGAGAAAAAGAAACTAGTTTTCACTTTGAAGTCTGCTTCCACTAAAGCAAAAAGTAATAATGACTGTGCCGGAATAAATTGTTCTAGAGAAAGGATCATGCAAGAGGAGTGTAGTGTGTAAACTTGACGAGATTAATGGGGCTTGTTTGGATATAAATACCGGGGCATTGTTAAACTGTACCGGAGAGTCATTACCAACTAGGCCAGGAGAGAGGAGATCGAGTTGGGATCGTTTGTACCAGAACTTTTGTCTGTAGTAAACACCGTGATATTGTCTGTTGCAATTTCCAAAACGATTGAGCAAGATGGGAGCAGTGTGTATTTACTCACAACTAAATTCAAGTCAAATATCAAACTTCAGCGAACGGTTTTAATCCATCACCAGCCCTCACAAAGTTCGGGAGAGGGACGCTGTCCGCTCCGACCCAGTGTGTGGCCGCCACGATGTTTAGCAAGAAACAAGTAAAGGGTCATCAAACGCAACAAGTGACTGATTTCGGATAATATAACCTTCGCCAGAAATGGAGACCTTAAAAGGTGTCCTTAAATGTAACCCAGCCGGAAAATTAACGCGCGGAATGTTACAACTAAAGAAAAGCAGGCCATCTCGGCGAATCCCACATTATCACATACTGTCTTTCCCTTTAATAGGAACACATTTTTTCCCCTGGAAAATATCCATTTCGTTTTCGTCAATGGAATAAGCGATTTTTTTTTAAGCTGGGAAAAATAAAATGCAGAACCTCACTCTGATAGCTTAAGATGTCACGATCCCAATGCGGCCGCGGCCTGGAATCCCCCTCGTTTCATTCCCAAAAAAAATGTTGCTAATCAGATATAAATGTTCCTCCGATGCATCTGAAAGAGTTAAGATCTACTTATTATGAATTCGTGTTTTAACCGATGTGGGAATTTAAGAAAAGAACTCTCTAAATTCTTGCTCTGCCGCGCGCGCGCACACACACTCTCACACTCACACACACACACACACACACACACACACACACACACACACACACACATCCTCTCCCTTAAACATATTCAAACATTTTCTGTCTCACACATGCACATTAACAGATTCACATACATACAGTCTCTCTCATACGCACACACTTGCACACAAACATTCCCATGCATGCATATATTTGCACACAGATGTCCCTTCTTGCACATGGATACATATTCACACGCGCACGCTCGCCTTTACACACGCGGTCACAACCGCGGGCACGTAGTTAATTGCGGTTCAGAACCTCCAGATAACTAGCCGACAGCAGCCATTCATTTTGTATAGGTATAGTTTGTTTGCATCTAAACCGCAAACCAGAATAGAAAACCCTTAAATTATTCCTGACTGAAACTGACTGAACGTTGAATCTAAACAGGGGCATTCATTATTCATTTAATATTGTGTTGCAGTAATCGGCGTTTCAGTCTCTCAGTTTCAATTATTCACCTGCCGGGGTCATTTTAGTGAACCTCCCGTTTCGTCTTCACTGTTTATTACAGAATTATTTATTTCCTCCACATTAAAATAACAGACAACCACAGTCAAATGTGTGTTAAATCTTTATAACGGAATTCGAATTAAGTCCTGCGCGTTTCTGCATTAAGTACATTTTAATCTGCGAAGTGTTTGATTTCCACAAACGTCCCTACGTTTTTTCTTGGAAAGGCGCTGTGTGTGCTGGAAGTATTGTGATCGTTCTTTATCATGCCATTTTGTTGCCTTAACGTTGGAGGGAGCTGGGGGCTGCCGGATTTTATAATGAGATGTTGCTACTGTTGGCCCTATCGTTAGCTCATTCTGGAGGGCCAGAGCATTAAGCAGATTATTATGTACGTTATGGGGATATTATTCCGTGAATGTGGCGATGAATGTGTTTCGCCCTGAATCGGGTTGAATTCAGATCCCGAAGAGGCCGTAATTCGTACCCGATCGCATCGGGGATTAATCGAATAATTAAGGACAACGATTCGTACCACAGGTTGTAGAATATCTGTCAGGAACTTGGCGGAAAGGGCTCACTGTCCCAGGGAGAATGAAGGTGAAATTTCTCCCTGCGAGCCGCCGAATGTCGGCGAGCTGGGTTATACCGAGTTAAATGATCTTCCGCAATGCTTGACGCTGTGGTTTAACCGACTCGCTCCTTTTCCCCGCTCACAGGAGAATGTTCCCGACTTTTCAAGTGAAGCTTTTTGGCATGGATCCCATGGCTGACTATATGCTGCTCATGGATTTTGTGCCGGTCGACGATAAAAGATACCGGCAAGTAAAATTAAACTTTGTCAACGTTTAATTTAGAGAGACGACAAAAGGACAGAAACGCGAAATACTTTTAGTAAAGGCGGTGAAGGCAGTTTTAGATGGACACTCCCTCAGGGTAACAACAACTTGAGATAAAAATAACCGGCGTCCACGTCACTCCAGTACAATATCCACTACCGACACATCTGATATGTTCTGCACGATACATTGGACACCCTCTCAATCGGCCCAACCACACTAACGTAGCACCCCCTCTACCACCTCCTAACCCTCTTACAAGATACATGTTTTTAACATTTAGGCAGCGAAATACATTGTTATCGCTTCGATCTAAGTTCAAGTGATGCTAAACCAGTATGAGCTTAGATATACAGGTTATAGGATAGAGTCTTTTACGTCTGAGAGACTGTAGCTTGTCGCGACATTGTCAATGAACTTTGGTTTTGTCTTCCTTATCTAAGATTATTCATACCCAGAAGCATGTTGTTCTGTTTAGATAATTTCTTGCTATAATGTACCATGAGTGCCGCACTTAAAACTAGCAATTTCCCTCTCAGGAAGATATTGTTGTAGTTAATCTAAAATCGCATTTTCCTTGGTCTATCTTGTAACCAAACCCAAATTGCTGGTGGGGCAGTTCAGCAAAAATAACCGTGGTAAATATTGAGGGGGGGGCAACTGATTTACATTAACGGGGATTTGGATTGATTAAACAAGGTGCGTCGTAGAGGACACACTTTTAGTCAGGATCTGTAACTGCAAGCAGATTATTCACGTGGAATAATCGTCACCCAGGACCGAAATCTGTTGGAAATGGTTTTGAACATCATAAAGGAAACGTTAAAGGAATTAATTCGGAACAAAGAGCGTTTGTTGGTTTATCCATCTAAAAGTCTATTATGAGGTTTCAACGCAAAATATTCAACAGACCTCTCTTAAAATAAAGCTTTCCACTCCATCGACCACCGACCTTCCAGAAAGTAGGTGAAAAACGTCCTTGGCCCTAAGTGGAACCTACCCTCCTGGACTATGTTTTTATATGAAGTTAGGAGTGTGTTTTTCTGCTCATGCGTGGTTTTAGACGTTATCTTTCCAAACGCTCAGCACCCATATTATCAGTCCCTGCGAAGGGAAACGAAAAAGCGGTACAAGAGCCTAAAAGCCGTCAGGGCTGAGTCGCTTCACCTTCTCTCTCTCTCCCGCCTGTCCTCTGAAACCCTGAGTCCAAATCTGTGCTCCAATCTCCGAGTGTGTAACCAACAAGGGGATCATTCCCTGGCTCCCCGGGACAGGAAATTCCAAGGATGGACAAGAAATGTATTCACATCCCAGTGCTAAATGACCCATTTCTTATCCTGAGACGATGCCTGTAATTCTGGACTCGTCGTCCACAGAAATCCTGTATCCTCCC
>JARFYF010000046.1:34763269-34774811 GCA_030265395.1 Rhina ancylostomus
GGAAGTGGTTGAAGCAGGTACAATGACAACTTTTAAAAGACGGTTGGACAGGTGCGTGAATAGGGAAGGGTTAGGAGGATATGGACCAAATGCAGGAAAATAGGACTAGCTTGGTTGGGCATCTTGCTCAGCATGGACCAGTTGGACCAAAAAGCCTGTTTCCGTGCTGTACAATTCTAGGGCTGTTATACTCATGAAAAATGCCTTGAAAATGATTTAATAATATTTAAAATCTAAGTTGTTCTGCTGTTATAACTGATATGACATTACAAATCATCTTGGGAGAAAACATGAGTCATTTTAAACATTGAACTGAGGTTTGGAATCTACCAAAAATTTCAGGTTTTATGACCACATACTTAAAAAGACTGGGGAAAACAGCAGCACTATAATGACAATTATATAATCACTATTCCTCATTTCTAAGTGTGCAAAGGTTGCCTCTAATGCTTTCCCCAACTGTGAAGACAGACTTAGTATAGAATGTTCTCACATCAAAGAATGTCTTAATCATTCAGGATCTCAGTTTGATGCCTAACTAAAAGACAGCAATTTGGCTGATACAGTGATAGCTGAAGTATTAGCTTAAACCCTGTCACAGTGTGGGATAATAACCAATAACCTTCAGTACCCAAAACTATAATGCTACCAACTGAGCCAAGATAATACGAAAACAAAACCCTCAGCAATGCAAAAAACAGCAGATTCACCTTAGACATCCTGATGTATTTTTGAAGACTGTTGTCCATTCAGCATCACGTGGCTTGGAATCCTCATTGGGTTCATTCTCCCAGCCCGAATGAGGGATGATGACCTCATTTGTTAGAGTCTGAAGGCCGTGATTAATAATCACAATTTTCAGTGGTTCATAGGAAGACAAGTTCCACAGTGTACCTACAAGAGTCAAAACATGACAACATGAAGATAATTGTGTAGTATTTACATCTATGCAACAGCAAAGATATGCTAAGGAATCATGGAACAATACAAGACAGAAAGAAAGATGCTATTCAGTTCACTGTGTCTGTGCTGGCTCTGAAATTAATATATAACTAGTCCCAGCACTAGACCCCTGCCCTTTCCCAGGAATCTTGGATGTAATTGCATAACCCATCTAAAATCCAATGACTAAATCACAAAATCAAAATTCAAAGTTTAATATTTATCCAATGTGACTGAACTAGCTGTAAAAATCCATGAGCACTTTCAGAACTTGCTATTTTAGAGTTCATTCCCTGGTTACCATTACCACACTTCCTCTTCCTCTCAAAGGGATCCTTAGTGATATGCTTTTCACAAGTCTTTTTATATCAATGGTGAACTGACTCATGTAAAATACAAGACCTGCTATCTGTCCTAGTTTAAGCAATATCTAAACTGACAGATATTCACAAGTCACAAGGATCACATCTCCAATATTTAAAATGCAAACATGTCATTTAATTCTAGTTAGAATATGGTGAGAAGAATAAATTGACAGTTCATGATTTCAAGAAGCAAGTTTAGAATAGGTAGCAGGAAGTAATTCTTCATTTGCTTGTTGATCAATCGGCTAAAAAGGATGTGAAAACGGATTGTTAAGACCAGAACTGTACATTTGTATTAAATATTTAAGGGAATGAAAGAATATGGAGTTAGTGCAGAAGAATGCAAGGGCTTAAAATCAAGTGTTGACTCTACAAGATATTACACTGTACCTACCACAACTGTGACAAAAGTTTGCTAAAATAGATCACTTATTAAACTCAGAATAAAACTTAATGACTGCAAAAAAAAAACAATTTATATTAAGTTTGGACTACACATACACAGAACGAGCTATTGGCAACTTTAGGTTTCTGTGACGTGAAATAGTAATTATCCATCTGGAATGGAAGAAATTCAAAATGGATACAGCTGATAAATTAATTTGTACAAGATACAGTAGCACAAGCACTGTACCAAAATCATCAGAACCTGTCTGCTAAGGAAATAATCAAGATTCTCTTTTACCTCCGCATCAAGCACACTTCCAAACAAGATTTCTAGTTATAGTGCTACACCTATGACCACTCACTTTGCATTCAGAAGCTTACAGGCTCATGCACATTAAATTTATGTTGAGAGCCAACAAAAGAAGAGTTTGAAACTGCCAGAAGGACTAAGTTCAGGACGTGATTCTATTCATCAATGACGCTATATTACATTCATCACCACATATGGCAAATAAAATCACCAAATTCAGGTTTAATATGTTGCCAAGTCAAACTCAGAATTAAAATCCCGTCTCTGGATCTCACCACTGACATCCCACATCAGAGAAATTCTCTTTATTCTACCTATTACCTTTCTCCACCTTCTCTGCCATCCAGGAAAACTTGTTTTCTCTTTTTTGGTTTGATCAAGAGTCACCTGAAACATTAACTGTTTCTCTTATCGTAGATGCTGCCCAACCTGCCAGCATTTCGTTTTTATCCCACATTAATTCTCAGCCTTACAAATTAGTTTCAAACAAAACCCAGTCTCAGCTTCTACGCACAAGTCCAGTCCATGATCAAAACTACTCTCTTTTAAAACATTAACTTCATCCATCCCAATTTTGCACCCACCCCTGCCAAAACCTGTCTATCACTCTGTGATGATCGATTCCTCAGATGGTTTTATTACTGGTCTGTCTTCACCTTCCACAAAACAGACCTCTTTCGAACATCAAATTCTCTTTTCTGAAGTTCCCTTTCATTCTTGGTTTCACCATTCTCCAGAACCTTGTATCATAGCACACTGATCATAAGATCCTTATTTTCAAAACTATTAACAACTACATCCCACCCAAGTCAATGACCCCTCCAGCTGGATCCCTACTAGCACTGTGTAGTCTTGTAACTTACTACACACTTCCTTCACTACCAACCTCCTTAATGCCTCTTATCTCCAAATTCCAAAGCCTTCTAAAATCTATTCTTATGGACTTTGCTTCTGTTATGTCTGCCAAATTCAGCTTTTTTTCAAGCTGCCCTCTGGCAAGCCTCTCACCTCCAGACTTCACGAATCCAATATTCTCCTAACCAGTTTTGTGACATCTGGGCACATCCAAACCTGCTGCTCTTCCCATTCAACTAGTGCCTCTGCTTGCTGGCCTCTGACTAAACAATGAACACAATTTAAAAAATTCTCACCCTTTAAAGTCCCTCTACAGCTTACTTCCTTTCCCCCATCTCCTCCAACCCTTAAATTCTCCAAGATGACCGCACACATCCCATCCATTCAAATGAAAACACCCTTAGCTCCACAACTCTTATTTCAATTTTGTTTCAAGACATTCCTTAAAATATACCATTCTGGCCATTTGGCTATCTACCTGAACACTGCATGGTTTGGTGTCATTTTCTGTTAGAAAATCCTCCACTATTGGTATTGGTAATACATTGGGACATTTTGCAACAAAGATACATTTCCCAAGAACAATTCTTATCTTTCGCCTGAAATCCTCCAACAATGTTCGCATGAAATGTATTTTGCAGACAGACCAAAATTCTTCTTTCCAGAAGTGAAAACAGATCCAAAACAAAATTTTGAAAACTTTTTTTTACAATTCACAAACCCAATAAATTGGATGTGGAGGATCGAAGGGCCTTACTTCTGTGTTTCATGACTCTAACTGGCACTCAGCAGAAATGTTCATTATAAAAAGCATCACACAAGAAATGAGCAGACGGGCAAATAGTGCAATAAGGAAGATTATATTCAACTTATAAATCCAAAATTATCAAGGACTGGTATCCTGCAGCATATCACTCAATAACCACACCCACAGACAATATCCGCTTTCAAAAGTACTTGTTGTGGTTCTCATTTGCAAGCAGCATCTTTAAAAGTGTTGGAAGTGATTCATCAAAATGACATTTGAAGACAACTGGTCTATGTCAGCCACAATGCAGCATGAATCTATTTATTATGGGGAAATTGCATGGATATGAGGAAGGATATAATTAAAAACTTTGATATTTTTGTTCTTTAGAGGACAAATTCTTCCACAAATCTAAAAATAACTTGGTAAACCATTTTATGAAATTGCCTAAAAATTTCCATCGGCCACAAGGGCAGCATAAAGACAAGCATCAGGTCTTGCCAAACAGCAATTTAACAGTTTCAGGACAGGACAAGATGGTTGTGGATTACAGCAATATCAAATTCAAACAATAAATCCATAATAATCCTTGGGTTTTGCAATTCTGCAAAGGGAAAGTCATCATTATTTTGAGAGATGAAACCTTGTCCTGGAACACCCCAACAGTCTTCAGAGGGCAGCGTGGGGCAGAGCCTCAGCACCAGTCAAAGCAGCTGAGCCTTTGGAAGAGCTTTTAAATGTCTGATCTTAAAATGTAAAACTATTAATATTGCTTTATTATTTAAAAATGAATAATAATGAAACAAAAATAAATCAAAAGCATTGAATCCAAGACAAGCTTTTCCTATCTAATATACAGAGTTGGGAATCTTAAGTGAAATTAATAAGCTTGCCTTTCCTACTCCAGGATTGGCTTGCAGAGACAGATTCCTCAACTAAATGCGGGAAAAGCCGGCGAAGGAGCAGAGTGACAGATGCACTGTCATCTTTAACTCTGTAGGTTTACTTTTGAGTGATTAAACACCAGTTGGTCCCTTCAGAACTACCAACTATGGTAAATTCAATTCAGCCCATCCTAGTGGGGTTCTGCAGGTGTGACACCAGCTTGACTGAAATAAACATCAAAAGGAGCTCATCACAACTAGGTAAATTCTGCATGGGAGCATGACATACAATTTCACAAAGTAGAAATAAACAATAAATTTTGCCATCAGCTCCTAAATACTCAAATGCACAGTCACTGATTTCCATTATGTGAAAAATCTTTTTGAATTTACTTTTAAGTCATTCATCAACCTCACTGCAATAAAGCGGATCAGCCTGATAGGGATTATATAAAGACAACCTAAACTGTTTTGCTGAACTATGAGTTTAGAGACTTTGCAACATTCAAGTGAAGCAAAATCTTTTTGAGCTTTTAAAAAATTAACAAATTTACCCTCAATTTATGCTATGCTGAATACTTTGATATAAAAGTTTGTTTTTAAGAAAAAATTCACAGACAAATGAGAAGTCCGAGTGCCCTTGACCAGTGGACAAAGACTTCTTTAGAAGATCATTCAATTACTTTTCCTTGGCTCTGATGGCATTACTCACGTAAAGGAGTTGCTAAACATTACTTCAAATCCGTGCAGCAAACATTTGCTATCCACACTTGCGAAGAGGATGGAACCTGCTACAGTAGTAAAATTTTCCTTTGCCATTTTGTTATGAACCAGCAACAAAAGAAACACACAGAGTCTTGTATCAGTGTTAAAAATGACTATTAATAACTACTTACGATGATAAGAAAAATCAAAATAAAAGATGTTAGAATGCTAGAAGTACAAATGTTAAATCTTAAACATTAACCCCCAAAACTAACTAAACTTGTGGTGTGTGTGGGGCAAATTCCCAAACTCCACATCCAGGAATGGTTCTTAAAGTTTAGTTCAGCAAGCCATAAGGTGAAACATGAGTAGAGGCTTATACAACAACCACCATTGACTTAAGACAAAATGTAGATTTAGAGAGAAAATAGAGAATTACAAAATCCAAATGTTCCACGATGGAACCCAAACGACTCCTCAGTGTTTACTCAGCAATGATGACTCCAATGCATTTTCCTCACCCTGAAAGGCTCTTGAATGTTCCACTCTGGAACCCAAATAACACCTCCGTGTCTACTCTGTGGTGACTTCCTCACCCTGAAAAGTATCCGAATTGTGACCGTCCACACAAATACCCGTTTCCTTCTACAGGTCAACAACAAAGTGAACTCCACTGCTTTGTTCCGAAGTGTCTGCCACACCCAAAGGCATCCGTGACATAGTCATCCACACAAAATACCAGTCAGGCCAATGACAAAGTGGACTCCACTGGATTACTCCCAAAAATCCATCCATGGATTATAGTGACAGTCACAGTTATTGTTTCTCATCCATCAATAAAGAAAACAAGCAGGCTGGTGTCTCTCTCTCTCTCCTGACTCCGACTGACTGCTTCAACAACATCATGACGTCCTTTATCTTCTGTCAGCGTAAGCACGCCACACACACACACACACACACACACACTATCTTAAAGGGATATTCACCAATTGTAACCTAGTCCGTAACACAGTGGCTGCAACATTATGGATATGATTTGTGACCTTGCACCCAAATCTTCTCATTTTGGGCTGTTGATTCAAAGCAGCAACAAAGGATGCACAACAGACTGCACATGCTGGAATTCTGATCAACAAAATCTGCTGGAGGAATTGATGCAGGGTTTTGACCTGAAATGTTGACAATTCCTTTCCTCCCATAGACACTGCACGACCCACTGAGTTCCTCCAGCTGATTATTTATTGTTGGAGCAAAAAAGGATGGGAGCATGGTTGAAACCGCTACTAATCATCCAAGATATTACACCAGATCATTTCCATGTTCAAAATGGATCCAAAATGCTAATCCTTTGAAATTTTTTTTTTCAGGTGCATTTTCTCTCACAAGACAACTTGACAGTTAGGATCTTATTGAATTTGCATTGTGACATAAAAGGAATGTTGTACATACAATTCTTGGTACTTTGAACGGCAAACTAGGACATTACTGCCTCAGTTCTATGCATACCCTTTCTGCTAACTACCCCAGAATAGAGTATCATCCGCAAAGATGTCTACAAAAACACTGTGCCTAAATTGGTTCCAATATAACTTGAATATAGATATCATTGCAAATACCACTAAATTAGCTGTATTAATCGAAATAAACAGATAGAACCCGGCTGTAAATATCCCTTGTCAATCCACAGCCTCAAGTGCTTCACACAAGATTAATTACACTGCACAGTTCGTGTTGGCAAAGATGGCCACCATTTTGCATACTAGATTCCTAATAAGCACACCAAGTGAGAGAACCAATGTACACAATGGCCGGCATGTTTGATTCACCTGTTTAATTGTTGGGTAAAGGTAACAGATGCCAATTCATGAGGGAAAATTCACAAAAATGAAAAACAAAATACTCCATTACAGAACTACAAGCTATACCCAAAAACACTCAAGAGATCACCAGCTTAGTACAGCCTGTGACAAGATTAAGGAGTGCTGGTATTTTATCAGGTGTAAACATGACAATTTCATTCCAACAGGTAGGGAACATGCTCTAGAGCGTGAGTCACCAACACAATGTCAGAATAATTATCGTCAAGTGATGCGAATTTGATTGACATTTTCTCAGATGTAAAATTTGGACAAGAGTAAAATTAGGGAAGTTAAAATAGTTATGATACTTCTCAATTTCAATTAAAGTGAATTTTAAATGTAACGCTATACATTTAAGGACACAAGATTGTAATAGCATGGATTTAGATGGCCCACCTTTAGTCATTTGTAGCCAACAATACTGCTCTTTAGAATTCGAACTAATAACCTTTTTTCACTTTCCATATTAAATGTTAAAAATCCTGATGCCTGAGGAAATAGAATTTCAATTATATTGTCAACTGTAACCTTAACTAAGGCACTGTAAGGTAGATTTCTAATCATTTGAGGATACTCAAATCTTTATGCATGCTTACATTAATTGAAAAGCATCTGATGCTATGAATACAGCTGTGCAAAACTCATCACATCTTTGGAGACTTGGCCGAATGCAGAAAGAAAAAATTTCATAAATATACCCCAACCAGCTTTTCTAAATGCTATAATTGCATGCCATCAGTCTCAGTAAAGCAACTCAAATAGGATCCCAACAACAAATAAAGAAATGGACAATAGAAAATCTGCCCGTGCTGTTGATGCAATATATGAAGCATTAATACAAGACATAGAAATGTAACAGCAATGAGAGAATAACATGTTCATTCAAGGAAAAGACTGAAAAATATTTCAATGCCAATATCTTTCCTCATTCTTCTTCTCTCCCTCAATTTAATCAACGTCACCAGTAATCGCTCCCTTTGCGGTCAGGAAAAAGTGACTTCAGGTCATGGCCTTGTGAAGACTTGGCTTTTCATATCTGCCAGCTGGCAAAAAGCCACACAGCCAGCACATGCTTAGCACCAACAATAAACTGCATCCTTTCCAACCTTGAACAAGGACTCCTAAAATTCACTACCAGCTGGGAACTGCTAAGTGTTTGCTTGGCAAAGCATTTAAAGGAACTACCATTTGGGAATGGCATACAAGGCCAAAGCTACAGGCTGTTGTCAGTCAAATCTATAGACCCAGCTGGTGCTACACAAGTTCAACCTTTTGAGTGCAGTGATTAATCTCAATTTTCCAAAATGAATGATTACTCCACTCACCTGTAATTAGTTCTCTGACTTCCATGTCATTGGTCTTCCTTAGCAAACGAACCAGGGCAGGAATTCCATCACAATTCTTGATTGCCACTTTGCTATCATGATCTTTGCCATAGGAGATATTTCTCAGAGCACCACAGGCCCGACGATGGACATCTGGTTTTGGATGATCCAGAAGTCCTACCAAAATAGGTATGCCCTTCAGCTGCCTTACTTCCTTTTTTATTTTGTCATTTTCATAGCACAGATGCTGCAGGTATGCTGCAGCATTCGATTTAACAGGGTCAAGGTGATGACTGAGCATTGCAATAACCTCTGGAAGATCAGGATCACGCCACCTGGGATCTTTCCGGATACTGTCTATCGATGGCGAGCGCCTACCAAGTCGGTCAAGGCTGGCCATGCTTCCCCTTTCTGGCTGAGCAAGAGGTGCATTGTACACTCCTGTCAAGTACGGCATTCGATCTTCAATGATTTCTGCTTCAATTGGATCTTCATAGCCTCTGAAATAGAACCAAAATTATGAAATCATATTGTGCAGTCTTTCTACCAGTCTTAAATGAAAAACAGTAGTTCATTTTGCAATAATTAACAGATGAAAAACAATTGACTCGAATACCATTTGACCATGCTTCCTCATCTTGTAACTAGATTTGCCAAAATATACATCTTGTTCCCTTAAAAAATTTGTACAGCACTCCACAACAGTGAGAGATTAACTGGTTGAAGGATGAGCATAGAACTTGTGCTCTTGTGGCAAGGCTAACAAGGAGTAATAGGTTTTGACTTAAACTCACTCTATTCATTCTCGGTGTAGAACCTTAACTCTACTTCAGAATAACTTTTGAGCACATGAAATTTATGCCACTTTTAGTCTGGACCACAGTCAAGTGCAGCCCCCTATTTGAACTCTAAAAGGCAAGATTGAGATTGCTAGATAACACTATTCTACAGATTTCTATGCAGGGTTCTCAATTCTTAATAAACAGAGGCTAGAAATGCAGATTTAAACTAGCAATATTTAGAATCATTGAACTGAAATAGTTAAACTTCAACTGTTAAATATCAGAATTAATCCAGAAGGTTTAGTTTCTGCCTAGAAGGTCTAAGCTAAATTCAATGTCTCTTCTTTGCTGAAGGCCAAACTCAAGAGATTGAGTGCCTACTAGCGACTCTAGACACGTCCATCGTAGAAAATAACCAACAATGCAGCATTGATTTAGCAACTAGGCAGAGGACAGCTGCCGCTGAAAGAGACAGGTGTAGTTCTGGTACGAGGAATTTAAGTCAAAATAATTCAATTGAACTTGGCTTCATTTACAGCTGTAGCTTGGGAACATTTCAAACTACAAACAGAACTAGAATCAAGTCACTTTTTCAGAACCTGATGTGCATCAATTTATAAATTTGGTCCAACAAAATACTAAATACAAAGGCATATTTTAAAAACAAAACAAGAGCTTAGCTGAATAATTGTTTGTTTTCAATTCCTGCTTAATTAAACCATACATGCAAAAAATGTTTATTATCAATCTTCCCTTCTCTTGCCATTTGAGGTGTTATTAAATTCAAGCAATGTAACAAAGATTCTTGATAAACAGAGTCAGCAACTTGCTAAGTAACATTCAGTGTCAGTTTTCAAGGGCACATGCAGTTGTCCAATTAATAATCCAAAGCACAGATCCCCTTCCCACCCCATCCGCACCAAGAATTGCTGAACAAAGATTTTCAATTGCCAAAATTAGCTTACTTGTATCTACTTAAATGTATCACTATTAATTCTTAAGTCAAGGTTATCAAAAAACTCCCAAGAGCAAGAGCACAGGCATTCTGCTGTTCTAACTGCACCAGAAGTGAATCCAAGGCCATTCTACATCCAAGCTGTCAAATTCAGCTCCAATGGAAGAAGGAAATAGTTTTTTTCTGACATGTTACTTGCATCTGTATCCATCACACACTATTAGTTTACTCTCATTCAAATGACAAGTTTGTCACAGCACAATGATGAACATCATTTTGTTCCACTCAAAGTGTGTCTTCTATATTTGTGTTTCAACAATGATCACCATGGTCAACACACATCAGGATTATTCAAGTCAACAGACATCATGCAAGCTGAACAGAGTGGCTGCCAGGTGCACTGACTTAACCATCGATTATCTGAGTGAATATTGATGAAAAGTCAGAAGTTGAAATTTACTGTGGCCAGGGAACGCTGGGGTCCATGGGGGCGGGGCGGTGGGAAATGTTCAGGTGGAGGAACAGCGAGGAATGGGCAAAGAAATGCGTATTAAAAAAGCCATAGGCCTTATGTTTAGATTTTTAATACCACAACAGAACGCATGTAAAAACCAAGAGATCATGACGTTATTAATAAAACTCTAACTGGATGTGACAAATGCTGAAAGCGAATTACAAAAGACAGATTCAGTGGGGTGGGTCAGCTAGCAGAGATCCTCTTCCCATCTCACCTGCACCAACAATGAGCAAGCAAGCAACTCAAGCAGTGCAGTAGGCAGCCTCACGCAAACACCTTTGCCAGAGTTTGATAGCGAGCAAAGCTGACTAATCAAACTGACTACAAAATTTTCATTTTAGAAGCATTTAAAATCTATGTGAAATTTTTAAAAAAGGACGATTAAAAACACAAGACAAGAAAAACTTTTTTTAAATGAGAAAATTTTTTTTAATGAGTAAATTATTTGCCTTTCATTTTGACTAAATATTTGCCCTGCAATCCTCAGTGAACTCGATTGGAGGTGATGCCCTCTGTGATACTGGGGAATCCTAGTATGACAGGGCTGTGTCATGAATTCCCGTGCTACCTTCTGAACCATTTAATCCCAGACAGCATCAGAATCAGGATTATTATCACTGACTATGTCGTGAAATTTGTTGTTATGTGGCAGCCATACAGTGCAAGACATAAAGATATAAAAATCACAAGTTACAAAAATAAATAAATAGTGCAAAAGAGGAATAATGAAGTAATGTTTATGAACTGTTCAGAAATCTGGTGGTGGAGGGGAAGAAGCTGTTCCTGAAATGTTGAGTGTGGGCCTTCAGGCTCCTGTACCTCCTCCCCAATGGAAGGAACGTGAAGAGGGCATGTCCCGGATGGTGACGGTCCTTAATGATGGATATTGCCTTCTTGAGGCACCACCT
>JARFYF010000046.1:34813073-34829685 GCA_030265395.1 Rhina ancylostomus
TGCAGAATACAGTGTTACAGTTACAAAGAAAGTGCAATGCAGGTAGACAATAATGTGCAAGGGCCACAATGAGGTTGATGGAGAGATCAAGAATAAGGACCAAGACACCTCAGATAATATCACTGTACTACTTCAAAATAGACTCATGGATTCTTTCACAACTGCCTATGAAATAAATTGTGGCCTTGGTTTAATATCTCACATGAAAAGCAGCACTACCTCAGAGGGGGAGCCTCTGCTTGCATAGAACCAGAACTGTCTGACAAACTGGGGAGTACTTGCAACTGAAGAATTGCGTACATGCTGCATAAATTTAAACATGGTTTTATCAAGTTGAAACTTTCAAATTAAGACACTCCTCGTGCTAGATTCTCAAAAGATTAGCATGCAGGTAAAAAAAGTCATTATAGAAGCTAAATGAATGATATTCTTTATTGCTAGGGTCATTGCATACAAAAGTAGGGAGGTTATGCTTCAGTTCTTTAAGACACCAGTGAGACCACATCTGTGGGTCACAGAGTTATTTAAGGGTTCTGTTCCTGAGAACTATCTGTGAACTGAATTTTCTGCAAGTCAGAAACAATTTCCTCCAAAATTGTAATATGGAATCTTCAGACTCAACAGCACTCAGGAACTGATTTGCAAAGAGTAGACTGGGCAAGGTCAGTGTAGGTGATGGAGTTTAATAAAAGAAAGTGTGCACTAAAGAGAGGTGGCTTGGGGTTCGTAACATTCGATCTTGCCTGAAGGAGAATTTGGAGAAGGCACTGGCTTTTGCCATGAGTGATTTCTGAGAGGACATCTTCAAAGAGGCAGTGCCTCAAGGTGGTGGCATCCATCACTAAGGGCCCTTACCACCTAGGACATGCTCTCTTCACATTACTACCATCAGGGATGAGGTACAGGAGCCTGAAGACCCACACTCAACTTTTCAGGAACAGCTTCTTCCCCTCCACCATCAGATTTCTGAATGGTCCATTAACACTATCTTGTTATTCCTCTTTCACACTACTTTTGTAACTTGTAGTAACTTTTATGTCTTGCACTGTACTGCTGCCACAAAACAAATTTCATGACATATGTCAGTGTTAATAAACCTGATTCTGATTCCTGTACCTGAGAGAGAAGGCAGATTTCCATAAGTCAGGTCTTCCATAACCAGAGGACTCCCTGTACAGTACTGGCCTCCTTATTCAAGAATGGATGTAAATGCATTGGAAGCAGTTCAAAGCAGCCTTACTGGACTAATTCCTGGAGTAAACAGATTACCTTACAACGAAAGATTGGATGGACTGTTTATATCCACTGGAGATTGAAGGAACAAGAGACAAATGGATTGAAACATACAAGATCCTCAGAGCTTTTCACAGGGTGTTGCGGGTATTTCATTTTGTGGGAGAACCTATAACTGGAGTCAGAATTATACAGCATGGAAACAGGCCCTTCAGCCCAACTCATCCATGCCAAACAAGGTGCTAACTTCAACTTGACCCATTTGCCTGCGTTTGGCCCTCTGAACCTTTCATTTCTATTTATCTGTCAAAATGACTTTTAACATGTTGTAATTGTTCCCACCTCAACCACATCCTCTGGCAGCTTGTTACCCACCACCCTTTGAAAAATGCCCCTTGGATCCCCTTTTACCTCTAGTTTTAGACTCCATTACCCTGGGAAAAAAAGGCTGACCATTCACCTTAACTAGGGGTCATTATTTAATATGAATGGAAATTTCCTCCGAGATGAGACTTTGGAACATTCTTCTTTAAAAAGCAGTGGAACCAGAGCCTTAGAATATTTTTAAGGTAGCAAAAGATCGATTCCTGATAACCAAGGGGGTGAAACATTACCATTACCACAAGTAAAAAGGAATTCCAAGTAGTGATTACAAATCAGATCAGCCACTGTTAAAGGCAAAGCAAAGCAAACCAAATAGTGCGCTCCTGCTAAGAATTCTTATGTTAAAATGACAAAAAGTTTATGGAGAAATAAGTGAATCTACAATAATCAATCTTCAAATTGCAGCCACGTAATTTAGGAATAAAATGTGGGAGCGCATGTTCATGTTCAAGTAAAAGGTAGAGTAAATTTGGACTTCAACCTAAAACATCAATGGATACAGATTTATTTGAAGTGTTCAATTAGTGTAGGAACAATGGAGAAGCAGGGCTCTTTAAGGCCTGCTAATTAATTGATCAGCACCTCAAATCCATTTATCCACCATAATCCCAATTAAAAGCAAACTCTAATTTCCCACATCCTGGAGCATTCAAGTTGCGTACTCAATTCTTGAGATGCAAAATATTGGTAAGACAGTTGGTACACAGAGCAGATATCAAGAAAGACCATAAGAAACAGAAGAAGGAGTTCAATAGGTTGTTCTTGATGGTATTCAGCATTTGTTGGGATCTCAAAGACATACAGGTAGGTTAAACATGGGTTTAAAATGGACGGCGTGGACTCGTTGGGCCAGAAGGGCCCGTTACCACGCTGTAAATAAATTATTAAAAAATTTAAATATATATCAATCTTTTTAAAAAAAGTGTACCATCCTTCATTACTTGATTCAAAATTTATTCAATTTCTGTGTCTCGAAGATACAAAAGTTTATCCACATGATAAAAATGGGCAGACCGATTACATTTTCATTTGGCATTCAAGAAGCTACAGTGGAATGTAGACTCAGCCAGCTCCATCGTAGGCAAAACCCTCCCCACCATCGAGGACGTCTTCAAGAGGCGGTGTCTCAAAAAGGCAGCATCCATCACCAAGGACCCTCACCACCTGGCACATACCCTCTTCTCATTACCATCACTGGTGGAGGGCTCAGGACTGTGAAGACCCACTCTCAACAATTCAGAAATAGCTTCTTCCCTCTGCCATGAGATTTCTGACCAGTCCATGAACACTATCTCGTTATTCCTTCTTTTTACACTATTTTTGTAATTTATAGAAATGTTCTGTCTTGGCATTGTACTGCTGCTGCAAAATAACAAATTTCACATCTTTTAAGTCAGTGATAATAAACCTGATTCAGATTCTGACTCTGAACAGAAGGAGTATTGACCAAATGGAATTTAAATTTCTCAATGTCATTTGAAACCAGAGATTAGATTATAGTCATTTACTTGGGAGGAATGTGTTTTTGCATATAATTATTGCTTATCACAGTTTACTTTGCTTCTGAAATCCACAGACATGCATATAAATGCCAAAAGTGGTGTGCATTCATTGAAGTCATCAATACAGGGTAGAGACTGGAATACATGCCAGATCTTGAAGCAACTTTAATGCTCATTAACCAAATTGGTAAATGCTTCACTGTTTGCACTAACAGAAGATTACATCTTGCAACTTGGGTGCAAAGCTAATTAGACATACTTGCTTCTGAGTCCTCACACTCAAGTGTGCTGAGTTTAGTGCTGTGGCACAACAAATGCATTGAGGTAAAAGTTAATTGACCTGCATTTAAATAGCACCACTAACATTATAAAAGGTAAGGCAGAGTTCAGCAACAGTAAAGAACTGTTGGACAAATGGTCACAGAGACAGATTTATGGAACATTTTAGAAAAGGTCTTTGAGGTTGAGATGAGGTCTTTGGGGCAGCATGGTCACGTAGCGGTTAGTTTAACACTTTTACAGCGCCAGCGATTGGGGTTCAAATCCCCCCACTGTCTATGAGGAGTTTGCATGTTCTCCCAGTGACTGTGTGGGTTTCCTCTGGGTGCTCTGGTTTCCTCCCACATCCAAAGACGTACAGGTTAGTAAGTTAACATGGATGTAATTGGGCGGTGCGGGCTCATTGAGCCGAAAGGTCCTGTTACCGTGCTGTACAAATCGAGGTTTAATAAGGTAGAGAGCCTGAGAAATATAGGGAAGAATTCCGAAGCTTAGGACCTTGATAATTTGCTTGCGAATAGCAATGGCGAGAAACCAAAAATCAGAGTACAACAATCGAGAGGAATCTAGATTACAGAGTTTAGTCAAGACTGGCTCACACAGGGAATCAAAGAGAAATGAAAAAAATTTAAAATTAAGGTTTTGCCTGGCCAGAGACTGATGCAGATCAGTAAGCATAGGGGTGAAATGTGAATAGGACAAAGACAGGACTTAAGTGCCATTTTGGTTGACTTTATTTTTATTGAATCAATTAAATAATACATGGTTTCACCAGCCTGAGCTGAGGAGCAGTTGTTTAAAGAGATGGAATCAGGTGATCAGTGATAGCAGAAAATGGTTTGAAAGTCAATCTTGAATCTGTTTCCCTGATGTTAGGAACACTCAGATGTTTAACTAATCAAAAGCAATGAAACAAAAAAAAGGTGGAACTCAAGAATGCAATTCCGTTTTTCCTTTACAAACTAAATTGGCACCAACCTACCAACTCTGTTCATAACTCTCAGCTCTTCTCATGCAACACAGGTCCTCTGACACACACTTGCCACTGAATTTTCATAGCTCAAATTATTTCCCTTGTTCATATAGAACAGTGAGGTCTGCATAATTGGTTGTCATTTTTGCCTCAGATACAAATTGAAAGCTGTCTTATGGAGCTCAAAACTTGCCCTCTTGCTTTGAAAATTTGCCACCATATGCAATTAAAAGGAGCTGAAAAATATTTGCATTAATACAGTCGGCTGATTGGCAGTGATACCAGGGAATGCACTGACTGTATAATTCAATCTCAATCCATTGTTCCAGGAAATAAAATTAACTCCAAGCCCAGGCTTCTTGGAAGCCCTCAAGTGAACATTTCAATATAGCTTTGAAAGACCTCAATTTAGATGAGCACTTTTGTTTTAAATCTACTTCCATTTTAGTTAAAGGAGAAAGGACCACTGTCAGAAAGCATATTGCATATATTATTAGAAGCTAAAAGACAGGCTTTAAACACAAGGTGGCCTAAGTGCACAAAACGGTAAATTGATACAAACACAAATTTGGCTGCAGGAGCAACAAGAAGTCAATAAGGTAGAGGCACATTAAAATCAATCTCATATAACTGCACATGGACAACTAAAACCATCTTGAGCCACAGAAGTGTGGTTACAGACCAAATGATAATTGGACTTAAATGCAAAAATATAATCCAGTCACAAATTTACATCAATTTAAAATCAAAAACTGCAGATGCTGGAAATGTGAAATTAAAAACAAAGCTGGAGGCAGTCAGGTCAAGCAAAGCAAAGCAAAGCAAAGCAAAGCAAAGCAGAGTTAAATGTTTCAGGTCGAAGATCCTTAATCAGAACTGGTAAACAGAGAAAACAGCTTAGTTTTCAGTTGCAGAGAATGTGGGGAAAGGAATGGGTAGGACAAAAGGAGCATCTGTGATAGGGCAATGCCAGGGTTGCTTGGGGATAACTTGTAAAGGTCATTTGGTCAATGGGTTAAATGGGGACAGTCAGAGATTGAGAATACAATGCACAAAAAATTGCAGGGTTGTCGGGTACACTCGGCAGAGTCAGGCTGCACTAATGGAGACAGAAAACTGAGGCAATACCAGAGATGGAATCCAGAACAGAAGAAGACCACTCAACCTCTTGAATAAGATCACAGTGCTCTGCATTTCTATATAACCCCAGTAACCTTTCACCCCTTGCTCATCAAGAATCTATCCTAAAAATATTCAAAACTTTACTTCCATTGCCCTTTGAGGAACAAAGTTCCAAAGTCTAGGAACCATCAAAACAAAATCTCAGCCTTGAAAGGGAGACCCCTTAATTTCAAACAGTGAACTTAATTTTCCCCCAGTACAAGAAACATCCTCTCCACATGCACCCAGTCAAGACCCCTTGGTATGTTATATTTCAATTACGTCGCAACTCATTCTTTTAAACTCTAGTGGGTGCAAGCTTAGCCTGTCCAATCATTCCTCATAAGCTTCTAACCTCTGAACTGCAGAGATATTCCAGGTATCGGTCTTGTTTTTGATGTTGGATCTAGTCACATTACATTTGCAAACTCTTATCTGACTTGAAGAAAACTCAAGTTTTCCATTTAATCCTTCTACAGCTGGTTAAGGTTTGAGAATATTCATCATTAAAGATAATTATACATTGATATTGAATGCCAATATAAATTCAACATAGGCAAATCAAATTAACTTGCCCAATTTTATGATCAATGAAAGCTTATATTAAAAGTCTTCCATCAAAATAACAGCTACACAGGGGCCTGGGAGTAATGCAGAGGTTACAAGCTTCAGAGACTGATTCATCCCAATTTGATTAGTAGCAGAATACATCCACAATATTTCACACTCAGCACAAAATCAATTGAATTCAAAAATTTCACCTTCTGTGCAAGTACACACTGAATCAACCAGTACCTTACAGGAGTTGAACCATGAGCTGAACCCCAAATTACAAGTAATCAGGGACATTTTTAATCTGGATGGGGAAATGGACTTCTGACCCATTATGTCATATCCTTCTATTTAAGTACACTTCTGATGTGGAGGCACTAATTTGACAAATTTTATTGCAAATGCAGCAACTTAGTCAAAATGTAGCTCAGCCACTCTATATACTTATTGAACTTGTGACCACAGATATAAATTTAAGTATATTGAAGGGACAACTTTCAAATATTATGATCAAAGATTACGTTAACTGGCTCAATGAGACCATAAAACCTCTGGATATCAATGGAAGTGTAGTCATTAAAGATGGAAGTTAGGTTTTATTGAAGTTGATCTTGCTTGCTACATCACAGCTTGGCCTCACCATTAGTCATCACACAATTTTCTCTCCAGCTTGTAAAATTTCAAGGCAATAGCAGCAATGAGAATTTTTATTAATGTTGATGATTTTATCTGCAAGCCAGGCCTATAAACCTGCACCTAGGCAAGTCTACAAAGCTTTACATTACTTGAAATTAGTTACTGTACTTTATTTCCTTTTCTGGCTTGGCACTTCATCTACACAACCCATTCCTTATCACATTGACAACAATCTTATTTTGATCCATTCCAGCTTTCTTCTTAAAGAGGAAAGCATCCAAGGCATTTTTCTCAGATTTCCTTAAAATACAAGAGGCTATTCAGCCCATCAAATCTATGCCAGCTCTCAGAGCAATCAATGGAATTTTATTATTCATGTCCCTGTAACCCATTTGCTCTCATGTAGCCAGTAGATTACTCCTGCTGTTAGTGGTTGATGGAAAAGTCTTGCAAACGACACACAGGGAGTAGCCAAGGTAAAGATTGAACCTGGCTCACTGGAGCTGTGAGGCAGAGACTATCTTTTGTGCCACACACCTTGCCACACTGCAAAGGAAATAATATCCCCATCACTGATACATAAATTTGATTATTCTTCATTTGTTAAACAAAGATCAAGAGGTGTGCATAATGATCACCACAATAGTCTAAGTAATGAGACATCCAGTGATCAGGGATGAGCAGCATCTGGGTATCAATTTCTATGCAGCAAGATAGATATGTTGCTTAGGATAACTGGGTGCAATTGGTTTTCAACATTAATACAATGCATCACAGAACACCAAGATTCAGCAAGTTCTTAAAAGCAAAAATTCCTTGATATCTTCTGAACAAAAAGGAAAAAGAGTGGAATTGCAGGGGCATTAAAATAACTTTAAAATTACCACAGTCAAACACAATTAACACTCAAATATAAAGTACAATTTGCATTTTGTTACTTTAAACCTCTCATTTTGTCACAATTAAGTTTCACATTAACATAGCATAGAACAGTACAGCACAGAATAGGATCTTCAGCCCACAATGTTGTGCTGACATAGCTAATCCCTCCTACCTACAGAATGCCCATATCCCTTCATTTTCCTCTCATTCATGTGCCCATCCAAGCACCTCTTAAAAGCCCCCAATGAATTTGCCACCCCCAATTAATTTGCAATGAGAAAACAGGGCAAAAAAAAACAAAAATCAAAACCACTGTATACTTAATTGCCATTTAACACCAAGGAACAAACTTTGCATTTTTGTGAGGTGTTTCACATATTCCTCTTAATTAGATTTTATATGCGACAAACTTGTTCCTACAGAGCAGGCAGCTCTAATTGAAAGTTCCTGCAAAACTAATTTTCGGCTCTAAGTACCGCCACACAACTTGAAAATGATCAGCTATGTTTTCAAATCCCTCTGTGACCTCACTCTTTCCCACCTTAATTCCCTCCAGACCAGCAATCCTTCCAAGATTTCAGTTACAAATTTCACCACTGTATCTTTGGTAGTAATGCCTTTAGCTGCCAAGATCCCAAACGACTCAAGTTCTCTCCCTAAACCTCTCCATCTGTCCCTTAAATTTTACGTCTGACCAAACTGAGTCTCGTGGCCCACTATTTCATATAACTCAGTCAATTTTGGTTTAGTTACAATGTGAAACACCTTACTTTGAAAAGTAAAGAGAGCAAACGCTGGACATCTGAAGCATAAACTACTCACTGGAAATGCACAGGCCATATCAGTGAAGAGAAGCAGCATTAATCTTTCAGTTTACACCACCAAGATGCTGTTGCAGGTTCTGATCCTACTTCAGAATAACTTTTGTTTTAGAAAGAGGTGCACAATACCTGCAACTGTGGATTAGCCTTGAGTACACAAGTCCTCCCCAGTGCTGATGAAAAATACTATATTTATTGAATGCCTGCAGATGTTCCATTCTCTACTAATATCTTCCACCATCAATAGTATCTACAGGAGGCGCTGCCTCGAGAGGGCAACATCCATCAAAGATGCCCACCATCCAAGCCATGCCATCTTCTCACAGCTAGGAGGTAGGAGGTAGGAGGTACATCAGGCAGGAGGTACAGAAGCCTGAGATCCCACACCACCAGGTTCAGGAATAGCTACTCCCTCCAACCATTCAGTTCTTGAACCAACGGGCACAACCCTAATCTCTAGAGTTTAGCAACACTGTGACCACTTTGCACTACAATGTATTTTTTATTTTTTCCAATGAAATTTCTTGAAGAAAAACTATGGTTAATTTATATTTTTCTTGCGAATGCTGCTTATATGATGCAACATGCCTGTGATGCTGCTGCAAGTTCTTCATTGCATCTGTGCACACATGTACTTGTGCATGACAATAAACTCTGACAATGAATCACAGATGAATTTCATTTCATACAGCTCTGCTGTGTGATGCCACAATGTAAGCTTCACTTCTATCACTCCAATTTTCTTTAAGCTGAAGCTTCAGTAATTTCATTACCATGCCACGGTGATTTATTATCTGAGTTAACACAGTCAAGGAAAATATCGAAGCATTTAAAAAAAAGATATTTCTCCTGTGGTTTCACTACTTTATGAGAGTTTGACAACAGCACTGTGTAATAATATTTTTACTTTGATTTGAGGCCCAGTAACGTGCAAAAGCAAAGAGATAAAGTGTCACAACAGAAGAAATTGTCTCCTCCAGTCAGCCATGAGCAGAAAACAAAGCCAATTCAAGAGCAACCTGCAGAGTATGCAAAGTTGGAACAAGTCTCTTGTTTTAAAATGGAATTTGTAACACAGAAACAGCCTCTTTGGCCCACCATACCTATGCAACCATCAAGACCCCAGCTATGCTAATCCTATTTTACCACAGCAAAAGGTGGCTACAAGTGCTCATGTGAATACTTGTCAAAACGTTGTAGATAAGTAATAAAGTACCCGCCTCCACCACTATTTCATGCAGTGCATTCCAGATTTTAAGCATCCTTTTTTCGGGTGAAAAAAATCCTCAAACCCCCTCTGATCCTATACCCTTGGCTTTTGAGCATTCCTACAAAAGAGACCAAGTGTCTTTCTTTCTTTAAGTATTAAAAATATTTACAACATTCTCTAAATAATCCTTTACTTCAAATACTGCTGCAAAATCAGCAATGCTCCAAGCTTTCTTTTTTGAAATTAAGTTTTTGATGAACTAAATTACATTCAAGTACTCCAAATAATGTTTGAGCTCTAATTGGTTTAGAGAAATTTCAATTGCTCAGTCAAATTTAGGACTACTGAGGATAATGTTAATTTATATTTAAGCCAACAGTTTTGTTAATGGCACAGTTGCCTTCCCAAAATTCATTCCAGAATTTATCCAGGGTTGTAAAACCTCCAACGGTTACTTGCAATTGAGAAGAATTTTATTACTTGAAAAACTGTCTGTCTCAGTTTATAAATGATTTGCTAGGCCAGCAATTATTTGATTGTACTTTGCAACCTAAACCGCGATGCAGTCAATTTGACCATTAGAGAAAAAAAAGCAGCATTTAGATCTATATTTAGTCACTCAAGCATAATAAGTGAGGAAACATAACCAAAAAAGAAGGTAGCCAAGGACAAACTCTGCTGTTGAAGTGATACAGAACTAATGTTCCACCATGAGGCACACAAGGGAATTTACCCAATCTGTTGACCTGTGGAGAGGTATTATGAAAACAACCTCTCTTCACACTGCACTTTAAAATTAATCAATCATTCATCATTTGTGTTTGGTCAGAGGAAATCAATTCAACATCTCAATTTGCAGTAATTACTTCCTACTTGCTTTCAGTCAGTTGTTTACCAAATTATTCACCAACTGGTAACTCAACATCCAGCTGAAAAACACAGACGCATTTTTATGTAAGTAATCTGAGAATATCCAACAGTCCTGAGAGTCATCATTTAGCTTAATGGTTACTGAAGTGAAATTCAGCTGAGGGTAAAACCGATTTGCAATTGTGTACAAATCAGCAGCAGATGACATCAGCTTCCAAAATGAACACTCAGCTAAAACATGCAAATGCTGGACTTGGATATCCATTTCATTGCGTCTCATTATGATGGCGTCTCAGTCACAAATGGGTTAGATCCCTAATATTCAGGGTTAATAATCTTGCTCACACCATCAATGTTGGGGATACACATTTAGAAATGTGACAACTGTTGAAAAAAATACTTAGACGGCTTCATGTATGTATCTGTGAACCATTCACTTCAACAGCATAAAATTATAAATAGTGGTGAAGCCATGTTAAAAGTTAGATAAACAAATGCAAATGACATTTTCTTTTGAAAGTGCACATCTACGATCCACAATGTAAATTGAGGACCACCAGAATGGAAAGGGGACTAAATATATAATCAACATCCCCAAAACATTTGGTTTTGCACACTTGCTTACAGAAGTTCGAATGTAATGTAAACAAAACCTTTCCTTGGGCTGCTAGGGTAATTTAAGGTTTTATTTCACAAATATCTGGATAACAGCTATGAGGATACAAGAAAGATCCGATAATGAAGATTCAACACCAGGGTATCGAAAAGCAACAGAACCTCAACTTCAATGGAAAACCATCCAGATGGCATGGAAATGATTACATCATGTCGAAGGAATGTGGTTTAATCATTTGCATGCCAAATGGGTGGTTTTTTTCCCCCCCAAAAGGGAATCAAGCCAGTGAAATGGCTTTCAATAATTATGGCACCACACACAGATAAATTAACTTTAACTTGACCTAATAACAGAAGTTTAAGAACAATCTCATGAAAGATACAACAGATGAACCCAAAATATAATGAATTAAATAATATGCAAAATGTTTTAAACCTATATTCAATGCAATTTCATATTTAAACTAAAGCAGAAGGATCATAAAAATGAGTCCATAAATTTGGTGGAATCGTAGGCCACAAATCAACTTCTTTTGATACTGATCTCGATGCTAAAACAGAAGCTCACAAATTAAGCTCTTCCATCATCTGCAGATCAGCAGCTATTAAACCCCGATACACACTGCAGGAGTAAAGTCTGATACACAACATAACTTCCTATGTGCATTTCCAAAACCTTCTGTGCTTCCTCCACCACACTCCACAGAGCTCAATACTGGCTTCATTTCATCTCAAACATATCAGCATACAAGTTCTCAGAATCAAATCACATATTTAAACTTCCGTGGATATGACATTTATCTTCGTTTTGGATGATGTAAACTGAATGGTATAATACTGCCAACTGCTCCAGCTCAATTCTTGCCCTGGACAGTATTAGATTTCAAACTCTCCAAATGCATTTTCTATCCTTGAAGAATCAGGAAGGAATCACCGAGCATTAAAAGAAACCCAGTTGGCCACCCGATATAGACCTTAATTCATCAAATGAGCTTGATTACTGCCACGTGTCTATAATCGCGTCAGTAACGTTGCAGCTTAATATCATTAACAAATCCACTACAGTTACAAACTGAAATATATTAAAAAAAACACCAAAACTATGCACAACACACGGTTCTCAGTGACAATAGGCTTATGTTTAATCCTTAAAATGAGTCAGAATGAAAGATTTGTATACTGGCCTAGCAGTAACACTAAGACTCTCAAGACATTTGATGTTGGTGAAATTTATACAATTTTTCCCCCCCAGGATTTCACCTCTCCTTTGCCATGCAAAAACCCTTACCACAAGACTCAAATATTTACATTCTTTCACCCATCATCTCCATTTATCACACTTTCCCAAAGAACACATTCATTGTCAGATTATCTTTCTAAAATCTAATGTAATGCGTCTCTTACCTTCACTCATGTCTGTCTTACAAAGTTCTCCTGAAACGAAGTCTCTCAAATTCCTTATATGCAGTTTAGTATTCAAATTGCATCCAGTTCACACAACAAAAACAGCTTGGATGATCTATGGATCTGCTCATCTCTGGGTCTGATTCAGAGGTCAGTCAAATATTTTTCATGCTCCTTTCTAATGAACTGCTGGCATTCTTTCCTTGAGTCATCCCCCTCCATTGCCCCCTCCCTCCACCAACCTTATCTTCTCCTCTGCTCAAGTCAAACGACTAACACATTTTGCTGCAACAGCCCTTGTCCAAAATTGAGCATGTATAGTCAACAGCAAAACAGTCACAGACGTAAACTCCAATTCATGCCAAATCTAGCCACACCCAAATCAACAGAAATCATGGACAGTACAAAAACAGGTGTCTTTTAATTTTAGACCACAGAATTAAAACACACACCTGCTGTTCTGAAGGTTCATAGTTAGGGTGCTCATTACCATTCACCAACAAGTTCATGGTTCCAGAAACCTTCCAGTCTATCTACAAAGCATTCCTAAAAGGCAAAAGCAACACCTAAATCTTGTTTTACACTGTAACAGTGCCAACAGTCAGAAACTAAACCTTGATAATATGCACATTCAGAACAATCTTTCATAATCAGTTTGTGCCAAGTTTCAAGGAACTAATTGCAGTATTGTAGGCTGTGTGGAGTAACTACAGAGTGAAATACCTACACAGCTTTGTGTTTAAACTAAATATTCTGGTTTCCGTTTTGACAGCTAATCTGAGAGGCATGGCAGGACAACTCAGCTGCGTGGAATGAACATCCTGAACCACATGGGAATCTCAGGATTTTCCTGTGTGCTGGGCAATAACTGGGTGCAGGAACTAGTAACAACTGGCAAAGTTCAAGCTCTGGTTTTTGGAGCTTGAGCAACAGCCTGTACCTAGAAGAGATGAGTGAACAGGTGATAGTCAACATTCGTACCAACGAGAAAAATTTGATCCTGCAGGCAGATTTTAAGTCAGCAAAAAGATCAATGGAGGCCTTCTAGAACATAGGAATCTCCAGATTACTGGCAATAGGGATAAAGTAAATCGTACAGGGCAGTTAGTTTAACTTTTGTAGTTGGTAAGCTAATGGAATCTATTCTAAAAAGGTAGTGTAAATCTCCACTTACAATGACACATTAATCAAAGCCAATCAGCATGGATTTGTTAAGGAAAGGTTTGTCCCACTGATTTGACTCAACTGCTTGAAGATGCAACAAGTGTCAATGAGCACATTGCATTTGATGAAATACAAGTGCATTTTAGCATGACTTTTGACAATAACCTATGTTGCAGGCTAGTCTGAAACCAAAGTCTATAGGATTGAAATGAAGAGCGGCAAATTGGATGGAAAATTGACAGAGCAAGAAGGCAAAGGCTAATAAATGACACTTGGGTCTTGTGACTGGAAAGCTGTTGCCAGTGGGCATCCAAAGGGCCTTATGTTCAATACTTGGGTGTAATATTTGTTAATTATTTAAACCTGAATGCAAGGGACATATTAAGGTTAACAAAAAATAGCTGCATGACTGACAGTGAAGAGAGAGAAAAAAGAGAAATGTAAATAGATGGTCTTATCAGCCAGCCAGGAAAATAACAAATGGAATGCAATCCAAAGCCATACATTTGGGGATGACAATGGAGTATACAATAAATAGGTTATTGAGTGTTGTGAAGGAGAACCTTGGACAATATGTCCACAGATTCTTAAAGGACTGGTCAACAAGGGAGTTAAAATATCTTTTATTAGCAGAGGCACAGTTGACAGAGCAGGGAATTTCTACTAGAATAGAACACCTCACAAGTCACAGCTTGACTACTGCAAACCATTTTGGTCAACGCATTAGAAGATAGATGCGATTGCATTGAAGAGAATGTAGATGAGACTTATGAAGATGTTGCCAACACAAGAAAGAAAATGTATTTCATTGGAAAGACGGGATAAATTAGCGCTATTATTTTGGGAGGGGGAAGGGATATTTAATCGAGGTGTATAAAATAATGAGGTGCTTACATCGTGGAAATAGAATGGCATCATTTTCCTTTACAGGGGTGTCAAAATCCAGGGGACACATATATTTGAATTATTTTGTAGTCCTCCCCACCTCCCTCAAAAGGAGTGGGTATCTGGAACTCACTGCTAAAAAAACGGTTGAAGAGTCAGGAAAAACTCATCATATTTAGTTTGGATCTGTACTTTAAGAGCAGTGACCTGCAGGTCTGCATGTCAAATGCTGGACACAATGGGCTGAAGGGCCTATCGTCTATTTTCTATGATATGATTCTACATTTGTAGTTCGTAAATCTGGATGAAAAAAAAGTTTTACAGCCTTGTACTTTAGAATAGGATGGTCAAAAATTCAAATCCATTCAATGGCAATTTTGCATTCATCCACACACACAATATATATTGTGTGGTCTGTACCTACGTGTGTGATGCTGCAGCAAGTTTTCCATTGTACCTTTACCCCTCACTGTACTTGTGCACATGACAATAAACTAGATTTGACATGCTTCACTTTTAAAAGCAAACATCCTAGCTATGAGGGTAACAGTTCAGTTTAAAGAAACTTAACTTGGCTCAGTGATGCAAAACAAGCTGTGTTTTAAACTACAAGCAGCACTGCACATCATCATTTAGAACATAAAACATACAAGAGCTTCAAAATGTTGCATTCCATGTGCCAGTGCCAAGAGTGTGTTCAAGTTCTTCCAATTTGAGAATGCTCTGCTGCCAACTTCTTAATCACTTGGCATACCATGTTAGCACACCAATTTACACTATTGGGCTGCTAATCATCTGAACTTAAAGTGCATTTTCTCAAATGCCAAAGTTGCCCCAGAACTGCTGTTTCTTAAAACTGTTATACATAAATGTTATATTGTGAAGTAATCACCCATTCTTTTACTTACTGCTGATTAGTAGTTGAATCTGAGATACTAAAACAGAGCAGAACTATTTTTTTTTAACAAAAAGAGCAACAATTTAAAATCCAGGGACTGAAGTTTCAGTTTGGAGGTCAACTGTGTTGGAACATTAAAGAATAGAAATACAGCCATCAAATAATGGTTAAATTTATTACAGAAGAAAATAACCAAATTCAGATTGTCTTCTCCAAGAAAAATCATGAATTGAACTTACCAAAACTCGTACATCTTCTTAAAAGCTTTATCCCAGGTGTTTTAATAACCTCCCAATAAACACAACAAATGAACTGAAGAATGGATATATTACCCACTTGTAGAATTCTACTCTTTTATGCTGTTGCCTTCAACATTTAACAGGGTCAGACACTGAGTTTCAAGTTAATAAAGTGGTTATAGATGACTAATATCACTTAGTTTCTCCATTTCTCATGTCCTATTGCTGATAACCCCAATCAGTTTGCACCAATTTTCTTCAGATAGTATGCCCTCAATGCCCAAATTCACCATCTTAATAGTGTAATGGTCAAACCTTAATGCTTTAAATCTCTTCTGTGATTTATGGGGCTTGAAAACAATGCAGTCTGTGAGCACTCAACTTACTTCTGTAATAAATCTAATCACCAGTGCACTTGATGGCTCCACTTTCACTCCTTCAGGGACTGACATTGTGCTGGACGTCCAAACTGAAACTTCAGTCCTTGCATTTTCTTTAGTTCCTCCTCTTCAAAACTAAATCGTTTTGCTCATCAACAATTCTTGAATACCACAGTCTTTCAAATATTCGATTCATGTCAGTGACCTGGTTCTCATGTTTTCAAACACCCATGAACATGCTATTACCCAATGGGAGATTATCTTTCCTCTACTTCAGCCCCAGACTTCCCACATATTCACAATTTCCCTTTATCCCTACTTCACCCACAGCACTGCAGACAATACTCTTCTGAATTCCTCTCATTACATTCAGATACATTGCCCTGTATCCTCTTCTCCCCAAACCAGGACATCCTTCACTTTTGGAATTCGAAGTCAAAAGGTCTGAAACAGTGACAGAAACAAAATCATTCCTTAACAGCATTTTCCAAGTATTAGGTGTAAAAGTATACCCACAGAGCAAC
>JARFYF010000046.1:35145936-35156944 GCA_030265395.1 Rhina ancylostomus
TATATGAATGGCCAAGTTATCACAAGTCCTGTGGGCCAGGTTCTAAAGGAGTGGCCACTTTCTCTAAATTTCTAGTCATACTTCAGCTTTGGTATACATTGTCCCATCTTGGTTAAAGATCTCAACTTCAGTTGTTAGTTATAAACTTTCACACATGAAGTGGATACATTACACCTGCGTTCTATGACTTGCAAACCTTCAACTAAATTACAATCAGCCCTTTGAACGTGTGCTGCCATCCATCAACATCTTGACCGAACCTTTCCCTTTCTACAGTATTTCCAGCTCCCTCCATTCTCTGAGTATGTAAGATATAAGATCAAAAACATCCAAGCATTTAACTTAGCCCTGGATAGAGTGGACATGGAGAGATGTTTCCATTTGTAAGAGAATCTAGGATCTGAGGGCACAGTCTCAGAATAAAGGGACGTCCCTTTAGAACTGAGGTGAGAAGGAATTTCTTAAGCCAGAGGATGGTGAATCTGTGGAACTCATTGCCACAGACGGCTGTGGAGGCCAAGTCACTGGGTGTACATAAGGCAGAGATTGACATGTTCTTGATTGGTAAGGGTGTTAAAGGTTACAAGGAGAAGGAGGGGGACGGGGTTTTTGAGAAAAAAAATCAGCTATGATTGAATGGCAGAGCAGACTCGAGGGGCTGAATGGCCTAATTCTGCTCCTGTACCTCATAGTCTTATGGTAACAATCACTCGTTGCCTTGCACAACTATTGAGCATCTTATCTTCAGAAGTGGAATTTCATCCCACACTTGAAGTTAATTATTCTCGTGAAGAGATAACTGCTTCTTTTTGTAACTGAGAAATAAGCTTCTTCCCAACACCAAACCAACTTTTTTTTGGTGAAGGTACAACACTGGCTCCAGAAGGTAAGCCTCCCATGTATGTGTTTCAATAATTCCAGGACATACTCTCACATCATGAACAAGGACTCTCTTGCATTCATGACTTATCTCACTAAAGGAAATCGAATCATGTTACCTAGAGGCTCTGCTCCACTTGCTTCCAGATCACCGCTTGCTTCAAGATCGGTGTCCCCACTGAAGTCCCCACTGCCCGACAGATCTGGAGGTTCGGAGGGAATGGGCAACTTTGCAGACCAGGAAGTGGCAGGGTAGCCAGTGACGGCAGGACCTCCAGTAATTGTGGACATCTTAGTTTGGACCTGTGGTCTCGTTGTCTGGATGGGCTGTGCTGTGGAGACAGGAGGAAGCTTTGCTTCAAGATCCGATATATTGTCCTTCTCTGTCCGTATGGGCAGATTGGTATTTTCTCTCGGTGAAGGTGCGAGTGGTGCTGGGGACGATTTGGTTGTCTGGTCACTGCCAGTGGAGGGTGTGGTGACTGGCCTTGGTAGAGTTCCTGTGGGGAGATAAGATAGTTTCCACTGAACTACAAAGGTATATTCAGGAAAGCAAACACATAAGATCGAGGTACATTTAAGCATCAGATCCTTGAGAAGGCAACGTCTACCATCAACGATCCCCACCGTCGGTAGAATCTAAAGGAGGCGCTGCCTCAAGAAGGCAACATCTATCATCAAAGATCCCCACCATCTGGGCCGTGCCATCTTCTCACAGCTCCCATCAGGCAAATTATCAAGCAATGCACAACCCTAATCACTACAGTTTACCAACACTACGACCACTCTGATCACCTTGAACTAAATTGGACTTTTTTTTTGTTCTAGTTGTGTTCTTTCTTGTAATAGTTGTATATAACGTATGCTTAATTTATGATTTTCTTGTGAATGCTGCTTATGATGTTATGTGCCTGTGATGCTGCTGCAGGTAAGTTTTTCATGGCACCATCTGGGAGGAGATACAGGAGCCTGAAGACCCACTCTCAACGATTCAGGAACAGCTTCTTCCCCTCCGCCATCAGATTTCTGAACAGTCCATGAACCCATGAACACTGCCTCATTATTCCTTTTAGTTTGCACTATTTATTTATTTTGTAACTTATAGCAACTTTATGTCTTTGCACTATTTTGCTGCTGCAAAATAACAAATTTTACGACGTACAAGTCAGTGTAATAAACCTGATTCTGACATGTACCTGTGCACATGACAATTAACTCAACTTTGAACTTTGAAGTACTTTATCTGCCCTCAGGCAAACCTTACATTGTAACTGAGTGCATTCACAAAGTTATCTGGTATTTATAAAACTGTTCAGTCAGCCATCTCTTCAACTAACATCAAAAAGTGTAACAAATTTAAGAAATTCAAAGTGCTGATCATCACTTCCATGTATCCCTTACCTCTGACCTTCTTCCGCAAAGTAAAGGGAAGTTACTCCACAATCTTTCCCTTCACCTTCTGTGAAATATTTGGCTAATTCGTCCTGCACTTCTGCTAGTTCGGGTTTAGTTAGTTTCTATGAATTGTGGAGAGGAAATTAAAAGTTGTAGCAAGTCACAACATAATGAAGGAAAATCTGTCAATGAAAGGTCAAAAGAGGCAAAAAGAACCAAGCTTCAAAAGCACATACTACAAATATAACTGTACATGGCCCCAAAACAAAAGTTGCCATCAACAAAACTGCTGTTCAGAAGTGAGAGGTCAAAGCTGGGTGCCAATTCACTGGGTAGAATTGCACCTAATTTTCTCTGACAATCAACCTGGTGGTATGTCATGATTAAACCTTGGGAGAAAGTGATGGAGGGGAAGGAAAATGAAATTCACACAACCAAGGGCGAGGAAATAAATTTGTAGATGCAACAATTTATCATTTCGGGTGACAACGTAAATGTCAGGATTGTCCTCTTAAATCTACCATCATCCAAATTTGTGTAATTGTTTTAGAATAAACCTCCAAGCATAATTTCAAATGTAAATCCCAAGATTTCCCCTTCCCCTCTACTTATAGCAGCTGAACATAAAAAATGTATTGAAAAAACTATCATTAATACGACACAGATCCGGCAGTGATCAGCTTGTTCTGCCTTGACAACTGATGATAACTCCAAGTGCTCAGACTGAACCAGACAAATGCAATTAATTTGGTCCATCTTGATTAAAACCATTAAGTAACATTCACATCAGCCAATAATTAATTTGTTTACTGAATAGTCTATGGGGCTTAAGACGTCAAAGTTGCTGAATGCGTACACTAATACAGTTCTTTATCTGTTGTTACTTTTTGCTTTATGACTAATTTGTCAGCAGCTTCCCAGAAGCAAAAGTTTTTGTGGCACCTTTTTTTTTAAATCTGAAGGAGTTACATTACCATATGATGTAATGAGTAGGACAAGGCCCCTGGGTAAAGATTCTCAATTCAAGATGTCAGTTCTGCCCAACTGCAGGCTACTGGAATCATTCCACCCAAATGTCCATTTCCTGAATGTCTCCAACAAGCAGATGGGAAATGTAAACCAAAGGAGGGAAAAAGACACCACCAACTCTGAGTAAATAGCTTAATCACCTTTCAATAACAACTCAGACAAACTCTACATTAACTACAACAACAGTGCAGCCCTGGTCTCTGAACTGATACTGAAGTATAAAATTACCAGAAAAAAAATTATCTGATTTTACCAACAATAGTACCTGAGGGTTGAAGTAAATGATAGCCATAACTTGCTTGGTTCTGGAAATGCGTACGGTCAACTGTTTCCAGTGGCCTTCATAAGTTTCTGGGCTATATACAGAATAAGGAGATGACCTGCAAACAAGAATAAAATTGGATTGAATTGGAGATGGGGTGAAAAACACAGGGGCCCTTTCCCTTACACTATTGGTGGCTTCAACATGATTATTTTTTCCAGTTCAATCCAATTTGATGACACTATCTTTTCCATGACATGTGTAACTAAACTCACTGTAAGGTAACATCGGTCTGGATGGTGACACTTCTGGAATGAATTTCTGCATCTGTTCTGCCTACACGTTGTATAACCATGAGAATATCCCAAACAATGGTGTTGTTCTTGTGTGGCTACATTAACCACAGATCAACAATGACTACTAAACTGCTTAAGAAGAAAGCTTTTGATGAATGTCTTTTAAACTGCATAGAGACTTCCAAAATAGAGTATTAATTACAGTGAAGCATCTTGCAAGTGGCTGTGACGTGAACGTAAGAATGTTGGACTGGTACTTCGATCAGCAACAGGTATATGCAGAAGCCCAACTCTTGCCCTCAAATGCTTTTGCCTTGGAAGTATTTCACCAGAATACCAGAAATAAGTCAAGACCTGCACCCACTAAAATAAATATCATACTTCAAACCAATAGTAATGGGCATGGACAGGTAGCAGTCTCAGATTATGCTCATTTCTAGGTGAATAGGAAGCACCATTTCCAAACAGAGGGAAGTAACAGCAGATGTGAAAAAATGCAACCAATAAGATAATTATCCACTGAAATAGTGAGTGGCTTTAATAACCTTATATATTTCTGAAATGCCTTGACAACTTCCTTTGTTTTGGCTGGAATATGAACAGTATCAAATGGCTCTACAACTGCACACGATCCTCCCTTGTATTTACCCAAGCGACATCCTACAGTTTTATCTTCTCCATTTGCTCCAACGCCAATTAGAAATTCGCACTTGTTACGGTATTCAGTCTGAAACAGAAAATTGCAATGCTAGAAATAAACTGGGATGGCTGAACCCATAATTAGTACAAACACCAATCTTGCACTGCTGTGGCTGCCATGTTTTACATGAATGATTGAATTTGGGTAACATCCCAGTAAGGACTTATGCAAGGTAAGTAACAATTCAAAAGATGTTAAAGTATATTTGCTCACACACGCATGTTGAAATGAGGCAGTTAGCCAAAATGGCAACTGCTTAATCAGCTACAAACCACAGTAGATCCAAAACATTCCACTTGTTAAAAGCTGGCTTGACTACTTCTACTTGGCACTTTTGATATTCATTGTCCCAATGCCTGTATGGAAACATTTCCACAGCCAAGACTAGTGATGAAAGACTCTGCAGATCACCATGGCATACTGCTCCTTAATCTGCATTTATGAAGCAGGATCTAATCACATCCAGAAAAGTGGATATCAATGCTCAAAGCCACAGCTCGAAGAGCAGATTTTCTGTACATTTACAGTAATATATTTGAGCTTCACTTGTCAGATTCACTGTGGTTCGGTTAACTCAAGTCTTATGAAAGGTTCAGACTCTGGGAAACAGATATAACAAATTGATAGTGTCACATGAAATACTGAACGTTAACATACCTGCACTGGCGATGGCTTCACTCCCTCTAATGGGCAACAGGTTCCACCATACATCTTTTTCTGTTGAAAAACCCAAGGCACAAAGGCTCCATTGTGGACTCCTATTTCACTAGCAGTTTAAAAAAATCATAAGGGAAACAATTATATTGAGGTAAATTAAGTTAAGAAAATAAACAGAAGGAGGAAGCCATTCAGCTCCTTGTTACTGCTCTGCAACGTCTGGCTAATCTTCTACCTCAGCACCATTTTCCTGCACTAATCCCATACCCCTTAATATCTATCAATCTCTGACATACTCAGCAGTGGAGCCTCCACAGCTGACTATAAATTCTAATGATCCATTGCTGAGAAAATTCTAATGATTCTTCCTTGGTTGGGTGAGAAAGTTTCTTCTCACCTGCATCCCAATTGGCTGACCCTCTGTTCCACATAACCCAGAGAGAGGAAATATCAAACTTGTATAAATATCATTCTTGAATATTCTTGTATAAACCCATAAGGTTTTAGTGCATTTCAACACGATTACCTTTCATTCTTCTCAGCTACAGAGAGTATAGGCCCAGTCTGTTCAACTTCACCTTGTAAGACAAATCCTCTACCCCTCTGCACTTCTCTATCCCAGGTGTGTCCTCCGTTAGGTAGACACACCAGACTCCAGATGTAGTCTCATCAGAGCACGATGAAAGTGCAGCACAACATCTCTACTCTTCTACTCAAATCCTCTTGCAATAAAAATTGGTGTACTATTTGCCTTCCTAATTGATTATGATGCCTACTTGTGAACTTTCAGCAACTCATGTGCAAAGACAACCAGGAGCCTCTGAACCTCAACACACTTCAAACTCTCATCGCTGGAGAAGAACTCTTGCCTTTTTTTATGCTACCTGGCCTGCAGTTCCCTATTTTCTCCCTGGGTCCTTTACTAAGAGAGAGGTTACAAATGCCAAATCCCAATGTGTGTGAGCCATTCTGGGATCTATTGAACTTCGGAAGATGACAAACAATTCAACCACTCTCTCCACTGCTACTTCTTTCAAAACCCAAAGGTATAGATTATCAGGTCCTGGGGATTTAATTACATTTTAGCAATATTAATATTTCTCCAATGTTAATTCTTTGAGTTCCTCATTCACACTACACCTGTAGTTCTCCAGTAGGAGTAGGCAAAAATATTTTAATATTTTCCAGGAGTTATTGTTCTTATGGCTAAAGAGATCAAGGGATAAGGGGAGAAAGCAAGAACAGTGTGATCAGCCATGATTATACTGAATGGAGCAGCAGGCTTGAAGGGCTGAGGGGCCAACTCCTACTCTTACTTTCTGTGTCCTTCCAGCCTGCTCCACCATTCATTAAGATTATGGCTAATCTCACAACTCTGTGCCACTTTCCAACACTATATCCATATACCTCCATTCCCTTAAAATCCAAAAATCTATTGATCTGTTTAGAATGATCACAATGACTGAGCCTCCACAGCCCTCAAGGACAGAGAGTTCCAAAGGTTCACCAGCTTCTGAGCCAAGAAATTTCTCACCTCAGTCCTAAAAGGCCTACCCCTTATTCTGAAACTGTGCCCCCAGTTCTAGACTCCTCATATTGGGAAAACAGCCTCCCTGCATCTAGTCTGTTCAGCTCTTAAAAATTTAGTAAGTTGAGATGAGATCTCAATTTCTCCCCTCACGGCAAACTTTTCACCTCCAAAACTAGTCTTGTGAATCTTGGCTGCATTCTCTCAATAGCAAGTATATCGTTCCTTTGATAAGGAGTCCAAAACTGTATACAACACTCAAAATGCAAACTCACAAAAGACCTTTACAAATGCATTAAGACTTTCTGACTCCTGTATTCAAATCGTATTGTAATAAAGCATAACATACTATTTGCCCTCAACCATCGCGCATTGGCTTTCAGTGACCACCTGAACTTTCAACATTAAACAAACACTTTTCTTTTATCTGCATGATTTCACGTTGTCCTACATCTGCCACATTCACATCTGCTCTCTTGATTTTCCGGATCCCCTCACAGCCCCCTTACATTCTTCTCCATACTCACAATGTTACTTTGTTTAGCATCACCAGCAAACTTGAGAATAAGATATTTGGTCCCGAGTTAAATGACATTATGAGACTCACACACCATACCTTGTGGTATAGCACTAGTCAGAGCCTGCCAACCTGAGAATGATCTGTTTATTCCTTCTGGGTTTGTGTGTCTTCTGTGTACTTTCTTTGCCGTTGCTTTATTTTTCAATATAATTTCTCCTGTCTCAGTAAGGGACCATATTAACTTTAGCTAATCCTTTTCTCTTGCCATATCAACAAGCTGTTACAGTCTGTTTGTTTGTTCCTCAATAAACTACTCCCATATTCTGATTTACCTTACCAATGCCTTGCTGTTGTTTTGATGAAATTTTCCCAATCCTCAAGCTTACTGCTTTTCATGGCAACATTATAATCTTCTTTTCCTTTGATAATATTTTTAACTTCTCAATAGCCACAGCTACACCAATTTTTCCTGTTGGATTTTCTTGACTTAATTAAATGAGATACATATTACATAATACATCTCAAGAATTAATACAGAATTTGTAGGTATTTGTGCAATATGACTTCAAGGACACACCAAATGCCTGATTCTGGAAGCTGAGTGCTGGGAAGTGTGCAGATGGCACCCTCCCTGCTGCAACTTTCTGTCGGCATGACATTGTGCCCAGAATCTGAGCCAGATACATTGCTGTGCAGCTTTGATCTTTTGACACCATGAGTCTAGTCTTTTTGCTGGTCATGTTGGTGTGTGGTGAGTCTTTTGACTCTTTTGTACCTGCCAACTTGAAAATAATCCACTCATCAAAATTCTGATTTCTGTCAGTTAATTGATCCTCTTGTTGTGTACATCTAGACATTAATCACTTGAGCACTATCCAATGCAATCACATGAAAAGCAGTGGCAGCTTATTGTCTTCTGGAAATACAAATATATTACTTCTACTGGCAACCCTTTATAGACCCTGTTAGTTCAATTTTCAAAGAACTATTAATGAATGTTAAACATAAATTCCCCTTACTTAAAATAATGATTCTGCTTAATCCTGTTAACTCTCCTAAGTGCCATTTTTTCACACAATAAAATTCCAGGATTTTCTGAACATTTGATGCCAAACCAGTTGGCCTCTAGTTCCCTGTGTTCTCATTACCATCTCCCATAAGTAGCAGCACTAACTGTGTTGCTTTCCAATCTGTTAGAATCTAAGGAATTTTTTGGAAGAATGGCAACCAATGCATTCACTAACTTTGTAGCTAACTTTTGGAATCCTAATTTGCAGTTCCTCAGATCCCAAGGAATTGTCACCATTTGGTTTCATTAGTTTGCCCAGTACATTTTCTCTTTATTGTATTAATTGTTTGGGGCAGGCATGGTAGTGCAGTGGTTAGCATAATGCTATTACAGTGCCAGCGACCCAGGTTCAATTCCGGCCGCTGTCTGTAAGGTGTGGGTTTCCTCCCACATTACAAAGACACATGGGTTAGGAGGTTGTGGGCATGCTATGTTGGCACCGGAAGTGTGGTAACACTTGCGGGCTGCTCGCAGAATACTCTATGTAAAGATGCATTTCACTATGTATTTCGATGTACATGTGACTAATAAAGATACCTTAAAAGTTCCTCACTCTTGTCCTTTAGTTATCTATTATTTCAGTATTTTTTTTTAAATTATGCTTTGGTTCTACAATTCTCAAATTCTTAAGCTTGCTGCTATTCTTTATAACTTCATTAAGCACCCTTTTTTATTTTTAATACAATCCTTAACTTTTCTCATGGAGCATTTATTTATCAAATGGGGTATGCATTCATTAAGTAATATGAAATATTTCTGTCCACCACTGCTTATCTACTGTCAAGGCATTTTATTTCTTAGTCTCTCTCAGCCACTCAGTCTTATCTTTTGAATAGCTCAGTCTGCCCATCTTCAGGGCATCAAACATTCTGTGATGTGGTCTTCAAGTCATATTTCCACAGCACCTCAATACAGGCAAATATCCCAAAGCACTTCATATACGTACAAGGAGTTTAGGTTGTCATTATGTTAAGTTTTATAATAGCTTCTTAAAAGGAAGATATAGAGGCAGAAAGGAGTGGAGTTGGAGAAAAATAGCAATTCCAAACTACAAAAGTGAAGTCAACTGGAAGTATTTTGGTCAATAGTGGTCAACGTTTAAAAAATCAGAGGGGAGATGGTGTGGTAGAATTATGGTGGGTCAGTGGATAGATTGAACACAATATTTTTAGATTTCGGGTACTGAGATCAAGGAATCAGCAAAGGGCAACAATAGTAATACTGGCCGGAGGTTGGATTGTGCCCAAATCTGACTGATAATGCATACATTTAACGAGAAAAGCAGCAGGATACTACACACCGATCTGCTGACCTTGTAAGAATTGAGGTAGCTACCTACGGGCACCAATCCTGGGCTCCTGTGCAGCACAATGAGGCACAAAGTTCTCCCAGCAGAGTGCCATCCAAAGGCCTCATCTGAGTACATACTGTAAGTAATTCTTGGAAATTTTCTTACATACAACTATTTATTCATACTGTTATTGGATTGATTCTTAAAAGCTAGTGCATATTATTGTATGTCCAGGTCTGGTACAGTTGTTATACCTGCAATTAATCATAGTTTTTTTTTTAAACTGACCATTTGCCAGATCCAAGTATTGTCTGTGTTTGTATGTGGATATTGTTATATACAATAAAGCTTAACAATTGTTGCTTTGCTATCACACTCAGAATCCCAAAGGGGATAACGTACATACGTGGTCAACATTCCCAAGACTTGCAAGACATTCTGCTCTTTCTTTTTCAATTGCTCTTCATATGGAATGTTCCATAAAGGTGTCACGACATCTGCAATTTGTTCACTTAAAGGTCTGTCTGAAACTTCCACTGGAACAGGACGTTTCAACTCCTGATCATCGTTCTCAGTGCACTCCTGCTTTCGTTTTTTGGCAATAGGATCTGCTTTTGGCTTAGCTAATCGGACGCGCAAATTCCTGTTTTTCCAAACTTGTCCCTGAAGGACTTCCATGGCTCGATCTCGGTCTTTTTCTTCTTTAAAAGTAACAAATGCAAAAGGCTGTTTTCCAAATAGTTTAATTTTATGAGGAACCAGACTATTCCTGCTGAGAAATTTTCTTAAATCACTGAAGCTTACAAACTTTGGGAGGTTTTGGATTTCAATCTTGTAAATCTCAGATGTAAAAAGATCGCCTTTGATATATCGATAGACATCAGCCCCAGGCTCACCCGTTTCCACCTGAGTTTCATTTGAGGGACTGGACTTTTCATTATCCTCCATCGCACTTAAATCAGTTAGCTCACTCATTTCTCTTTGAACAGCTCCAGGAGATACACCAGCTCCTTCTTCAGTCATGTTGCCAAGATTCTAAAACACAAACAACATCATCATTACTATTCTACCCAATATTTCTGGCTGACACACAATAACTCATCCATCATTTGCAGTTTAGGCACCTTATTGTCAAAAACCATGAACGCTACCTCATTATTCCTCTTTTTTACTATTTTTATAACACATTATTTTTTACGTCTTTATGTCTTGCACTGCACTGCTGCCACAAAACAAGTTTCTCGACATATGTCAGTGATAATAAACCTGATTCTGATATTCAGGGGATTAGCAAATCAACATCATCTCTTAGGAAACATGGGAGACTGCAGATACTGGAATCTGGAGAAACAAACAATCTGCTGGGGGTGCTCGGTGGGTCG
>JARFYF010000046.1:35210239-35224274 GCA_030265395.1 Rhina ancylostomus
TGTGTAATGTGCCTCACAGCTGAGGTTCTTCATAGTTAGAGGATTATGTTGGTCATGCATCTACAATGGTGGCTCTGAACCCATAGCCCAAGGACTGCATGTGACCTGATCAGCACTCTGCCTCAGCCAATGTGACATGCCAACGAAAATATTTTAAATGTGTACCCTGGAAGAAAGTTGTGCAGATGTGTCCCATATTGACACCTTGCAAACTGTATGGCTAATAGATTGAAAACTACCAGTATATGAGGTGAGGACTATTGCCTTTGGATGTGTGTGGTGTTCATGGTTATCTTCTTAACCTGAATCTCCACTCTAAAATTTAATTAGGGGTCTTTGGTGGAAGTCTGAATTCAGAAGGAAGTTACTAACATTGCTTCATTTTAAAAGTTGCCAATTTCACAAGAAGGCCTCTGTGCCTATAAAAGGCGTGCATTGTTGTTGGAAATACTCAATTAGCCAGGCACCATCTGTGGTGAGAGAATTAGTGAATATTTCAGAACTATCACAGTTATCCAGCTTCTCCTTGTGTGGGATAATGTAAAATCTCGGTTTGAGGGCGCCAAATAGCATATTTGGAAGCTGGTCTTAAGGGATTAATGGACCTGCACCAAAGGATTTATCTCTTTTTCTGATGACCCAGAATTGCTTTGCAAGATGCAGTCGTGTTCCAGATAGATGGTGAAAAATGCATGTTATTGTACAGACCTTGCATTGAAATATTGCAAATTTCCTTAAAATATCTTCTGCATCAGTATTTGTCACATTGTAATCTGGCTTCTCAAGCATTTGAAATGTAGTTCTTTGTTTAGTTGTATAACCTGCAGCTTAATGGCACTGTAATTAGATCCTGATGAAATAAAGACTCCAGGGTGCAGCCACTTTCTGTTCTTAATTGTGATTTGCACTTTTTAAGTGGTGAGTGATTTCAGGAACACTGCATGCCTTTTTGGGTTGAGAAAAAGTTTACACTTTGGAAAACAAAATTGCCTAGCTATATGATCCACAGAATAATGGAAGTTAATTGATAAACTGTAACATTGGCCAAGAATTCCTTGAGCAGGATATTACCAGAAAAATCTGCTGATTTGAGTTGGATGGAAAAAGGTGGGAGGAATCTCCTTGTGGAACTCAAATTTCAGATCCAATCTGCTGGATGGAATGACATATATTTCTATGCTCTAATTTTCAGATAATCTCATGGTGACCCCTATAAACTGAATTTTATTTCTTTGCCCATCAACTCCAATTAATTTTACATTGGAAGGTGCTAGAGGTGAGAGTGGATAACTACACTTTAGATCACGGTAGCATATAGGACCAAGAATCTGCCTCCTTAACCAATAACATGGATTTGAATGGTTAGTAAAACTATCAGTAATTACATCTGATTGTTCAACCATGTTTATAATTATATGCAGGAAACCATGTAGTTCTGAGTTCCCTTACTTACAGAATATGACACAGTAACTGGAATAAGGCAATGTCATTGTTAAAGTTCAGATTATTTGCTAATTCACAGCGTTCAGGAACTGAAGACAGCTGTTGCCTTTATGGGAAAATTGTACATTAATCAATTTTTAGTGGTGGTTTTGCAGAAGTGAAATTTCAGTTTTCAGGCAAGCTTCTGAAAGTTTTATCTTGCTAACAACAAACAATCTGTTAGAGGAACTCAGCGAGTCGAACAGCATCTGTGGGGGTAGAGGAACTGTCCACATTTCAGGTAGCCCTGATGCAGGGTTTGGACTCGAAACATAGACATTTCCTCTCCACCCCCCGCCCCACAAATGCTGCTCAACCCAAGGAGTTCCTCCAGAAGATCGTTTTTTCTGCAGATTCCAGTATCTGCAGTCTCTGTGTCTCTCTGGTTTGTCTTATTAAACTTGGTAATATTTATAGGGAGTTTTCAGCTTTTCTCCCCCTGCTATTTCCTCCATTTTTCTCAATTTTGACAGTAATTGATTGAACACGAGCTTGCATTTATAACATCTTGAATGCAATAAATCATCCTAAGGTGCTTCATAAGAGTGTATTTAAATAAAGTTTGACCTTGAGCCATGTAAAGATATTAGGGCAGCTGGCCAGATATTGATGATGAACGTCTTGAAGGAAGAGGGAGCCTGAGGTTTAGCAGGCCTGGTGTCCTGGCAGCTGAAGGCCCAGCTGCTAAAAACAGAGCAATAAGTATTAGAGTTGCCCATTACAGTCATAGCTGGTTGCTCACTGACCTACATTGGCTTCAAGTCCAGCAAAACTTTGTTTTTAAAATTCTCATTCTTCTTTACAAATCTTCCTTGATCTTTTGCTCTCTGTAATGTCAAGACAAAAAGGCAAAAGATCTCAATTCTGAGTTCCTGTGCATCTCCAGTTTTAATCACTCAATTAATAAAGGCTGTGCCTTCAGCTGCAAGGGTACCAGTGACTCTTTGGTTCACCAAAATCTCCTTTCTGGAGTTTGTGCTCAGGTAGTCACTGGGCATCAATGTGCTCTGGACATATTCTGCACAGTGATGCCTATCTGTCTGTCTCCCAACAGTGGGAGCATTGGTATTCTGTGTGCATTCTTCTTTAACCCATCATTGCCTTCGGTACGACTGGATAACTCAATATTTTAAACAACCATCTCCTACACATTTGACTCAATCACAGACCCTTTAACATTGACCAAGGTTACACAATGTTTGTCCATTTTTCCAAATTTTTGTTAATGCTTAGATCGTCTGAAGTATAAAAGTTTGCTGGTTGGTTCATGAATCTGGAAGAAAGATAAACTGGGTATGTAAGTTTTACTTCCCATTATAAGTTGTTCTAATTGAAATGCCATGTCTGTCTCGGGATGAACACCAGGTTTCGTAACAAAACCTGGATAACTCCTCTGGCAAGTGAGATGTTTGCTTTCTCCAGTGTAAATACTGTAAAGTGCATGTGAATGAAATGTTGCTGTGAAGCATCCCTCTTGCACAAATATCCTTGTAGCTGCACTCAGCTGGTATTGACTCTATCAAAAATATAATAGAAAATTGTCAGTTGTGTTGAGGTGATTTTTTATCTTTTGATGCAGTTTTGTTTTGGAGAATGTGGTATTATTAAGATGTCCTGGTAACTGTTGGATTTTTAAGATATTGCTTAAAGCTGTATATTCCCCTTGTGTGTTCAGACCTGTCAACTGCCCACTAAAATGGCTTGCAAATAGATTTGTTGGAGGAGGGTGGGGCAGTATCATGTCTAGGCATAAAATTACTGCAAGCAAAATTATTGCATTTAAACTACATAAGGAGAGATTTGCTGCTGTGGTCACAATATGGACCTAATGTGCACCAAATCTACCTCTTTCCTTCTGTAAAAGATGCAGAGTCAAATGGATTTTTTTGTTTTTTTTGTGGTATTGTTTGCCAATTTGCAAAGCTATGGAGAAAGGATCTAGAGAGTGGCTGTGGTTAATAATTCAGTAACTTCAGTGCATTGTGAACTCTTCTACAATCTCTATGAAGAATAGTAAACAACTTCCTCAAATATGGTTCAGTTTCTGGTGTGTTTACTGATAGCTGTGAAGTCTGTACTACACAACTGCATCATCTGAAGTTCAGCTTGTGGACTTGATTATGCTTAACCAAGCCTGCTGGTTACTAGAATATTGGTGTTTCCATTTAGACATGGCAGCATATCCAATATGAATATGGTTTGAGGAAATGGAATGATTGAACATTGATAACTTTTTAAAAAACTTTAGGCAGATTTCTCACCTGTTATTTGACTACATTTTTCCTCCTGTTATTGTTCAACTTTACGTTACATTTTCTCAGTGCCCTGTGGCAATTTCTGTCACCACCTACACCATCCAACTCCACTACTTACATACTGTCTGCATTGCTTAGTGATCCCAACACAGAAAAGGAAAGCATGACTTTCAGGAATATGCTTTCAGCTTTGATAGTAAAGATTCTGATAGACTGGAAAGAAATTGATGTAAGAAGCAATTCTGAAAATAACTTGGAAGGAGATCAGTTGATGAGGATCTTTCTGCCACGTTGAGTCCGATGAGAGATCACTGAAGAAGAATGGAAAAGCACACTTTTAATGTCAAGGTTGAACTGTGATGTGGAATTTTATCATACAGCAGCCAGAGATTATTAGAATAATCTTCTGCCCATCTGTGACTTTACTGAAATTTTCTTCTCGTGTGGTATCTTACAATATTGTAGAATGGTTGCAGAACAGAAGGAAGCTATTTGGTCCATAATGTCCATGCATGCTCTCTACCACTTAACTCTCTAGATCTTTTCTCCATATCTTTTGCAAATTTTTCTCCACCATATTTTTATCCATTTCCCTCATAAAGGCCACAATTGAACCTTTCTCCGCCATGTGTACAGGCAATTAATTCCAGATTCCAACCACATTCTGCTTTAAAAAAAATTCCTCATGTCACTCTTAATCTCTGTCCCTTTATTTGATATCATGGACTTATGAGCTTTCCACCAAAGGGCATATCATGCCACTATCCAGTCTTTCAGGCCCTTCATCTTTTTATAAAATTCTATCAAATCTCCCCTCACCCTCCTCTTCAAAGTAACATCCCAAATCTCTGTAATCTATCCCTTTAACTATACTCCTTCATCCCAGGAACCATTCTCATAAATCTTTTCTGGATCTTCTCTTGTGTCTTCCCAATATTCCTTTAATGTGCTGAGAACTTGCAGTTGATTCTGGACCAGTGTTTTATAAAAGTTCAACATAACTTCCCTGCTTTTATGTTCTGCTCATTGACAAAGCCCTGAATTGTGTATGTCTTATTACTTGCTTTCTCAACCTCCCCTCCCACTTTCAGTGATTAGTGCACATGTACCCCCCAGTCCCTCTGCACCTGTGCTCCTTTTCAAACAGTATCATTCATTCTATATTGCCTCTCCTCAGTTTTTCTACCAGATGTGTCACCTCACATTTCTCCATATTAAATTCATTCCACCAGCCTGTTTATATCTTTTAAAAGATGAGAGGCTTATAAATGGAACAATATATTCCTCGCAATTTTTCCCGAGTTTGCATCGCTGACTTTATTTGCATCAGTCTGGCTGATCTGGTTCCGAAATACAAGCATCATGAAGTGAAGGCTACTTTTCAAAATTGTTATGGTTTAGAAAGTAGTGAATAAATAAAAACTCCTGCATTTAAATATAAAATATTTCCTTTTAATAGTGAAAGTAAAGAAACTATTGCAGCAACTTTCGTGACCTCAGGGTGTCCTGAAGCATTGGGACATCAAATGAAGAGTTTTTGAAATGTAATTACTTTTGTAATATAGAAAATATTAGCAATTAATATTCAGAGTAAATTCTTGTAAACAGGAATGACCAGAGAATTATTTTATGTTGGTTGAGGAATAAATGTTGATCACTGGGAAAGACTATCTCATATAAAACCTTTAACATCACAGTATGGAGCAAATGTGTCTTTGGTTTAAGGTCTCATCATAAAATAGGCGTTTGCTACTTGAGTACAGAGTACAATGTTAACCTAGATTTCGTACTTGAGCCTCCAGAATAGATTTCTGTCCAACAAGTTTCAAGGGAAATCTTTTGTACTATGCTCTCAATGTTTTGCATGAATCATATATTCAGTCTGGAAGTTAAGATTGAGATTTGTGTGATTGAGATAAGGTTGAGATTTCAAGTAAAAACGGACTTGGAACATCCAAATTCCAGAAAATGCTGCCCTTCCAACTGAAGAAGAAAGCAGTTGATTAATCTAAGAGATTGGATAAATGAAGTAGATGATGATGCTTGGTTAGATTGAGAGCCACTCTTGTGTTTGAGTGCTGTAATCCAACTGACCGAGGGTATCCTTTTCTTTTAAAGATATCCCAAAGGTTTGAACTCTTTTTGGATAGAGCAGTAGGAAGAGCTTTGATTTGATCAGATGTTTGGCAACAGAGCTTAACATAATAAATACATGATGGAGCTCCATAAAACTTTAAAAATGTGATGTGATTTTTGTAAAACCCTCCTCTGTTCTGTATCGGTCTAAAATTTGGAGGGGAAAACATCAGAAATACCGTTCTAGAATCCCATAGTTCCTTCAACTTTTGCATAACGATCAACTGGTTCAAAACCGGGTAGGAATTTGGAATTCATTTTGTGCCAGGACACTTAGTGAGATAACTGTGTGCTGCTTTTTATGAAAAAAATTAACTAGCTTGAATTCTATGATTCATTCATCTCTATCACTGGGTTCCAAGCTGGTGTGTGAATTAATTTATTCTGATTATGGCCAGTAAATGTTGAGTAATTTAAATCAGTTAATTGCACCTCTTAGAAATTGTCTGTCAGAAGAGTTTGCAAACATGTGGGAAATGACCTGGCAATAACACTTTTTTTTTGCTTTTGGTAACCAACATCCTTGGTAGAAAGAAAGTAATAATATTCAACGTAGGCTTTCAGGTTTTTTTTAAATTGGTTCAATTGCCAATTTAAAATGTTATATTGAGAGGAAAATTTCTATTGTGAGTGAACTTGCTCTGGCAGTGTGTTAAAACAGTTGTTGCTGGAGTTTCTCCACAACCATCTGGGATTAAGAATGCTAAAGCCACACAACATATTGGGTCAAGAAATTTCTCTTTATGTTGTTCCTGAATGGCTGACCACCTATCCTGGATCTCTTGCTGTCATTCTACAATCTCTAGCTAGAGGAAATATATGCTTAATGTCTAAACGTGGATATCCAATGAAGGTGCTGTCATCTCATAACCTTTGCTAAATTATGTGTAATTTTGGTAGAATATTCTTAAAATATTGATTGCAATAAATAACCAATATAACCTTAATCAAAAGGCATTTTTAAGAGGAAAATTGATATTCTTAAAAATAAAGTTATTGAATCTTATCACAAAGACTGCAAATGCAAATGCTGGAAATCTGGAGCAACATACAAAATGCTGGAGGACCTCAATCCTGATGAAGGGTCTCGACCTGAAATGGCGACAGTCCACTTCCCTCCATCAATGCTGCCTAACCTGTTGAGTTCCTCCAGCACTTTGTGTGTTGTTTGTTGAATGTTGTATTACTGAGCTGACACAATGCCAATCCCCTTTCTTTCTTCCTACAAGTCCTTTGCTTTATTTTTCTATGCTAATTCTCCAGGCCTTTGTTTTTAACATTGGTTACAGGGCTAAATGTGGATAAGTCGGAGAACTCGTTCATCATGATCTGCAGAACTAGAGCTAATTATAAGCTTTTGCAAAGAGCAGATAACAAATGGTGAGCTGGATAAAGTTTTCCCACTCCAAGTCCTCTCTTGTTGAACAAGCCAATGGGCACTAAGAAGTAGCCATGCTTCAGTTCACTGCTGAACTTTGATGTTTCAGAGTCTGACTGGATTGCAGCCTGCATTCCCATTGACTGAATGTTAGTCTCCTTTCATCTCTCAGGATGTCCATTGGCCACCTTATTTGTGTCAGGAACTGTCTGTTTAAACTTGTTGCAAAATGTTGGTTGAAAATGTGCAAATCTGTAAGATAATTTAATACATTAGTAAATATTAGCACAATTAGTATAGATCCTAGAAAATTTCTGCATGAAGGTCTTAGATTATAATGGACATTCCTTAAAAAGATGATGCCACTCTTTGGAGTGTTGCTTCATTCAGAAGAGGATTGAAAATGTGTCTTGTCTTTGAATTCACTAAATCTTAGAATAAGAACAAAATTTATTTGTGAGGCTGGTTGGAGTTTCATCTGGAAATTTACACCTGGAGTTATTTCAATGTAAGTGGGTGTGTTGATTAAATATTTTCAGCCAGGTTTGGGCTTGGTGGATTAAAATGTGTCAGAACCTGTTTTATGTTTGGAAAAATGTGCTGTTATTGGCCCAGAGACCACCACTGGCTAGCTTTAGTGAAGGTGATTCATTAATTACTCTCTCAACCCCTCTAATTAACCAGATAATGGCACTGAAAATATTATCATTACTCAACAAATTCCCAGCATATAGAGTGGCCTGCTGACCACATTGCACATTACAAGGATGGTAAAATTTCTGGGCTGGGATGTTAAATTCCAGAAGAAACTCTTGTGCAAAATTTAGGAGAGAAAGCTAAATTATTTTACTACATGGACTTTAATGATGCTTGGCCAGTTCTTTATCTAAAAGAACATCAAACTTCTGTTTTAATGAGCAATAATAATTTTCCTCTCTTTACCAGCAAAATTGTGATGGTTTAGGATGACTTTCTGATCAAAGTATTGCTGTAAAATCCACTGAATAAACAAATGAAAATTTTAAATTGAATTTGCAACATAATTAGCAGCATTTATCAGGACAATTTTCAGATGAAAAAGTTTCTGTTTCTCTTTCCACAGATGCCTCCTGACCAGCTGAGTTGTTCCAGCATTTTCAGCTTTTAATTATACATAGGGAGGACTGTGTGTAATGTTATTTGGACTTTAAAGCAATTGTGTATTTACCTTAAAATGGCTGAGCTTACATTATGAATTCTGTAAGTTTCTTTCATTAGTGGTTTATTGGAAGGTGGGATCAGAACATTGAATTTTATTGGTAGTAAAATGTACCTTGCTGGTTAACTTCATTAGCACAGTGCTGTTACGATTCCAGTTTTGACTGGAACTTACGAAACTGCTATAACAATGATTTGGAAAAATTACAGAGTGAATGCATGCATCTTTGTGGTATATTATGAATGTCTTGAAGCATTGTTTGTTTGCACCATTATGTATGAGTTACTTGCTCACACTGAACCTTAAAGGCACTAGTATGGAAAATATTATCATACAACAGAAACTGGGAGGATGGAATGAACTCCTAACAGGAAGCAAATAGGAGGAGGTACTTTCAAGATAGTTGTGAGCATCACTGGGATCATAATGAATATTGATCACTAACCTATTCCCTGAGATGAGTTGGTGATGCCAAGGAAGGGAAGAGTCAGATATGGACCCAGTGGAAATTGGTAGCAAAGGTAAAGTCTTTAAGCTTTCTTTTTCCTTAACTGTGGCTTCCCCTGTACTGTAGTTGATAGTGATTTCAATCATATCTCCTTATTTCCCACACATCTCTCTTTCCAGCCAGAACGAGGATATGGTTCCCTTGTCTTCGCTTTCCAACCACTAGCCTTCACATTTAACAGAGCCTCCTCCATAATTTCCACTACCTTCGACAGGATTCCACCACCAGGCATATCTTCCTTTTGCAGAACACCTCCATTCAATCCATTAGGACAACCCTGAGCTTCCAGTCATGTGTCACTTTAGGCCAGGATGACAAAACTTTATCCTAAATCATTGATCAGAGTTCTAATAAAATGCAAATTCAGAACAACTATATTTAAAGTAATACTACCAAGAGTATTTTTGTCTTTGTGACTTTGACTGATTGACAGAACTTTATTCAAATTATTAAGATCTGGAATTGTGTTGCTGACTTTATTCTATCCTTAATTTATTTTGGTCGAGTTTCTGGAATTGCCACACAGATTTTCTGGTTGAATTAATGGCATTCCCTACATTGAGCTTTCTTAGGAAAAAATGTTCTTTGTCCTGCAGGTTAGTACGCTATATAAGGAAATCCATTATACAAGATGTTTTGAAATTAATTCAGTCTATATCATATCTATTTGGATTTGTGTACTCATAAATTTGACTTAATTTTAGTCTAGTTGGTCTTTATCATCTTTTGGATTACAAACAATAATCTAATGGCTATCTCTCATGCTTTCCTATGCATAATGTTATTATCAAAAGGCAATAATTTATTCTCGAGTTTACAAGGACTTTTATTTATTGGAGACTCTGGAATCAGTAATTTGATTGAAGAGTGCCTGAAGAGAGCTTAACTTATTGCATTACCATTGCAAAAATATCTGGGTGCAGAGTTAAGTGGATAGAGGGGAAAACAATATTGTGTGAATACAAAATTGGTTATTATATTTGATTCTTCCTCTAATATTTATGGTTTACTTTTGGAATGTGGAAGAGGATGGGCAATACTATGAAACTATGCCCTTCATTGTATAAAAAGAATGACTTCTTAATTACTCCCTTCCAAGTCCTGGCAAGTCGCACGTTACAGTTTGCTATCACATTTTTTTTGTTAAAGTTCTATTATCAGTTGTGCCACTGGGGAGACTGAATGCTTCCCACAGGAACAGTTTGTTTTTCTTGGAAATTGGGAGTTTACAGCAATGGTTCCCAACTTGGGTGCGTGATCCCTTGGGGGGGGGGGGGTCGGGGGGAGAGAAAGGAAGGTTTGGTGCCAAAGATTACAAGGGATCTGTGGGTCTTTAATAATATTGACATAATTTAGTTTGAAAATTCATAAAGGAGTAAGAGTAAAGAAAATACACTTGGCATGCTGGCTGCCTTGGCTATAGGCTGCTGGCAGTCCTGAGACAGTCCAAACTCCTTAGAAGGAATGGCCAATGAAATCATTAAGCACTTATCATGGGGGTGCATTTTACTGAGTAAGGACAACTGGGGCTTTCATCCAAAAAGATTGGGAGCAACTAGATTACAGTTAAAAGTTGTAAAGGCAATAAAGCAATATCAAGAGTAATGCCCATTCAGTGGGTTTAAGAAATATTGAAGAGAAACCGTGATTGAGAGTCATAGATTAATACAGTACGGAAACAGGTCCTTTGGCCCAAGTCATCCATGCTAACTGAGATGCCCATATCCCTCTAAATGTTTCCCATCTATGTACCCGTTCGTGTCTTTTAAATGTTATTATTGTACTTGCCTCAACCACTTCCTCTGGCAGCTCATTTCATATACACACCATTCGATATTTTTTTGAATTATGATTTGCAATAAATAAAAAAAGATGAGTTAAGTGTACCCAAATAAAGCAGGGAGGTCATTCATTTCACTATTGTAGACAGGCTCCAAGAGTTGCTCTTGAAATTTGTCAGTTCAGCATGTGCCTAATGAGTTTCTAATGAAGTGGTTATTGTTTATCCGTGAGTCAAGAAGACTGATTTCATTGGATTATACAAGCACGATGAACATGGCTGTAGATCTGATTGATCTCGTGTACCTTTCAGCTGAGCTCTCGTGCTGTCATAGTTTTCATCGTCTTTGGTAGTCTCTTGGCTGCAAGGATGACTTGTTTCCACTCTGGTTTGTGGTGGTGATGCTAGTGCTGAAAGCACACCCTTCCTTAGATGGGTGAAAAACATGATGATGCTGGAGGAACTCAGCAGATCAGGCAGCATCCGTGGGGAAAAGCAGGCGGTCAACTTTTCCGATCAGAACCCTTTTTGTTTGTCCAACTGGAAATATCTTCCCACAACAGAGCTCAGAATACAGATTTTGTTTCAGGAGATTATGAGCATGCGAATGGAGAGGAGGAGGATGAGAGGTGACTTGATAGAGGTTTACAAGATCATAAGAGGCATAGATCGAGTGGACAGTCAGACTTTTCCCAGGGTAACAATGGCTAACACAAGGGGACATAATTTTAAGGTAATTGGAGGAAGATATAAGGAGGATGTCAGGGGTAAGTTTTTTACACAGAGAGTGGTGGGTGTGTGGAACGCACTGCCGGCAGAGGTTGCTGGGGGCAGTTACATTAGGGACATTCAAGAGACTCTCAGATAGACACATGAATTATAGAGAAATGGAGGGCTATGTGGGAGGAAAGGGTTAGATAGATCTTAGAGCAGGATAAAATGTCGGCACAACATTGTGTGCCAAAGGGCCTGTACTGTGCTCTAGTGTTCTATGTTCAAAAGGCAGGGGTGACATTTCTTTCTCACACTAAACAACTTTTCTTCCAGCCCAAACTTTCATGATCGACATCAAATTCCTTATCTCCCACCTTTTGCTCCTCCATCAGTCCCATAATTTAGCCCTGAAAATGCACTGAATCCCCTGTGTTCCCGCCTCAAAGATCAGGGCCCTGCTTGCCTTCCCAGTGTTTATTCCCGTCACAAGCTTCCTCGATCAAAAATAACTTAAGATAAGGCAACGTTCTTGAAATGACTGAGTGCCGGTCAAGCCAAACAATTATGAGTTTGCCATTATTGCTCAGGTGTAAGGGAATACAGGAGTAATTATTCTGCTGGAGCAGAAAAAGATCACTGGATTAAAAAAAACACATTTTAATAGGCTGAAGAGTATTTGATTCCCTTGTGATTGGGGAGTTTAACAGTATGAACCATTCAAACCGAAATTAGATTAAGTGATAACCTTTGGCCTTTAAACTGAAGGAGGTTATAGTTAGTTGCCATTTAACCTGTGTCCTGACCTCGACTAGGACTCCTTCCTCTTCCCGAGGAAGGGGAGTCTGGTGCGATGCTGAAGGGATTGAGTTGCACTGCTGTGTTGATACATGAGTCCGGGGCACTGAAGGGAAGGCACCTGAGAGAGGACAGTGAGGCGGGCTTGGTTTAACCCATTCACATCAGGGACCTCGGCGATGGTGCTGGAGTCAAGAGCAACATTGAAGGCGGTGATTCAGGAAGCCAGCGGAGAGCAACGAGAGAGAGAGAGTGTGGGTCGAGCGAAGGGAGGCGGTCTGCTCCTCTCACATTGTGCATCGAGCTGGCAGAGGGGAAGAAAGGCCTGCATTTCTATGGCGCCTATAGAATGCCCCAAACACCTTGCAGTCAATGAAATACTCTTCAACTGTCATCACTGTTGTAAAGGAGGGCATTCTGCACCCCAATCAGCACCCAGTGTTAGCGACTGGTCAGTCTGTTTTCAGTGATATTGATGGACTGAACACTAGGGAAAATTTCCTCTGTGGATGACACAGTTCCCCACTGGTAGCGGACTTTTGAGCCAATCACTTCTTTCACACCCCTTGCTGAACTTTTAATTCTACCTCTCTCGGTCATTCTGTTATAGTCACTTCAACATTTCTTCTTCCACTACTTCAGATTTTGCACAACGATCTGCTGTTTTGTGCTTGTTGCTGTATTTATTGTTGTATTTATCATTACCACCTTTATTAATACTGCCAACGAGAACAGCTTCAAGAGGCGGTGCCTCCAGAAGGCGGCGTCCATCGCTGAGGACCCTCACCACCAGGGACATGCCCTCTTCTCGTTACTACCATCGGGGAGGAGGTACAGGAGCCCGAAGACCTACACTCAACGATTCAGGAACAGCTTCGTCCCCTCCGCCATCAGATTTCTGAACGGTTCGTGAACCCTCGTTATTCCTCTTTTGCTCTATTTATTTTTATGTAACTTGCAGTGATTTTATGTTTTGCACTGTGCTGCTGGCACAGAACAACAAATTTCACGACATATGTCAGTGATAATAAACCTGATACTGATACCATGTTCACTGTTTTCTCTGTGAGCTTCATGCCCGCAAGGAATTTCATTGCACCCTGGTGTATAAGACAATAAACTAATCTAATCTAATTTACAGCCAGCTGAGAAGGTAGCTTATTCCGGTGGTGCAGTTAAAAGGCAGCACTCTTGCCAGGGCAGCACTCCCTCTGCAGACCATGGAACACATAACAGCCAGTGACATGGACGGGCTGGTAATTCACACACAAAGACAAGCCAGATGCAACCCCTTGGCTTCAACACCCGTGCAAAGTTACAGAGGTTGCTCTGCAGTTATAGCCTAATGAGAGAGAGATGGGGGGAGGGGGGAGAGATATAGAGGGAGAGGGAATGCGGGAGAGGAGGAGGGAGAATGAGAGGGAGGGAAGGAGGCAGAAAGGGAGAGTGGAGGGGGAGGAGGGGAGAGAGGAGAGAGGGAGGAGTGGAAGAGGGAGACAGAGGGAGGGGAAAGGAGAGGGAGGAGTGTGTGGTGATGGGCAGGTGGAGAGAGCAGAGAAGGGGGAAAAGCTGGGTTCTAGGGGCTGGGTAGACCAGGAGGAGAGAGAAAAGGGGCCAGTTTACCAGAAGTTGGAGAATTCAGTGTTGATGCCGTTGGGTTGTAGACTCCCCAGGTGGGATATGAGGGGCTGTCCTCCAGTTTGGGTTTAGCCTCACCCTAGCAGTTGAGGAGGCCAAGGACAGACGAGTCAGGTGTCCCCAGTACTGAGGGCCTGGTTACATTTGGTTG
>JARFYF010000046.1:35257315-35268038 GCA_030265395.1 Rhina ancylostomus
GTGGATATACTAAGACTTCCAGAAGGTGTTTGATAAGGTGCTACATCAAAGGAATTGCAGAAAATAAAATTTCATGGTGTCAGAGGTGACATATGGGAGTGTGGAAGGTTGGCTGGATAACAGGCAATGGAGAGCAGACAAAAATGGTTGTTTCTCTAGTTGTTAAGATGTAATCAGTTGTGTGCCACTGAGACTGATGTTGGGCTTCAATGTTTTAAGAATGTAGAACCGACTGATGTGGGCACCAAAGGTGAGGCCGTTAAATATTCTAATAACAAAGTGAATGGGCAAAGGTCTAGAAAATGTGAAATTGTCCACTTTGGCAGGCAAATAAAAACAGAGTCTATCATCAAATGGTGAGAGCTTGCAGAGCTCTGAGGTGCAAAGGGATCTATTTGCAAAAGGCCAGTGTGCAGGTGCACAGGCAATTAGGAAAGCTGAGGGAAATTGAATACAAAGTACAGAGAGTTGGGTGAACCTCATCTGGAATATGGCGTGCAGTGCTGGTCAGAGAAGATTTACCAGACGAATACCTGGAATGGGAAGGTTGTCCTATAAGGAAAGGTTAGACAGGCTAGATCTTATCACTGAATTTAGAAGAGTGAGGTGGGACTTCATTGGAACATGTAAGATCCTGAAGGGTATTGACAGGGTGGACATGGAGGGGTTGTTTCCACCTGTGGGAGAACCTAGAAGTGTTCACTGTTTAAAAATAAGGGACCAGCTACTTGAAATAGAGGTGAGGCAAAATCTTTACTTTCAGAGGGTTGTCAATCTTTGGAACTCTCTTCCGCAAAAGGTATTAAAGGCAGAGTCTTTGAATATCTTTAAGTCAGAGATAGATAGATACTAGAAAAACAAGGAGGTGAAAGGTTACCGGGGGTAGATACAAATGTGAGTTCAAGTCTCAATCAGATCAGGCGTGAACTTATTAAATGGTGGAACGGACCTCTGAGTGGCCTACTCCTGCTCAGAAGTCATGTGTTTGTAAGTTTGTATGATCTCTATTTCACAACAGTGACTACACATTCAACATAGTTCATTGGCCATAAAGTTCTCTGCATCACTCTGGAGCTATGAAAGGCACAATAGTTTTCCTTTAATATTTAAATAACTGTGTTTATTTGATGCTGCAAAATCTGCAGGGAGCTAGGCACTGACTAAATTGAAGGTAATTCTTGATAACTATTGTCTACTCTTGCATAAGAAGAGGCAATTGAGACCTAGTTGGCCTATAGAGATCTAAACTGTGGACTGACTTGGCAAAAACAGTGCAAAATTGTCTCCTAGTGCCAAGAAAGACAATGCAAAGTTTCATTACGTTGTTCTGAAATTTCTTGGTTTACACTGTGGGGACAATCAATAGTGAAGTAATATCTTTATGTTTGCAACTTATGCCATTGACTTTTAAAAGACTCATTCTCATGTTGCAGGCATTACTGGCAAAGCCAGCATTTGTTGTCCATGATTAATCAACTGAACTAGGATCACATTGTGTTACGGTAAAGAATAGGTGCAATACTATTAAGCACATTCATAAATAGCTACAGGGCTGTCAACTCTGGTCACTTGTGGTTCTGGACTTCCATCATGTGACATCTCACCTTGAACAAACCTGCCCTCATTTTTTTCCATTGGTCACTCAACAGTTTAATCCTTGTGTATCTCTGCCTTCCCAACCCAGTTTGAAAGTGAACGGTATCTTTAGTAAATCATTGAATGATTCATGATTGGTTAGTTAAACAGCCTTTGGTTCTATGCCCAGTAATTTTATACTTAAATGATTAAAGTTTCCAAAGAAAATGGGAACAGGAATATAATTTCTCTGAAGGTTCTCTCATTTTTGTCTGATAGCTTTTGCTTCCAGCCATGTCTGAATAATTAGTCTTTAATTCCTGGAGACTGTGGGCTACTCCTGGTTGGGTCTGTAACCCTAGGCCGCCATGGTACCCTCTCTCCGACCATGAAGCACTGGTCTGAAGTAACTCGAAGTTTCCACATTCCACCTTTGAATGCGATGTCAACCACAAGTGAGCCAAAGCCACTTCATGAGCTTTCCTCTGGTGTATTGTTCTGCTTAAGGCAAGATATTAGAGCAGTTCAGGCATCTAATGTCAACACGCATCAGAAATATGTGAGTTACACCTCCTTACATCAGATGATACACGCAATGAACACTTGGCAGAGGTAAGGCAGCATAATTGTACTGTGAACCTTCAGTGCCTGAAATGACATGACTTCCATCCTCTCACTACTCCAGGCTTCCTACTTGTTAACCTCATTTTTGGCATCTTGTCCTTCCACCATTTCAATTGGCAAATGCTTCAGAAAGTGCTTCCAAACAAATCTTGCAAAGGAAGAAGACAAACTCAAGTCCAAAATGTATAGTTGTTCACAGAAAACAGCGAATAAGCTTTGAAAGGGAAGTACCCAACAATGGAGGGGTCTTCTTGAAAGAGCTGTGGTGTGATTATTTGAAAAGTCAAGAGGTTGCTTAATATATCTTCAAATCTGCCCAGACACCCCATTCCAGATCACAGCACCAGCAATCCATTACTGAAACCAGAGAGAGCACATGGGCTCTGAGAAAGTCTGCTAATTTGAACCGGTTGAAATAAATTAATTCAAATGTTCCGGCTGTGGGAAGAAGGAAAAGGGAAAGAAAGAGTGGGGTGTAAGGAAGGGGAAAAGAAGGAGAGAAAGAGAGAGGGCCAGAGAGACAATGAAAGAGAGACAGGGAGAGAGAGTGAGAGAGAAGGAAATCATCTCTTGAGTTCTGTTAAGATTGAAACCCATTTTCCATATGTGCATCGAAGGGAAATCAACCTTTTGGCACCCTTCCTTTTGACCTAATTTCATAAGTGTGTACAGTAGCTGGATCTAACTGCAAATTGTTGTCAGCTCAATATATATCACAATGAACTGAATTCCAGTACTCAGACTCCAGCCTGACAGCTGGGAAAGATCTCGGAAGCTCGTGAACGATTGCTGAGCATTAACTTTTAGAAATAACATTGATTCATATTATTTTCCTCAGGGGCCTTCCTGTACCACTGTCAGCCATGGTACAGAAAGTAGCCAGAAAACTGTGAGTTCAAGTTCCATGCCAAAGACTTGAGCATACAAACATTGGCTGAAGCTTCAATACAGTACTGATGAAATGCTGCACTGTAGGAGGGCAGTACTGAGGGAATGTTGGATGAGAAGTTAAACTGAGTCTCCATCTGTCCTCTGAGGGGAATGTGAAGGATGCCACAGAAGTACTCTAAAGAAAAGCAGAGGAATTCTCCCTGTTCACTGAGTAAAAATTATAAGATATCTATTTAAAGTAGAGATGAGGTGATTTTTTTTTTCTTAAGGGTCCTTGAAATTCTCAACCACAAAAGGCAGGGGAAGCAGAGTCTTTGAATGCTTTTAAGAGGTAAATAGATTTTTGATAAGCAAGAGGTTGAAAGGTTATCAGGAGTACCCAGGAATGTGGAGCTGAGTTTACAATCAGATTACCCATGATCTTGTTCAATAACAAGGCAGGATCAACTGGCTGAGTGACCTTCTCCTGCTCCTAATTCATATGTTTGTATCCCGGAAAATGCGTATTTAAAGTTTGGCATCTATTGAAAGTATTCTGACTGGCTCTATCACAGTCTGGTACAGCAATCTGAATGCGCAGGAACATAAGAAGCTGCAGAGAGTAGTGGACTCTGCCCAATCCATCGTGGGCACTTCCCTTCCCACCATCAGTAGTATCTACAGGAGGCACTGCCTTAAGAAGTCAACATCCATCACCATCCAGGCCATACCATCATCTTGCAGCCACCATCGGGCAGGAGGTACAGAAGCATGAAGTCCCACACCACCAGGTTCAAGAACAGCCACTTCCTTTCAACCATTCGGTTCTTGAACCAACTGGCACAACCGTAATCACTACCTCAGTACAGCAACACTGTGACCACTTTGATCACTTTGCACTATGGACCTTGTTTTTCTTTTGTTCTGATTGCGTCCTTTCTTGTAAAACTTGCATATGATTTATGTTTAATTCATGTTTTTCTTGTGAGTGCTGCTTATATGATGCTATGTGCCTGTGATGCTGCTGCAAGTAAATTTTTCATTGCACCTGTGCATAAGTGTACTTGTGCATATGACAATAAACTCGAATTTGACTTTGATCTGGGCAACTTTGACAAGACAACATGAGGAAATGTAAAAAGTGTGATTCAATAATTAGTCTAACAAAGCCACAGAAATGTGTCCTCATTGTTAAATCTGGTCACTATCATATCCATGTTTTTGTGTAATTAGTTGTTCTGTTTCTATATTCTAACAGTGACCAGATTTTTAAAGAACTTAATTGGCTGAAAACTACTTTGAGGTGCCTTGGCAGGTGCTACAGAAACAAATACTTTTTTTCTGAGTGGTCAAGTCGAGGAGTGTTGCCCCAGAGACCAGTACTTTGTGATCTATAAGGATAGGTTTCCCTTTTGTAAGCTTCACCTGCTTATACTGTGGCTGCCTTGAATGAGGAAGCCCACCACCAATATAGAATAACAAATATAGCCTAAGATTCTGTGGTGGTGGGCACCAATTCTCAGCTGTTGGTTTACCTCAGATCCTGTCCATAATCCACTTCCCATCTCCTACAACAAGATATTGTAGTAAGTGTTCAATTACACTGTTAAATGCAAGAAGGTTCACTATATAAGGAGTTATTTATGTCCAGCTGGAAAATTTTGTGCCATGAGCAAAGAGGCAAACTTTACTGGCAAATGCTGGCAGTTCCAAAAGGGACCACTGGCTGATTAAATGAATGCAAGTCATTGGAAGGAAATTTGTGTGGCAGGAAGGAGTAGGCACCATAAATGTAAAGCATTTCATTACAGAAAGTTAGGGTGAAAAGTGGTGTGGGGTTAGCAGCGTACTGACACTTCAGGTAGTGCAGCTATTTCAAGGCTCCAGCAACTTGAATTTGATTCTGACACCTGGTGCTGTTTGTGTTGAGTCACTGCCCACCTGTGACCACCTGTGTTTCCCTCAGGTTCTCCTGTTTCCTCCCACATCTCCAAAGCCATGCTGGTTGTTAAGCTAGTTGACAACTGGAAATTTACCCCTAGTGTTGGTGGCTGGCAGAAGAATCAGGAGGTTGTTAATGAGCCTGTGTGATAGTATAGCTTAATGTTTTTACCTATTTTTTAAAATGTCATAATTTGTAAAATGTTTTAATTATTTGCTTCATTATTTTTTAAATGTCATTTTGGTTTTGTGGGTTGGCAAAGCTTTCAAAGACAGGCCTTTGGTACGGTTTGGAGGTCCTACCACAGCCTATGCCACACATGTCTGAGGTGCTTCAGGCTAGGATGATAAGTCTTCTGCATCCGGACCAGATTAGTGTAGTCATTGTTGACCACTGGCTCATACCAGTAGTATCTGATCTGTTAGTTGTGTGAATTTACAATGAATGGACACAAAAACAGTATTTTAATGGACACACAATAGACAACAGATGCTAGAATCTGGAGCAATGCAAAAAGCACTGGAGGAACTCAGCAGGTCAGGCAGCACCTATGGAGGAAAATGCACAGTCCATGTTTCCAGTAGAGACCCTTCATCTAGACTGACGCCAGAGGAAAGGTCAACTGTCCATTTCCCTCCACAGATGCTGCCTGACCCACTGAGTTCCTCCAGTGCTTTTTTGTGTTGATCTGAATTAATGGGATGCATCTTGTATTATGAAAGTATGTATTAATTCATAATAATCTCATAAAAGAAAAATGTTGTTTGCGCTATTCATATAACTTGTAATGTGAAATATTTCAGTCTCTTGAGAAATACAAATGAAATAGTTTTACCAATTAGTTTACCTGGAAATGAATAGAAAGCTGCTTTCTAGTATGCAATTTGAATTTACATGGGTACAATTTGGATTTGCATACTTTATGTAATAGGAAACTGTCTTCAGATTCCTTATGAGGAGGGGTGACGGTAAAAGAAAATAATTGACAGAAACAGCGATTAGTCATGAGCAGTACAAATAAACACACATCCACATGAGTACTATGGTGACCATGATCTTGTGATTGTAATGGGTACTTGGCATTTGTAACTGCAGATTTATCCGTTTTAAATGTGGGATTTTGTATATTCAAGTTACAAAGGAATAGCGGATTGCTTCTTTTCTGAACTCTAGTTGTGGAAACACACAGGTCAGATTTAGTTCCGAGTTTCCAGGGTTAATTTACCGCAATGCTGATTGTATTTAGGAAGTTACATGTCACAACTTTGTTCCATGCGATCTACTATTTCCTCATATCAGCTTCAATGACATATGTTTGTGCAGCACTCTTTCCAAAGTAAGGTATCCCAGGGTACTTAGAAGTGTGACAAACAAAACTTGACATTCACAATAGTGTGAAGCTATGGGTGCCACAAACCAAATACATTATCTTTTAATTGTTAAAAGCTTGCATTAATCCTTCAGTATTAAGATTCAAATTTGTGCACTTTGCTTGAATCATTGTTTCCATTACTAAAAATATTCCCAATACAAAAAAAGGAATTGTTTTTCTTTCTGAGTTTTTCCAATGTTGTGAAATGCTTAATGCATTCATTCATCACTGCTACTTCAATTTAGTAAAGTACCAACTACTCACTGTAATGATAAAGAAAAATGTTACGCTTGATTCTAGACTCACTGACCAACGTAAACCCAAAGGCAGATTAAAATGCGAGCCATTAAAAGAGATACTCGGGCAGATAACCAACTGTTTGGTCATTTAATGAATAGCTATAAAAGGACAAATCCAATCTAGCTAATTACCACCCAATCCTTCCGCTCTCAAACTGTAGGAAAGTTATTCCTGACAATTATTCACTCAGTCCTCAACTTCATCACAGCCTTGGTCCAAACAAAGGCTGTAAGTGGTTAGTTATATTTGTGGTACAAAAGTGCCATGCAATGCTATCACCAACAATAGAAAGTCAATCGCCTACCCTTGTCATTTGATGGTAGTGCTATCACTGTCCTTCTGATCATTGCTCTCGACCAGAAAACTCAATTAGACCAGTCACATTCCCTTTTTATTTCAGTTTTCCAGCAATTGCTGCACTTTTATATTAAAAATTTTTAAACTGTATAAATAATCTCTGGGATGGAGCATTCTCAGCACAAGATCATGACTAGATCAGAATAAACGTTTTAGTCGCTATGAATCAATGTATCTTTAAGCTTGTTTCAACACTTATTCATCCTGCTTATTTTATGCAGCCTGGAGGATGAGAAAAAAGAATTGCTTGGCAATTTACTTAAATACTGGCACAAATTCATAAAGCAAGTGTAAAGTTCTGTCAATAATATTCTTACTCTCACTATGTATACAGTTGTGCTTTTTGTTATCGATGTCGAAAGATGAGGAGAAAAAATCCTAGTATTTTAATCTGCCTTTGAGTTTATATTGGTCAGTGAGTCTAGAATCAAGAGTAACATTTTTCTTTATCATTACAGTGAGTAGTTGGTACTTTACTAAATTGAAGTAGAAGTGATGAATGAATGCATTAAGCATTTCACAACCTTGGAAAAACTCAAAAGAAAAATAATTCCTTTTTTGTATTGGGAATTTTTTTTAGTATGGAAACAATGATTCAAGCAAAGTGCATACATTTGTTACTATTGTGAATTGTGATTGAACTTTTTACCATGTGATTTTTTAGCATCAGTTTCCTGCCCCCACTTTCCCTCCTTTGCACAACAAATGTCTCTGCTCGCTGTGCATGACCTTCCCACGGCAATTGGAAAGTGAAATGACTTTATTAGATGATCTTTGACAGTCTGTCCAATAGCTTTTTATCCTCATATACAATAATTGTATAACTAATATTAAAAGAAAATATAAACACTTCCAGTGTTTCAATGATTTTACCCCCTGGGATGCTCAGAACAGTGATGTGAATATTAGTCTTCAATGTCTGGAAACTCCAGGATAATCCTTGAGGATTGGCAGCCCTACATGAAGCCCAGACTCTGCAAATGTTCCTTGTTAATTCTAATTTAATTTTTAATTAGTATCTGTCTCTTTGACATACATCATCAAAGGCAGGTCATGTTGAAGTTGCTGGAAAACCATGATCTGTTTATAAATAATAAGTAATTGGTGTTGTCCTTGTAATATTTTAGAGGTCTTTTGTTCTGTATATGATGGCCTGCTGTCAAGTGAAATTCCAGATTTTCCCACTTGTGACGTTTGTATCTGAAACTGGAACATTCCTTCGCCATTTATTGTGCTCCATCATCACACACTCCTCCTATCAATTTGCTGCCTTAAACTGTAATTTGCCTGGCAAATAGAAGTTGATTCCTATTTTTTCTGTGCATTGTTAATACAATATAGATCATAAGAATGATAATTGGCTATATAACTAGTTTCTTTGGTACTAGTTTGAATGTAGATGTTTTTTAAAAAAGGATAATTTATTTTAAGGGTATTGGCAAAAACTTTAGTTGATAAGGAAATTCTTGCTAATCAATTTCTGGATGGTAGTTCTAGAAGTTGATGAATCAAACCAAAATTAAGGCACAACAATTGATGCTATTCTGATATCATTATGTCACCAACTTGCTGTGGTGAGATGGAAGTAATTTTTTTCTACCTATTGCACCTCCCAGTTCCATTGGCTGGGTAGGAATGTAACTACCTAAGTCCACTCATAATTTGAATAAAAGCCCAACAAAAGATTTCTGTCCAGACAGGGATAACAATTCTTCTGTAGGCAAGCATGGTGGGTTGAAGATTACGCAGGTTTGTAATAGTTTTATTGTTGTAATTTGGGTGAAGTTGGCAAAACCAGCACTAAAGATCAGGCAATTTTAACTATAAGTTATTTATTGAGTTTCTGTAGTCTTTATCAGTGATTTTAAAAATAAGTTTACCTGTTCAGCACTTCCTAAAATAAATATGATCACAGCCCCCTCAAAATAATGAAGTTTATGCATTTCTGTAGATCTCACTTGAGGAAGGGCATCAAATTGTCTCTAAACTCATGTTAATTACAGATGGAGGATCAGACACTTAATACATCTGTTTTGTGTGATGCACCTTTTTTCATCTCTAACTATAGTATGTTACCCAGTCTTAAATATACCAATAATTCAATTCAAAGAACAGGGAAGATAATGAATTGAGCTGAAAGATTAGTTCACGAAAGCTTTAGCATTTACAACTATCCTAATAATGTTGGGTAGAAATAGGAACTATAATCTTGTTTGTGAAGTTTCATATGAAGTTAACACCCGATTTCCCCATTACAGGCAAAACAGAAGTTTGCTCCAAGTACTTCAGTTTATTGTGAAGTGCTCATTCAGACTCTGTCCCTGTGGAAATGATGAATTGCTTTTCCTGATTCATTATGCATATGCCCACACAGACACACAGACATGTACTGACTCAGACATGCACGCACAGACAGGCAGACACATGCAAGCAGCGAGATAGACAGGCAAGCTATGCAAGCATGCAGTCAGAGAGGCATGCATGCGTTGTTTGATGCATGGGTATGTTGACAGATGGACATGGACAAAATATTAATGGTACTATTGAAAGTGATATTTATCCCAACCAAGAATTAGCTGAAACTTTACTATGCAAATATCTATTGGCAGGCTGAGTATAAAGTGTATTGTCTAGCCTGAATAGAAGAAAGCAGTCACTAAGTTCTTCAGAAGAATTGTATATTACAAATTCTTAAAAGTTATTAGCTAGAAGAGGTTGTACTCAAATGTAAAGGTTTGAACTGTTTTATTATTGTATATAGTTTCCTTTATTATGAATAAAGTTTATTTTGTTAAAAAAAAATAAAGAGAAAATGGTTGGGAGATCTGGAGATAGTACAGGGTCAGAAGAATTAATTTTATAACATTTTCAATGTCATGAGCTCATTGGGCTGAATAGCCTTCTTTGATGAATAGTGTTCATTGATTCGATAATCACCAGAAAAGTCAATAAGTTCATTATAGGGCATTGCAAAGTTCCAGTTGTAAACTAAAACAGCGACAGCCCCAATTTCCATATGAAAAGATGGCCTATTATTGAAATAGTTAATAGTCAATCCCTTTCAAAGTGGTGAGAGTGGGGGAGGTGAGGCTGGTCAGTCGATTTATCCTTTTTTCCATTCAGTTAATGCACTATTAATGTCAGGCATAGGGGATTCAAAGAAAACCCCCATGTGTCTCCTGTGACATTTAGAGTTAATATCTTGAAGTATTGTTGGAATGTCAATTATTTCAGGAATTGGTTTTGCATCTGGTTTGGGCACTTTGGATTGGAATACTTCTGCTGTTCATTTCAAAACTCTGAAAGGAATGTTAACATTTGCCATCCAAGTTTTCTTCAAACACATCCCTTCAAACCAACACTCAGGTATTTAACATATATCCACATTAATCTGAGGGAGACTGAATGCTTATGTCAAAACTTGGCCCCCAATTCCGTTCCTGCTAACATAAACAAAAACAACGGACACACATGCTCTGAGATTCAAAGGGACTCAAAGTCTGTCACACTGCCAATGAAAATATCCACTGCATCCTACCACTTGGGAATTGATGATGTTCCATATTAGAATTTCAAGCTATTTCTCCAAATGTTGGGGGATTGAATGCTATAATGTATAAAGACCTGCAGTGTGTTTGGCTCATCACCTTGAATCCCTCTTTCATTGGAAGATTTTTACATTT
>JARFYF010000046.1:35281046-35291059 GCA_030265395.1 Rhina ancylostomus
GGAGCGGACATTAGGGGCCTGATTCTGCTCCTATGTCTTATGGTCTTATGCTTGAAATACATATTTTAAACCGGATTTTGGGTTGCCAAGAAACATTAAACAAAACAGTCTTGCAAATGAGTTTGAAAAGGCAAATAACTCGGTAGCATTAGAAAGGCTGCAGGAAAAGATGGAATTTTATCTTAAATACAGAGAGAAGATGGATGTGTAATGTCTGTTGCGGAGGGAAGGAAGACTGTAATGAGGTATGAAGAATTCCAACAATATTTGACCACACAAAATCATTGCAATTGTAAACTCTGATTTAGCGTTTATATTAGTGATTAAACAAGTACATTGCAGCTTAGCAGAATGGAGACATCATGCTGCATCTTTATTGCCTCTCACTAACTACTGCATGTGCTCCAACATATACACAGTGTTCACAAAGCAGATGCAGTAATGAATGACTTCCAGGAGCATTGAAAAGCATTGAGGAATAATATATTAATCACAAATAATTTTTAAAAATCACATAACATTTCTTTTTACCTTTTTTTAAAATTTACCACCATTAAATCTCCATTCAAATGAATGAGTTCATGGATAGTGTGTCAATTAGAACTTGGTGTGGGATTCATGAGCAGTTTCCCCAGCTTAAATTTTGGGATTTTAAGTAACTAAATGCTTTGTCTAATGAAGGATTTATTGATGAGAATGTATTGGCTAGTTTGAGACTTCAGTGTTCAGACACATCAAACATTGGCACTCAAGTCATAGAGCCATCAATGCTGACCAGTATTCTGATCTAAGCTAGTCCCATTTGCTTGCATTTGGCCCATATCCTTCGAAATCTTTCCTATCCATTTACCTGTCCAAGTACCTTTTACAAAGGCACCTCTTTGCATTACCATTTACAAAAGTAAATACATGACATCTAGTGTGGAACATATTACAAAATCAACCATTGTCTTGTCCATTTATAAATGCATGTATCGAACGACTGAAGAATTAGTCGAGACCCAAGTCCATTACAAATGTCAAAGTATTATTATTACACCAGAAGGGAGAAGCTGTCTGGGATATTCAGGAGCTCTTTCTCCACTTGTGTAATAATAAACCTTTCGACACTTGTAACAGACCTAGACCTTGAGTGATTTTTTTCAATTGTTCAATTTTCCCCAACAGAATGTATAGAAATATTTAATGTTTAGTTATTACCCCTAGCCCTGAATCAAATTTCTTTCAATTTAGTTTTGAAATATACTTGTTCTCTGCATGAAGTGACGAAAGTGTAAAAAATATCTTATCTATATTTTCCTGTATTATATTAGTGGAGCATGAAGTAGCTCAATGGAGTTGTCCTTGCCTCTGTCCCACAGAGTTTTGAGTTCAGTTCCCATTTCTAGCACTTGAAAATAAAAAAAATAGGCTCTTAACCCAATATGAAACGTGACAATGTTTGCAGTGCTGTCTTTTCCAATATGAAAATATGTGAGCCCCCACCTCTTATCTAGATGTAAGATTCAACCAAGCCAGATGCAAGGCAAATGAGTATCTCCTAAAACATTATGGTAGTTGCCAGCAATATTGTAAGAAGAAATGGCATTATCTTGAACAATACAGGGAAGATATCCTGATCTCCTTGAAAATATTATCCCCAATAAATATCACTAATCTGATCACAATTCCATTTATGAGAAGCAGCTAATCTAAGCCTGAGTGCATAAACTTTGAAAGTACTTGTCTGGCTGCATTGCACTTTAGGGTGGTCTATAGTTGTGAAAAGTCATCCTCTTCCTTGAGTTATCGCTCCCAGTGAATAGGGATGTATTATTCAACAGCTAGCAGTCCTTGGACACAATTCTTGTTTCCAAAACTCGGGTAAATATGGACATGGTCTCTGTCAGTTTCTGCCTAATTCCTCGACGTACCCTTGGCCTACCATATACGTGATGATATTTTTATGTCAGTGCACTTCTTTGCATGAAGAATAGCTACTGTACTTGGTAAATGTTTGAAGGAACCAAAATAATCTTCAATCTACCTACATTTATAGAAATGGATCTGTCAACCCATCTTCATATCCCTGTGAGGATTTATTTCAGTCAGACAACAAATGGTAAAAGCTTCTATTCCATCAGAAATTATTCATACACAAGTGTGAGAGTGAGATAGAGGAACTTTGTCCCTCCCTTAGGAAGAGTTGAACAGGTAAGGTTAAATGATTAAAAATGAAAATCCTGACCCTGAACTAGGCACAAATGTGTTTAATCCTACCAAATTTTGGGCTGTATAACATGTTCTGAAAAGGTTGCCTGGTGGTTAATTATGATTTACAATCAAGGCTTCATGCCTCAGATGACATCAGTATTTTGAAATAGGTTCACCCACAATGGGTTTCTCAAGGTTTGGAGAGACCCAGCAGTTGAAGGGTGGTTGGGTCTCACAGATCTAACCAGAAAATACCTTCCAATATTCAGGAGGAGGAGGAGGATCATTTTCCTTCTCTTGTCCCAACCACCCTTGCCCCCTTAACCCTGCCTTCTTCCAAATTTCAATCTCTTCTCTCCATCTTCACAACAACACAAGCTCATTCCATTCATTCTGTGGTGTTTCACACCAATCCCGTGGTCTACAACCCTCTTCGATTTCCAACCCAGCAACCAACTCATAAGCTGGCAACCAGGTGTAAATATAAAGAGATTCTAACACAGTATTACCATTAAAATCAACTTGATTTCCACCATTCTCATATTTCCTGCTTTCCTACTCATTGAAAAGTGCTGCTACTTGCTTTTTGACCTTTTAAGTATCTGGGTCATAAGGTCAGACTGTACAATCTAGACCATTATTAACCTGCTAACATCTAAAATATCAACATTTGATGGGATAAGCTTTTCCTACTGTGCAAACACTGACCCTGAAAGCACCTGCTTGCATTTTACTTTGTACACAAGGGCCTGAGGTGACAATTTCAATCCACCTAGAGGTACGACTTTCATAGGAATTAACATACAAAGTAGAAAAAGGGATATAAAATGTCACCATATGGAAGGCGCACAGATGGTGTACTTTGTTGAAATCTGGAGTTAACATTTTATGAAAATTCAACATAAGATGTCCGACAATCTGTGTGGGGAAGAAACTGATCGGTCAGTACTGTAATTAAAGCTTCTGAATCAAAGAAGTTTCAGAATTGTAAAAGAAGCAGGACTAATTGACAAAAAAACAAATATGAGAACCCTTAATATTCAAGAAAGTGTGTACTGAGGTGAGCTTTAATAAAACAAGGATGTCAAACCTTTAACATTGCAAATTATATTGAATAAGGATATTCTCAGGTATAGTGGGAGACAAGAATAGTGAATTTTGCAGTAAATCAGTTTATCCTTTTCACTCTTGTACAATACTTAAAAAACATGTAGTTATAGATATAGCATTGGATTAACCTGTAATAGATATATCCCTATCCCATCTTTGACAAGTGAAACATTGGCACCTGGAAGCACTTTATTCAACCTGCATAAAACTTCTGAGCAGATGTCTATTTCATATCAGTTTGAAGTGTCAGTCCCCACATTTTCAATACATTGAGCACTTCGCAAAATATCACAGCTTGCATACCATTACTACTTTTTAAGATCCAGCATTGGTGAGAAAATCAAAAGATGCAGTGGTGGAAATAGTCTATCTTAAAACTGGCTGGCAAAACCCTTATCAGAGAGGATCCTGGTAGGAATGGAGCACAAATGGATAAAAAATTTCCTATGCCAACTTGGCCAGTTTGGAAAACATCCCTTACAGAAGCTGTGCAACTCGTGACTAGAGAGCAACATAGCTTCATGATAAACTACTGGTTATTTTGTTTCATTGATCTGACATGTTCCATAAGAATCTGAAAATAATTTTATAAATGGGAGAAGCACCATTGACATATAATAAAAAGAACTGAATTTCAGAAGTAGCATTTATTTTGTACAACTTTTAACTCTTGCTATTTGGGGATGGATTTCAAGACGTGCATGTTTTAATGTGGAAATTCCAAAGTTGTCAGTGATTCAGTGCTCCTCCACAAGTTCTATACTTCTGCAGTTTTCTTTATTGTAAATGGTAATTGGATAAATTTCAGATACTGTACTTAAGATACGCTGAAGAGGTTGTATGTTGTTTCATATAACAGTCACAATGTGGCACTTTAACATTCCCTTTCCAATTCATGTTGGTGGGTTCATGCTTCATTGTGGTAGCAAGTGATGGGTTGTGACTGACATACTCCCCATGTATTCCAGCAATAACATAAACTCAACTGGCACTGTGGTAGATGATGTGCCAATCAAGCAGGCTGCTTTATCTTAATGTTGTCAAGCTTCTTGAGTGTTATTTGAACTGCACTCTACCCAGAAAGTGAAGAGTATTACATCATACTCCTGACTTGTGCCTTGTTAATTGCCCCTAGTATGTAAGTGAGTGGTAAAATCTGGGGGGGAGTTGATGAAAATGTGGGGAGAATTTTTTTTTAAAAAAAGATTAATGTAGGATCACTGTAAATGGGTGGTGATGTCGTCATAGACTTGGGCCAAAGGACCTGTTTCTGTGCTGTATCTCTCTATGGCTCTGAGAGTTGTGTTAGCTTTGAATAATGTACTAAGCCATAATTATTTATGTGCTTTACAATCTTGTTCACCCTCTTGTGCACAAAACCCAGCAGCTAGTTTCTTTCTACCTGCCCCCAAATTAGTCTTGAGGATGGTATTCTTACTGAGGAAAGGAGGAAGTTAAAGCCAAATTAATCATCTGGTCTGTTGTAGAATCGTATGAAATATATGACACAGAAGGAAGCCATTCCATCATTATGTCTGTGCTGGTTGATAAAGAACTCCTTAGCCTAATCCCATATTCACACACTTGTCCCAAAGTCCTGCAGATCACAACTCTTTAAATACTGTTTAAATGTTACTGAGGTTTCCTGCCTTCAGGCAGTGAGTTCCAGAACCCAGTCACCTTCTAGATCAGAATTTTTTCCTCCCTTTTCTCCCCTAATCTTTCTACCAACTACTTTTAAATCGATGCCCTTGGGTTTGACCCTTCTGCTGAGGGAAATAGCAAGGACCTGCTGGGCCTCATGATTTTTTCCCACCCCAATTAAAATCCTAGATGATCCAGTTTTTCCTCATGACTGTAATTTTCCAGTTGTGCCAACATCTTTGTAAATCTCCACCATATACTCTCCAATATAATCACACACCTTTCTAGTAAGGTGGTGACCAAAGCTTTAGTCAAGCTGTTGCAGTTTGTGTGCAGTTCTGGCATTACCTTCCTGCTTCTGTATTCTAAACCTTGGCTAATAAATAGAGGCATCTTGTGTGCCTTTTGAACCACCTTTAAGGATCAGTGAACATACACCCAGGTCCTCCTTTTCCCCATATTTCTCAAGATCTTCCCCAGTTATTGTATATTTTCTTGCATTGTTGCAGATGCCAATTAGGAACAAGAGTAGGCCACTCAACCTCTCACTGCTATGTAGTAAAATCATAGTTGATCTGATTGTAATCTCAATTCTGCCTTCCTGTCTGCTTTTCACTCCTTTGCTTGCCAAGAATCTACCTTGAAAATATTCAAAACCTCTGCTTTCATCACCCTTTGAGGAAGAGTTCCAAAGACTGGCTACCCTGTGAACAAAAACATTTTGCTTTATCTCTATCTTAAATGGGTGACCCCTTATTTTTAAACAGTAACTCCTAGTTCTAAATTCTTGCACAGTCATCTCCATCAACCCTATCAAGACTCCTCAGGTTATGTTTCAATCAAGTCACCTTTCATCCACAACCCATCCATTCTAGGTATTAGTTGAGTTAACTGCCTCTAAACTGTTTCCTGCCATTAACATCCTGTACACAGCATCCCATATGAGATCTCTCCAATGTCTTGTACAACTGAAGCACAAGCTCCCTACATTTGCATTCAATCCTCCTCGCAATAATGAATAATATTCCCCAATTACTCGCTGTACCTGCATACTAGCCACCACAATTCCCTCACTTATTTCTTTTAACAATATGCCACGTTTCACCCAGGCCTGGTGATTTATTCATTTTGTAAGATGATAAACTTATTACCTGAATTAAAATAAACTTCTTATTCTTTGCTTACCTAACCCAATACTTTACATTCAATTTGCCTAACTATAATATTAACATTATTCCCTGCTTTTGTGAAGATTCACAAAAATTCATTAAAGACCTTGTCCACATTGCTCTGCCTCCAGATAGTTATCCATGTGCTCTTTATGTACTTACAAAATACCTTTGAATTTTCTTTGATTTTACCTGACAATATTTTTAATAACTTTATTTTGCTTTCCAAATGTCCCTTTTAATTTAACTCATACATTTTTTGTACTCTTCCAGGCTTCCTGCTGTATTCTGTTCTCTTCCATTCTCTTGAGATCAAGGAATATTTGCTTTCACTCCATTTCTGAGGAGAGAAAGATGTCTAATAAATTCTTTAACAATGGAGTGGCCATTGCATAATGGCTACCATAGTTTAATTTACCTTCAAGTAGGTGTTTCCAGTTCACTTTCAATAAATCTCTTCTCGGTCTAGTAAAATAAGCCATATCCCAATAAAGAACATTTACTCCCATTTTATCTTTACCCTTCACTGTAGCTAAGCTAAGTTTAGGTGGATTAAGATCATTACTACAAAAATGCTCTCCCAGTGACCCTCTTCCACTTGTCTGGCTTCATTCTCTAAAACTAAATCTGGAATTCCAATCTCCATGTCTTTCAATTCCCCACCCTTCATGTTTGTTGGGCTTGCTACATACAAGCTAAAGAAAAAGTGTTCCTGAAAGTATTTTGGAAATGCTGTATCATCCATTTCTTTTGTACTGATTGTATCCAACTTAACATCAAGGTAATTGAAAACTCCCACTATTATTGCTCTAGTGTTTTTGCATGTCAGAAATTTGCCTTCAAAATTGCTCTTTTTTTCTCTCTCAAATCATGTGGAGATGGATTGTACCCCTCGAACAGTATGATTGCCCTATTTTTGTTCTTTATTTCAACAGTATTGCCTCATTGAATGATACTTCTAACATACCATTCCACAGCGCTGTGATGTTTCTTTAACCAATAGTACTACCCTCCCGCACCTTCCCTCCCTTTTTAATTCCTGCTCTAACTCGTCGGAAAACCGCATAACCAGGAATGTTAAGCTGTTTGCGGTGACCTTTAATCCATGTTTTTATAACATTTCCAGGCATCTATTGTGTCTATCACGTAAGTAATAGTGCAGAGCTTCTGAAAGAGAAATTATTAAACATATGTATTTCTGTTGGAGGATTAATGTCTCAAGTTACTAATCCATCAGAAAAGTCACAGACTGAAATTTTGTTCTTTCCCAATAAAGTCATGAATACGATAATGCCCATTGAACAAGAACAATGTTTTGATTCAGATTTTGGACAATAGTATTTTGGGTTTAATGTAAATTTATTTTATTGGAAAATATAATCACTGTACTTCGACACACTGTCACACAATTAGTAACATTTGCTAAGTGCCATATGGCACTATTTTGTCATAGAAATTTCATCCCATGCATTAGCTGTAACATTCCCAGGCTATAAATAGGTTTTTCAGATGTTCCAAGGTAGTCCGAGTGGTGCAGAATGTATACCAAGTTATTTTGATATGTTGAAAATTCAGCTGTTCCAAGCTGCTGGTAGGATAAATATACTAGCATCATTTGTTAATTTTTGAACAGTGCTATTTATTCAGCATTACAGCAAGTACTTGAGTCTTTGAGTTTTAATTCTGAACCATAGCATACTATTATAATTTTAAAAGAAGACTTGTTAAAATAATCTTGATGAGAAGATTTGAACTGATAATACAGAGACTACATAAGCTAAAATATTCTTTCTTTTCCCTTAAACACAAAATAAAGTATTTAGTCTGATTTATTTCACCATTTAGAGGGCAAAACAGTATCTGCATTCATAATAGATGTGACCTTGGTGAATCTATTACAAAATAAGTATATAGATCATTTTAGCTCACAAAATGTATGCAGTAATTTCAGTTTTACACTTGTGTTAGACCTATGGATTATAAACTGGATGCTGGGGCTTAAGTAGCCAATGAAGACCAATATGTCACTACTTTTTTTCCAGTGTCTGCTCCATTCAATTTTGCCAAGTTTGTATTTGACTCTGAATCCAAGGCTATGTTCAATCTATAGTGTCAGTGTTGGTACAAAGAAAAATTGTAATACCAATACTATGGTTGTAATATGAGTCTTTCCCATTTGTGGTAAGGCTTATTCAAGCCTGTTCTTGCTGTCCTGATGGGGTTCCTTTCTAAACAAAGAATCAGAAAGACTGACATTTATACTGAGCCTTGGAAGCATTAAAAAAAACACTTTTATTTATTCTTAAATGCAAATACAGTTGCGTAAGCAAATATGGGAGCCATTCTGTGTGCAGCAAGTCATCAGCAATGAATTGAATGACCAATTAACTGATGATGGTCTTAGTTAAGGGAAGAAACTAGTGACTACCTGTTTTTTCTTAATTCAATAAGTTGCATTAAATGTTTTGGTAAGAACATGAATACCTAAAGGTATGGGGAACAAATGGTGTCTGACTAGAGGATCCTGTGAACAGCAAAATCCTCAGTAAATAGCACAGAGCTGAATGACCTGTTTACATTTGGAAATGTTGATTATTTCGTAATTACCAGATCACTCAAATTGCATTTTTGTCTTGTTTTCCTCAAAATAGTACAATTGCAATTCAAGGACAAACTATCTGCACTTTAGAGGAAAGAGTCACAGTGATTAATACGGATCAGTGTTGAATATTTCATCTCAGAATATTGGTCATAATCCTGTCAAACCTCCAAAAGCTGATGAACCATGTATGTCAAATATCAGTCCTAAAGCATGAAAATATAATTTGACCCATCTATTATTTTTCTCTCTCCGACCATCAGTGACTCGGCCAATTTATTTACTGTACTATGGAAGGTGAAGAGCAACCGGTGATTATTGCTAAAAGATTTGAAATCTCTCCTTGGTCCCAAAAGGTAATCCAATGCATTTCCAGTTTACCCACGAGCAAGGTTCAGACTAAATTGGAACCTTTCCCATCTGGTTGATAGTCTAGCTGGTGAGGCAACAGTTTGAATTGTTTGGTTTCAGCTGGTGGAATTATTGGTTTTCCTTTACTATCTAATCAGTTTTGGAAAAGTAGAGTTGCTCAGCAGGTTACTAGTAGGAGCTAAGGATGTATACAAATACAATATGATTGAATGACATCAAAAATATAAATTAATTATTTTAAAAATATATTCTTGATAGAAGTTCAATAATTGTCCCTGGTCATTAGCAAAGTAATCTAATTGTTTAGCAGAAATTGGGTGCTCCTTCATAGAAATAATGTGAAGTTTGGTTTATGGATTCCAAATCTCTGTTCTCTTTATTAGTGTCAAGATTTCTTCTAAGAAAACATTTAAGTGGAGCAAAATTTGGTGTTTTTCTTCATGTACTTGTGTTCTGATTCATCCCAGTTTTATGGTACGGTTATGGAGGTTTATGTTGTGGAAATTTACACTTGTAGAACTCACAGAATCACTACCTAAAAATTTGAGATGTGGAATAAAATTTGCTCTCATGAAATTTATGTGGGGTGAAAAAAAGTAAAATCAACTTGTGTTTCTGGACACGTGCGTGGATCATGCTATGGAAAATCACGATAAGGGCCGTCTCCTAAGAATGCAATGAGGGGACGGTCATCTGTATACCATTTCCACATGTTTCTATCTGCAAAAATAAAGCACAGATTTATTGAATTAATTTTTGTATTACTTCCTACTCAATGTTGTTCTGATGTGAATTAGTGTTGCTCATGTATTTTCCAATCTAGTTAGCTGTCTGTACAATTATTCATTGCTGGTTGGTGTTTGCAATGTGACCTTAGTCACAGATAGCATGGAGTATTTGGATATTTATCATGTTAGATGTTGGTT
>JARFYF010000046.1:35345293-35363110 GCA_030265395.1 Rhina ancylostomus
TTGTACTTTGTGAAAGTCTTCATAAAGTAAGGAGTTTTCACTAGCAAGGATTTTAGAAGCTTTAAGATGATTAGTAAAAGAGCCAGAGGTCAGATGAAGAATATTTTTTCCCCTCAGTGAATTATGATCTGCATGATAATGCCCTAAGAAGTGATAGAAGTGGCTTCAATAGTAACTTTCAGAAAGGAATTGATGAACACTTGAAGGAGAGAAATTTTCACGGCTATGGAGAAAGAACAATTGGTTGGACTGCACTTGAAGTGTTGTGTACAGTTCTGTCACACCACAAGAAGTAGGTGGTAGCGATAGAAAGAGTGCAGAAGAGGTTCATGAAGTTGTTGCCTGGAATGAAGATCTGTAGTTATAAGGTGAGATTGGATTAGACAGTAAGATAGAAGAGCAGATTTAAACCATTCGACCCATCAAGTCTGCTCTGCCATTCAATCGTGGCTGATTTGTTTTTTAACCCCACTCTCCTACCTTATCCCCGTAACCCTTAACCCCCTTACCAATCAATGACTGGCTTCCACAGTCCTCTGTGGCAACAAATTCCACAGGTTCACCACCTGGCTGGAAAAACTCCTCACCTCAGTTTTAAAGGGTCATCCCTTTATTCTGAGGCTGTGTCCTCAGATCTTAAACTCAGGATTTGCTGAGATTCTCACTGGAATGTAAGAGGCTGAGGGTAACCTAATAGAGGCTTATAATAGAGGGATGTAGATAGCATAGTTAGTCAGACTTTTTCCCCCAGGGAACTAAAGAGCATGGGTTCAAGGTGAGGGGGTAAGTTTTTCACACAGAGGGTGACGAATATCTGGAATGAGCTGCTAAAGGAGGTGGCGGAGGCAGGTACAATTACAACATTTAATAGGCATTTGGACAGGTACTTGGATAGAAAAGGTATAGATGGATACAGGCCCAATGCAGACAAATGGGATTAGCGTAAGCAGTGTGGACAGAGAGGGCACCAAGGCCTGTTCCTGTGCTGTATGACTCTATGAACAAGAGAGATGTAATTGACTGGGCACCTCTGAAACAGCTAGAAAGTAGACAATGGATAGAATACTCTCCTTATTGTGAGATTTTATGATTCTCTTACTTGTACTCAAGTTAACCCATTTGTACTAAAACTCAAAACACTGTACATTTAAAGTGTTTTAATGTGCTTGTGTCAAAGGATTGCTGATCTTTTTGTACAAATATTCAGCAACTTCATTTTGCTTTAGCTTAACTTAATTCAGTGTTACATTGCTTGAAATTGATGCACAAGATTCTTCCTTAGACAAACCACCTTAGTTAGACCAGAGCAACACGTGAAGTGCTAGAGGAACTCAGTAGGTCAGGCAGCATCTTTGGAGGGTAATGGACAGTCGACGTTTCGGGTTGAGGCGCTTCATCTGCACTTTCCTGTCAGCATCTGCAGTATCTTGTGTCTCCAGTTAGACAGAGCAGTTTTTATTAAAGCACATGCCTGAATTGTAGGACCTGAGTTGGAGAATTATTTAGAATTGGAATTGTGAGGAAGACCAAAAGTTGTTTGGAGCTTTGACCAGATTTAAGTAGAGAATATTAATCTATCAGCAACTGAGGTTTTACAAGACTGTTGTGTGTGGCAGCAGAAAGTAAGTATAATTACAGTTGCCTAAGGTAATCTTGAAGTGATTGTTTGAAGTAGAAAACTGGTATCAAGGCATTATAATCGTAAGTCCACAACTTGTAGAACAATTAAAATTAGAATAATTAAAATTAGAAAAAGAGTGCAAGTTTTATAGATATTCATGGGGCCACTTTTTTAAAAAAAAGATTTTCCAACCACCACTTTTATTCACCATACATGGCAAATTGATTGTTTCGAGGATTAGTGCCATGTTGAGGCACTTCATCACTGCAAAGAATTCAGATTTATTGAACAGAAGATGTGGATTTTAGGCACAGTTGCATAATCATTCAAGATCACAATACTTTAATCTGAAATCTGTGTGGTAGAGAAGATATTTCAAATTCTAACATAATTTCTGTTGGTAAAACAAAATTGATATCTTTCAGCTCATGAGGATGAGGATAAGGACGATGACTTTCGAGCTCCACTCTACAAGAATGTGGAAATCAAAGGAATCCAAGTACGGATGAAATGGTGTGCAACGTGTCATTTTTATCGGCCACCCCGCTGTTCTCATTGCAGTGTGTGTGATAACTGTGTTGAGGTAAGAGATGCTGTTGTTCCAATTGCTTATTAACTTGGTGCTAACATGATTTGAAATTTTCTTTATTTGCCTCACCAATTATTTTCCCCTCTCCTAAAGACACTGACTCTGGCTATGACTCCCAAAGATGCTAGGAACTTGTGATTACTTTGCTCAGTACCCACTACCTGTGTGTGAACCTTGATCATGAGCATCAGTACTCTGTTTGACCACGACAGCAAAGCTTGAATCTTCAATAGTCAAGGCCCCATACATGTGTTTCCAGTGAGGTCTCTGAACAGTGATCAGAACTCAGACTAATGGATTGTTCCCCTCCCCTGCAACTTCAATGCGTATATTTGAAAAGTTTAAATGAGTGGATCTGCGATCCAGAGATCTGAACTAATATTTCAGAGGCATGAGTTAAAATCTATTGCTGCAAAAAAAAAGTCTAATTCACTAATATCCTTTAAGGAAGGAAATCTGATGTCCCTGCCCATAATGGTTAACTCGTTGACTCTAAACTAAGATTTGAAATGGCATCACTACCTAGAAAGAATTGAATCACTCGTAGCAAGGGGAATTTGCAGTGGGGACTAAATACTGATCTTGCCATTGACCTGTCCCACAACCTGTGAAAGAATAAACATAGTTCCCTTGTCAGTGAGATTGATTGTGATTCCTTCCTGATTTGTATTGGCCCATTCTGCACAGATTGGTAACATAGAAAAAACATGGAAAAACTATGGCACAATAGTGCACCCTTCGGTCCACAAAGCTGACAAACCTAAGCATTTCACGAATCCTAAAGTCATAGAATTGTTATAGTACAGAAAGAGACCATTCAACCTATCAAGTCCCTCCCATTTCCTTATAGAGGAACTCAACCTATCTTGCATGCTTCATTCACACTTCCTTTCCAAATCATTTATATAAATTATAAAGAGTTGAGACCCCTCCACCAATCCATGTAGCACAATATTAATTGCATCTTGCCAACCAGAAAAAAACCCATTTATGGGTATTCTCTGTTCCCGTTAGTCATCCAGCCTTGTGTCTACACCAACATTTTCCTGTTACACCATCAGCTTTTACTTTCCACAATAACTTCTGACTTATCAAATGCCTTCTGGAATCTGTTCCTAAAATATTTCCCTACCATTTAGATTAACTGACTATCCTGAGGCTGCTGGGCAGGTCATTGCTCCCCTCTTTGAATAAGGCTGTCACATTTTCCTCCTGTACTCTTCTGCTACCTCTCCTGACGCACATGGCTCAAGCAATCTGAAACTGCCACTACTGATGGCTGTCCTGTAAAAGCAATTTTCCCATCTTGGATAAAAACAGAGTAAGTTACAGAAAGCTTGCAAAATTAAATTGTGAACTAACATCTCAAATTTCAATTAGTTAAAAATAGGTTGGGGTCCATAAAGCATTTGGGTTGTGCAGAAACTGCAGTTGTAATCATTTGACCTTGGTACTATTTTCTTGCTTGTATGCCATTCCAAGATTTTCTCATTTGACAATTTAATATCACAACCAAATAATTGTTGAACATTTGTGAACGTGGTACAGGCTTTGCAGCACAGCCATCATCAACTAAATAGAATCTCTAAGAAACCAAAAAGCTCTTAACATTACATTGGTACTTGGGGAAGAATGGGGCACCTGAGACCAATTTGAGTTGCAATTCCTGCTGTTGATTCTCAGAACAATGAGAAACACTCAGATCATAACTAAAGAACATCTGTACCCATTAATTCAAAGAAATTGCAAGCTGTAATTGAAAAGATTTCATATCAAATTTTGACAATGCTTCACAATAGGAAAATTTGTTACTGAATTCTTTGTCTTGCTCATTTTATTTCCAGGACTTTGATCATCACTGTCCATGGGTGAACAACTGCATAGGACGAAGAAATTACCGCTACTTTTTCCTCTTCCTCCTCTCCCTTAGCACGCACATGGTTGGAGTGTTTATTTTTGGGCTGATTTATGTTTTAAATCATATTGAAGAGCTTTCTGCCCCGCGTACTGCCATCACGTATCCTTTGCTGTGTTAATGCACTAAACTTTTACTCAGTTTTCAGTGACCTCCTTTAATATATCACAAACTAAAGTTGTGTTCTCTGCACATAACATGGGTAAGTAAACAGCAACAATTTGCATTTAAAAAGTCCCTTAGGTGTAGTAAAGATCTAAAGCATTTCACATAAGTGCACCAGACAAAATTAGACATTGAGCCAAGTAAGGAGATATTAGGACAGTTTTTGTCAAAGACAGGTTTTAGGAAATACCTCAAAGGATTAAAAATGTGGTGTTTCTTTCTTTACAATTGAAATATTCTCAAATTTATTAAGCATCACTGAAAAGTAAAAATGTACAAAGATGGGCCTTTCAATCAGGTATGTTATTTTCTTCAAGGCTACAAGATTGAAAATCTTTTACATGCAGAGGGTAGCGGTTATCTAGAACAAACTGCCATGGGAAATGGTAGAGGCAATGACGATTACACTGTTTAAAAGGCATTTGGACAGGTACCTAGATAAGAGAGGCATAGAAGGATATGGGCCTAGTACAGACAAATGGAAATAGCGTAGATAGGTATCACGGTCAGCATGGATGAGGTAGGCCAAAATGGCACCTCTCTATGCTGAATGATTCAATGATGCATCCTGCACAACATGCAAAGATGAAACATTATTGGAAATCTGACATCATTACAGAAAATGCTCAGAAATACTCAGAAGATCAAGCAGTATCTATGCATAGCAAAATAAATTTGTTGAAAGGGCAGTAACCTGAAACTATTCCTGACCCTCCACAGGGTATTTACACCATTTTCTGTCTTTAATTTCCTTAACTTTTAACCAGTCTGTGTCCTCAGTAAATGCACCCAATTTGCCTGTCATAAATTTCAATTTTCTCATTTAATGCACTTAGGCCTTAACATCTTGTCCTATCACCTTAAGCTGATGCTTAGTTCCAGTTGCCGCAAATCACTTTGTGGTCCCAATTTCTTTGTAGCAGTTTTTCCTGTTACATCTTTACGTAATTTGCAATACTTCAGTTCTGCTTTACCACAAACACCAACCTTCTTATCCAAAACATTCAGTATTTATATAATTCTGTACATGAATTAGTAGTTATTGAAAGAGATGTGGATGTGTTAGAACTTGTGTCAAGTCTATGGGATATCAGGATAAATGAGAAGAATGGTGACCCATTCTCAAGTTAGTGGAATTTGAGTCAAGGGGATTTTGTGTTGAACTCCATGTTCATGTCACACTCAACCTTGAAAATTGTCCAATTTTAGTCAAATAGGTGGAATGTTTTCTATCCTGGATGCCTAAATTATGAAGGTGAACCGAGGTTCATTGTGTTAAGGAAGGCTTTTTAGAATATATAAGGCACTGAAGAGCATTGGAAAGACAAGTCCAAATCACAATTACAAGGTAAGACAGGACAAGTGAAAATCAATGAAAACTGATGAAAGGAGAATTTAATTCTGATGTCAAGGAAAGGATTAGCACAAAATCTAATCCTGATAATCAGTTGTGTGTAAATGTGGAGTTTTAAGTAAAGCTTTAAGTTGAGGCTCGGTGATTAGGATTTCTTGCCTGTCATTTAGAAGATCTGGTTCCATCTGAAGCACGAAATCCAGATGAACGTTCCAGAGCTGTACTAAGATAGTATAACGATTCCATGTTGCTGTTTGAAGAAGTGCAAAGAAGACCTTCACGGTGTCATGGCCAATGTTTACCCTACAATTAACATTAATAAAATGTTCTGGTCAGCATCTAATTTTGTGCATCGAATCTTGCTGCATGCAGATTAGTCACTGCATTTCCTGTATTGCAAAAGTGACCGCATTTCAAATGGACCATATTAGGTGTTAAATATTGGAACAAGCTGATGGTGGTTGTTGTTGTTATTATTATCAACCTGTTGGTTTGACATCAGTTATAGAAAAAATTGCTGGAATCTGCAGTAAAGGATGTGACATTAATGGACAGAAAATGAACAGAGTCAACATAGATTTATGAAAGAGACAATTTTACTAATCTTTTGGAGTTCTTGATGTATCTAGTGAAGTCGATGAGGGGGGAGCCAGTAGATGTGGTCTATTTGGATTTTCAGGAGGCTTTCGATCAGGTCCCATAGAAGAGCTTAATGAACAGGAATTAGAGCACATGAAATTGGGGGTAATGAGTGGATTGAGAGTTGGTTAACAGATAGAAAACAAAGTAGGAATAAATGGTACCACCTCAGGGCCGCAGGCTGTATGGAAGGGATTCGTCCTCGGATCCAAACTATTCACCATACATATGAATTATTTAGTGGAGCTGCCAAATTTTGCCTGTCTAAGTTTTCGAATTCCCAAGAATGCAAAAAGGCTTCAAGGGAACATAAATCAATCGAATGGACAACATGACAGATAGAGTACCATGTGGAAAAATTTGAGGTTATCTGCATCAGGAGAAAAATAAATGCTGAGCATTTTTAAATGGTGAGAGATTGGGAACTGATGTTCAGAGAGACCTGGGTTTCCTTGTACATTAGTCAATGAAAGGTAATGTGCAGGTGTAGTCAACAGTTAGAAAAGAAAATGATATGTTGGCCTTTATTTCAAGAGGATTAGAGTACTGGTGTAAAGATGATTACTACAATTATATTGGGCTTTGGAGAGTAGTGTACAATTTTGTTCTTCTTGTCCAGAGAAGGTTATACTTGCTGTAGGTGGATTCGCAAGACTTGTTCCATCTTGGACAGAAATAAGGAGACTTTTCTCTCTTAGCAGGTGGTAAATGTTCAGACTTCTCTACCCCACAGAGCTGTGGATGCTCAGTTAATGAATGTATTTAAAGCAGATTTCTGGATATGAGAGGGATCATGGGATATAGAGATAGGGTAGGGGCATGGTCTTGCAGTAGATAAACCTGTTGGATGGTGGAGGCAGTTTGATGATCTGCATGGCCTATTCCTGCTTGTATATCTTGTGTTCTACATAAGTAAACAACAGAAGGACCTACAGCTGTAAGTAACAACAAACCAATACCAGCACTTACTGTCTGTCAATACCAGGGCCGTGATTATAGTGGAAGTAACTTGTATGGACCAGCTTAGGTTCTCTGTGCTGATTGTAGCCAGAACTTACAGACACCCCAAAGAATAAAAAAGGAAACAAAAACTCTCCCATTTCCTATTCCTGATCACTCGCTTTCACAGCAAAGTGAGTACAGGCATGGTAGCGTAGCGGTTAGCATAATACTTTACAGTATCAGTGACCTGGGTTCAATTCCCACCACTGTCTGTAGGGAGTTTGTACGTTCTCCCAGTGTCTGCGTGGGTTTCCTCCAGGTGCTCCGGTTTCCTCCCACATTCTAAAGACGTATGGGTTAGGAAGTTGTGAGCGTGCTATGTTGACGCCAGAAGCGCGGTGAAACTTGTCAGCTGCCCCCCAGAACACTCTACGCAAAAAAAAAGATGCATTTCACTGTGTGTTTCAATGGACATGTGACTAATAATGATACCTTAAAAGTTGTGTAGAAGTGAAGATAACAAGATTCAATCTGGCTGTCATGTTCCCATGATCAAATACCACAATAACAATTGAGTAAACTAATGTGTTGGGGATAAATAATTAGGTCAGAGAGTCTGTAGAGTTCATGGGGACTATACACCATTAAGAATCAATTGAGAAAATATGGAAAAATTTGATATGAAAATAAAACTTATCTAAGGTGCCTCTGAAACTTGACAATTTCACTACTAATAGTCAAAGGGAGGAATTTTACCATTTATATTTCAATAAGACCAATTCACAGCAAAGCATGAATTTCAAGCCTCCTGCTTTTAAAAGTATTTTTCCAGAAGTTACAATATTTTATATGAAGTATCAAACTGATAAATAGTGCTGATAAACTTACCAATCGTTGCTTTTGTTTGATCCAAAAATTATTTTGGATTATTGTTGAGAAAAACAGACAACTATTAATGTTGGTTGCTGATTCTAGATGTTATGGAGCTAAGTAAATTTGTGCTCACTAAGTATTCTTTCCTTGACCAAAGTAAAAAGCATGGCTGTTATGTGTGTAGCAGGTCTCTTCTTCATTCCCGTTGTGGGTCTAACAGGATTCCATATGGTTTTAGTTGCCAGAGGAAGGACAACAAATGAACAGGTAGGTTGATCAGACATAATATGTGTAATAGAGTATATGTGTTCTGAAGCATTAAAGCTTCCAAAGCCATGTTAGTGTTTTAGTTTTGCTCAGATAGTTAATGATTTATGAAACCAAAATAAAGTCACCATGAATATCTTTAATACTTAATTTTGCCATTGCCACTCAGGCCATAGAGTACTGAACTGGTATATTAGCTGTATACTAAATCTGCATTGTACATCACGCAGGTAACAGGTAAATTTCGAGGTGGTGTAAACCCATTCACCCGTGGATGCTGCGGTAATGTGGAGTATGTACTTTGTAGTCCTTTAGCTCCCAGGTAGGTGTTTTTATTGCATTTCTTCTTGCTCAAATTAATTATTTTTAAAATGACAAATCCAATATCTAGCTTCTATAAATGGCATATTTAATGGAAGAGTGAAATTTTAAATTTCTTTGATAAATTTAAAATGTTCAAAAAATGTGGAAAATTTTTGTGGTACAGAGGAGAAATATCTAAATTAAATTTGTTGGGTAGATTGTGCTGGATAAAGTGAAGGTTTTACTATTACTGTGAAGTTTACAACAGGGCTGTTGAACATTGAAGTCTGGCAACTTAAATTTATAAAAACATTTGGCACATTCAGTAGTACTTCAGATTGCATCTAAAATACAACTTACAGTCACTCCGGTTGATGGCTGGTTCCAGATGAAAACAAGCAACTGTTCTGAATTCAGCAGTTTGGACCGTTACAAAACTATATGCTCATGACAGTTTATGTGTGATGCTCTCTTTTCCCTTATGTGACAATCCAATTCAATTCTGTTTGTTTGTGTTAACTTTAATATAACCATATAATTAATGTTTTACCAAGAAGTCTGCTTTTGTTTCTGTGTTTTGTCCCAAATATAATGGATTATGTGTGGCCACACACTTTGCTTTCTCCATGCTGTTTACAAATGACTGAAGTTCTTTTAACTTGTAAACAAAAATCAAACTGCCAGAGGAACTCAGTGAGTCAAACAGCAACTATGGGGGGGAAGGAGGGGTGGTGGTGAGGAGGGGACTGGAAAGAAAATTCCTCCAGCAGTTAGTTTTTTGTTCCAGATCCTCCAAACTTATGAACCATATTACAATGGGACATTGTTAATCCCTTTACTACTTCAGTCTGAAACAGACCCATCAACCCAACAATTCTTAAATTTTCCTGCTTTAGAAGGTGAGGCACGGTAGTGTAGCGGTTAGCGTAACGCTATCATAGAGCCAGTCACCCAGGTTCAATTCTGGCCACTGTCTGTAAGGAGTCTGTACGTTCTCCCCGTGTTTGCATGGGTTTCCTCTGGGTACTCCGGTTTCCTCCCACATTCCAAAAACATGCTGGTTAGGAAGTCGTGGGTGTGCTACGTTGCCGCCAGAAGCACGGCGACAATTGCAGGCTGACCCCAAAACACTCTACACAAAAGATGCATTTCACTGTGTCTTTTGGATGTACATGTGACTAATAAAGATATCTTATCTATAATACAAAGAGAGTGCAACTACATTAGTGGACTTTTAAGACTATCTGATTAACCTTTTCTGTACATTGCAAAATTTGCTTCCTTGTGAAGGATTTCTTAATGGAAGTTATCCATCATTATGCTTGTAATATTCATTGAACTTTGATTTGATTTGACAAGTTTTAAAATATATCACGGATGTATCGTTGGGCATGCATTATCCAATAGTGTGGTTTAAGCACAGTGATATCAGTCTATTGGTAATTTAAACACTACTCTGTGTAATGTAAGAGGTTATCTGCAATACCCCTTTTATTTTAATCTTGTCCCTAGGTACATAGTTGACTACAAAAAGAAAGACTTGGTAATGGTGAAATCTCCTTTTGTTAGACTTCAGTTGTCTGAAAAACAAATTACACTCAAGATAAATGATAATGGAATTCAGGGCAATCTGAATAGGACCAAGGTAAGAGATGGAAATTGTTCTTAAAAATGTTAAATATTTGTATTACTATATTCATTTATTTAAATGTTGAGCTTTATAAACCTTTTAATATTTCTGTGCTTTCAGTTCGGTCACATTGAAGTCTGGCATCTTAAGTTTATAAAACATTCAGCACACTCAATAGTACTTCAGTTTGCATCTAAGATACAACTTTCAGTCACTCCTGTTCTTGATGCCTGGTTAGGGTGGTTAGGCTGGTTATCAGTTTCACCACTCATATATTATCCTAGTTTTGTGTTGTTATCTCAACCATGTTGCTGAAGAGAGAGAAATTTTTAGCAAGGGTCTTTAATTTCCTTTCTGTACCTGTTAATAGGTGGGTGTCCAAACTATTTTTTTATTGGTTAAAGTATATGTGATTAGATTTTGGGGATAGGAAGATGGGAAAATTGAATTATAAACAAACCTGGCCAATAAAATATTTAGTACAGTTACCAAAAAAATTTCCCGTTAGCAAAATGTCTTCTTTTACATTCTGTTAGTGAGGCATTCTACCCTAATAAATAAATTTAAACAGGGGTATTAAGTAAAGCATTTGTAAGCAGTCCAAACAAATTTAGATTGGTAGGCAACCCATATCATTCCATCTGTATGCTATCCTCTAACTTTAGTTCTGTTGGTATTTCTTTGACAACTCTGCTGTGAGCATCATGATTCCTTATTGCAGGTTTATTGATAGTCGACCAAATGCACCTTTTCTTGTGGCTTTTGACTTTTGAATTTATGAAATTCTTATCTCTCCTTTGTAGAATGTACAAAGAATTTGTAGAATGTGCAAAGGATCAAAATTACACATTTTCAAACAAGTGCATGAATATATGAACAAAAAGAGAAATTTCTGACCTTAAAAATCAAGGAGTTAAAATGGTGACTGTGATGTTCCAAAATAAGACTTGTATTTCTTTTCTCAACCATTCTTTTAGTCCAAAGGAAGTTTGGAGGCTTTGGATGTTCAGTCAACAGAAGTCGAGCCCCCGCTCCCACCTAAGCTAGGTCCAAGCAAATATGCAAACCTTAAAAACCAACTCGGTACTTCAACCAACGAAGGTAATGCACTCAGCTGAGACTTAGCAAAATAACTCTGCTTGGAGCACGTATTTAACGAGACAGTGTTATTTCTTGATCATGAGATGTTTTAAGTGGATAATGCAGCAGGGCTTTCTTGTTAGATAATAAGTATTCTACTTTCTTGAAAATGCACATCTTTACTTTAATTCTTGCCCTTCCACTTGTGATGCAACTTATTTTTATAGTCTGAAAAGCAGAAAGTGCTGGAAACGTTTGAAAAGTCAGGTAGCATCTGTAGAATGAGAAACATAACATTGCAGAGAAAAATAGAAGCAGCGCCCATTTAAGCCCTTTGTGTTCACCCTGTCATTCAATAAAATCGTTGCTGATCTTTCATTTCAACACCACTTTCCTGTCCTAACTCCATAACTCTTGATTCCCTATATCCCTGTCATGAATGTGCTCAGCATTTGGCCCTCCACGGCCCTACTGAGTCACAAATTCCACAGATTCATCATCTGGGTGAAGGAATTCCTTCTCATCCCAGAAACCCCATCCAGGGGAAACATCCTGTCATGCTCTGTAAGAATTTTCAAAGTTTAAATAGGATTATTTGTTACTCTGTTAAAGAGAATACAGGCCCAGTCCATCTAATCACTCCTGACATACTGGGAATCAGTCTGGTGAACTTTTGCTATAGTTCCTCTATCACAGGTATATCAGTCCCTGCACAAGGAGACCAGATCTGCAACACAATATTCCAAATGAGGGTCTGACCAAGACGCAGTATAATTGGAGCAAGGTGTCTGTTTGTATTCAAATCCTCTAACAATAAAGGCCAAGATACTGCTTACCTTCCTAATTGCTTGGTGAACCTACATATTAATTGTCAGTGATTTGTGCACGAGGACATCAAAATCCCACCGAACACCTATTCCTTTCAATCTCTAACCAGTTAAAATATGCTCTACCTATTCTTTGTACCAAAGTGGACATTTTACATTTTTTTCATGTTGTATTCCATCTGCCATTTTCCTAACTATGTATAAGCCTTGAAACCTGTCTGCATTCTCCAGCTAGTTTTGTATTACCAGCAAACTTAGATATATTGCACATTCCCCTCACCCAGATCATTGATAGAGCTTGTGAGAAGTAGGCCCCTGCACCAATCTCTGTAGCATCTCACTGGTTTTGCCTCCCAACCCAATAACAATCAAAGGTCATAGGCCTGAAAAATTAACTCAGGTTCTCTCTCCATAATGCTGCCTGACCTTCCAAATATTTCCAACATTTTTCATTTCAGATTTTCAGCATTCGTAGTATATTGATTTTGTATTGTTGGGAGCTTTGTTTTTTCACCAACTAGTCATTGCATCTTATGAAACGAGGGAAGGTGGTTTAATCAATACTGTAGCAAATTCGTTTGACTACTTTTTGATAAGCAACTTTGAGTGGAAGTTATGCAAATGTTAGAAATCCAATGAGGTGCTACTGACCAAAACATGAACTTTTGTTCCCTCTTTAGATACTGACAGACCTCTTTCTTATTTCCAACAGTTGTAAACTTTTGCATAGAGGGGATGATGCAAGAAGAGGTAGTCATTCACCCCCTCAAGCCTGTTATTCATGGCTGGTTTGTAATCTAACTCCATACCCCAATCTCTTGTACCTCTTATTAACAAAACTCGAGCCACTCAGATTTATATATAAATTGATACATTTAATAAAAAGTGAAATACACCTTTTAATTCCAATACAATTAGAGTGAAATTTTCATACATTTCCTGCCCCCCCTTCCTCCTCCATTCATTTCTTTAAGTTACCTCATCTCTGAAGCATAATCTTTGTCATTGTTCAGTGACAACTTAAGATCATCATTGGCAAATAGAAGTTGCTTGTTCATGATCAAATGATCATATTGGAAATTTTCTTGTGCTCATGGATAGGACATCTTAGGATCCATAATATCATTGCAATCTAAATCTCTGTTGTCTGGTTTATTTTTCTTTGCCTTACACTGGCAGATCAGGTGTTCACCCAGTGGTTCTAGGTAATTCATAATGTGCCATGCAGCTAAATAATGTGTGCAGTTAATAAATGCAGTATTCATTTCACTGTGAACTACTCTGTCCCACAAGTGTTTTTCTAGTTATGTTTAAAGTATGTGACAGGATGGTGCTTTTCTTATTTGTGTGTGTGAATACATGTAACTTTGAGTGGAAAGCAAGAAATTGTTAAGTGGAGCTGTCCCGTGTGTAAAAAGAACAGTTTGTATGGCCCATTTTGATGCGATAGTCAGCTCTGTAGTTGGAGTGAACAGCACCGAATTGAGATGTTGAGATTTGTGACACATTAGACTCAAATGAGGCTTTTTTTTCCAGCTAAATTGTAAGCACAGGATAGCAGTACGAGCAGGATTGGTTCAGTATGGTGGGAGATATTTGTTGTTCTGAGGGTGATTTCTGGTGAAAATTGCTGCTTGTTTAATGGTTGTGTAAAGTGATCTATTGAGAGAGATTCTGATATTTGAAAGTTTAGCAGGAAGAAAGAGATGGTGGGACTATGATTTAAATCCAACATTTGTAAAATGTATTTTAGAAAATTTAAAATGAAAATAATTTAAAATAAAACACAGGATAAAATTTATTATGAAATAAAGTATTTCTACCAAGTTTATCAAACGCTTGGTATCCAGTACATTGTTCTAATGTGTGATGTTACAGAGACTCTTTATGCTGGATGATCCACCAATCTACCTACCTTGAGTTATAATTAATGCTCCCATTATGTTAACTGCTTCCAATTTTTCTTTATTTTTTATTCCTGTTTGTTGTCTTCTCTCCTCCATACCTTATCCTTCCCCACAAGGAAATGATTACTGACATCTTGCACAGTTCCATAGTTAGCAATGGCTGACTTGCTCAAATGTCATTCTTTGACAAGTCCAGAGTGAATGTTTGGGAGGGGATAGATGTTCATCGAAGCCAAACCTGCTCTAATTATGTGTGAATATCTGCCCATGATCACCGGTTAATAATCATGACCAGGAATGCTGGTTGATTGTTCTCTGTACCTTAAACAACCATAAGGATTGTGCCATCATCTTGACTGAAATTGTCTAACCTGACTTTAACTTGGGGTTTCTTTGATGTAATCAACCTTGCCACACCTTATAATATGTTTATTCTTCCAATTCCGTGTGTATACTTTTAAGTTTTAGCATGCTAAAAGTAGGGATTTAAAAGTGCGTTTTAAAACAATCGCGGTGATAAAGATTTATAAAAAAAGGGAGGTCCACATAACTGTCTTTGTGCTGATGACGTGCTTGTAATTATTCATGGACAATCTTAATATAACTCTTCTTTTAAAAAAAATTAATGTTTATGCAGAACACTGAATTCATAGTGAAACATCTTGCAGTTCAAGTTACATAATAAACTCTTTTGAATGCTGATTTTTTTCAAACTCTGAAATATTAACTTGAGAGCAATAAATTGTGTACTCAATTAGAGCTTATTGTGATGTAATGTAGAAAAAATGTTTAATGATAGATTGGATAATATTCCTGTACATATGTGAAAAATTACAATAACTTGGTTACTTATTTAAATTCTCTTAGTGGAGCATAAATACTACCTCAGTATTCAAAGGGTTTATTATTGTCTACCAATTTCCTGAATACACCCCACCCTCATTATATTCTGATCTGTCATAAAGTTGCTGCAATTTTGCATTCAATTTTCATGTTTATGCTACGGAATGGGATCATTGAGTTAAAGCGCACATCTGGTTCCAATGTGCTTAAACTCCAGAAAACTTTATAATAAGGATGGTGTGAACCTAGATTCCTCAGATGTTTCCCTTCCGTTGTTTTTCAGTAGTTAGAGTGTACCTTTTGTGTCTGTGTGTACTGCTGCCTGTACTACATTGTCGTTGTCTTATTGCAGATAGTGGTCTCTCATCCAAGCCCATCAACCCACCCACTCCTGCCATGTTTAAGTATCGACCAGCACTCAGCAGTTCAGGTGCAAACCCCAAAGTTCTCTACCATGCTGCTAGTGAGAAGGTGAGGAAATGCAGGATTCGGTGCTAGACAATAATCCTTGAGCATTGCTTTTGTTGGGGCATTTTTCTTTTGTTTTAGGTAACTTGGTTAGGATGGAAAGGGTTGAGTAGAGAAGTAACTAAAATTCTAAATCAGCATTGAAAGAACATGTTCATCTTCTGGCTTCATCCTCTACAAACCATTACATCTCTGTGGAATGTCAAGAAGATTACCATTAATTAAATAAATAGTTTTTAACAACTGATTTTTGATTGCTATAGCATGTGCCATGTTTTAGACATTAAATAACCAAGGGAACCAGACAGAACCATATTCTGTTGTTCTTGAAGTGTTTCAATGAATTTCTTTTGTCGCTCTGAGTGTTTGAAAAGCAACTGGGGATTTTGCTATAAGAAGTTAAGACTGATTAACTGGAAGCTCACCATGATGAACATTAATATTCTTTACAGTTTTGGTTAAAATGCAAAATGTTTTGATATTGTTTTAAAAGCAAAACTTGATTCATCTTATAAAAGTACCAAGTTGAGAAGAGTCCGTAATTTCACACTTTTCATAAGGAGACAATTAAAAATCAGTGTTTATCAATCAACGTGGTTACCAAGGGAAAATGTTGGAAAGGAATCTTTCAATTAACTACTTGCTTATTAATGCAGGGGAAGCAAATTACCATAAAATATGGTTCACTAATTTGACGTTGAAGTGGATTTTTGGTGTAGATTGATTCTTGCCCTAGCCATCTGTCTTTTTATCAAATATTACCTGTCTTGAAATGACCAAATGCCTCAAAAAAAAACTTTGGCTGGTATTCTGATAATTGGACTGAATGGTAGCTTTCAACATTTCTGTGAAAGATAAAGCCATTTTGTAGTGTGGTCCATCTTTGGGTAATGCTTGATTCCATTACTGTTACATGCACTACCCTGGATATTGAATCAGAGAATCAAATTGTATGCAATCGATCTAACAGCATTTGTACTGTGGTTTCACTAAGAAATGAGAGTTATCAGATTGAGCAACGGTTGAGCTGTATGACAACCTTTTGAGGAATTGGTTTATTTGCTAAATTTTAGTGGTCCTGTATGTGAAAGGAGGGAAAGATAGAATAATCTAACACTGAAGCAAGCCCTTCAACGCAACAAATCCATACTAACCATCAACAACCATCACAGTTTTATTCTCCTCTCATTCCCATCAACTCCTGCCAGATTCCGCCACTCATCTACACACTAAGGGCAATTTACAGTAGCGAATGAACCTACCAACCCACACATCTATGGGATGTGGAGGGAAACAAAGGAAACCCTCATAAAATAAGGTGCAAACTCCACACAGACAGCACCAGAGGTCAAGATTGAACCCAGGCCACTGGAGCCGCGAGGCAGCAGCTCAACAAGCTGCACCACCGGACTGCCCTTCAAAAGCACATATACATTTCTGCGGTGCTTTTCGTGACCTCACGTTATCCCAAAGCAATTTTAAAGTCAATTAAGTACTTTTGGAATCTAAACTGTTGCAGCAAAGGAAGTGTGGAAACTAATTTGTGGCACAGCAAGATCACAAACTGCAATGTGATTATGCCCATGTAGTCCATTTAAGTGATGTTGATTGAGGGATTAAATAAGCCAAGACAAATGAAGAACTTCCCTGCTCTTATTCAGAGCTGTACCACAGGAATTTTTCTCTTGAAAGAGCTAATGAGGTCTTAGCTTAACATCTTATCTGAAAGTTGCACTCCCCAATGTGATGTAAGGATAGATTTTTGTTCTCAAGTGTCTGATGTGGGATTTGAACCCACAAGTCTTCCATTTCAAAAGGGAAAGTAGTACCATCTGAGCTACCACTGACACATTCTTAGTCCTTCAAATTTAAGACCAAAATTACTTGTAATCTTTGATTTGAGTAGGGTCGTATAGAATCAATCAACTGAATAAAAAATAATGTCGGCATTGGCTGTGATTATTGACTGATGAAAAATTGATTGATTTTAGTAATTGTCAAATCTCTTATCTTAAAGATTTCCATGCAGGAGGGACATAAAGAGGCACCTATCATAGAGGAGTGCAGCAGAGCCCACGACTACAGGTCTGAGCCAAATCTCGATATCCCCGACTACCGGTCGCCGTCGCTTCACAAGACTTACCAGTCATCACTGTTTCAACTTGACTCGCTCTCTGTTAGCTCTCGCTCTCTGAGCCTGAAATCTGCCCATAGGAGAGGAACGGACAAGGCTCAGTTGCACCAAATGAAATCGGACTGCTCATCCCCCAATCAGTACAAAAATATATTTGGTGTGAATTCGTTGTCCAACAGAAATGGAAGCCTATCCTACGATAGTTTGTTGAATCCCCCTTCCACTCATCCGGGGGTGGATTCTGCAGCCCATGCTGGGGT
>JARFYF010000046.1:35396347-35409928 GCA_030265395.1 Rhina ancylostomus
ATCTTTTGCGTAGAGTGTTCTGGGGGCAGCCCACAAGTGTCGCCACGCTTCCGGCGCCAACACAGCACGCCCACAACCTCCTAAGATGGCTGGCCATTTTAATTTTGAAGCGGTCACCCAATCTGGGTCCGGTCTACCCGATGTAGAGGAGGCTGCAATGGGAACACAAGGTGCAAAAACAACATCGCGTTTTGCCGCTCGGGGTTATTCTAAAGATCAGGTTGACTCACCGACACCCTTCTCCAGTCTGTGTGTGACTTCAGATTCACAGCAGTCAGGTACTCTGGTTTCCGCCAACGTCCCGAGGACATGCAGGTTGGAACACTAATTGGTCACTGTGTAGGGGCTGGTAGAAGGGAGGGGCAATACCGGCCACGTGAGGGAGAAGAGGTTACAGGGAATTAAGTGGGGTAATAGAAATCTATTTATCCAGTTCCTTTAGTGTAGCCCAAGTTCCCTGTGACTCTTTGCACACAAGTTGTCACTGTGTCACCCGGAGATATTCAATCTGATGACCCAAAGCTCGGTCACAGAGTTTGAAGGTGTCTTAAAGGTGGAGAGAGATTTAGAAGCAGAGAGTCCATATGCTTAGATCCCTGGCAGCTGTCAATGTGGTTATCATTGGTTGTACAAGAGACAGTAAATTATGCAGAGCAGAGATTTTGGAACATTACAATTACTAAGCTAAAGGGTTGTTGCAAATCCTAATCTGAAGCATGAAGATCTTTATTGGGAGATTGAAGTGCGGGTGGGAAAGGCAATGGACAGTGTGAAAACAAGGTGTGGATTTTAAAATCAAGGCAGAACTGGCAGATTCAGACTTTATCACAGAGTGGCTTTTACAACTTCCTATTAAATAACCAATAACATAAAGTCTAGTAACTGTTGGAAAGACAGTAAGTAACTTGTGTGCAGTAGTAAAGGGTTGTGATGCAGTGAAGTGGGGGAGGTGGTACAAGGCAAACAGTGGCAATGGGCTGACTCCAGGGAAGCAGAACCACCAGCACAGGCAGATTGGGTCACCGTGCTGCTTGTATTCTGTGTATCCTACGTAACCCCGTGTAGGTCAGGCAGCGTATTCATGGGGGAAAAGAGAGCATTACAGTCAATAAAGCTTCTAATGAAAGGCCATCCATCTGAAGCATTCACATTTTCTCTTTCCTTAGACGCTGCCTGACCAGCACTTCGAATTCTGGTACCTGTGTGTGTGGCCTGGTGATGGGTTTTGTTTAGAGCACCTGTGCAATGCCTTGGGATCTTTTGCTATGTTGCCAATGTGATATAGATCCAAGTTGTCAGAATGCTGGGATGTGGACAGAATTATGGTACACAGTTGTGTGTGGATTGTGGCACTTCACTGTCCTTAACTGAATCTTTGAGGGAAATTCAAGAGCATTGCCCGGGAATATGTTCGCAGAAGGAAAATGAGGATAGGTTTAAGTATCGTGGAAAAATAAGTTCTGATTTTTTGTTGTATAATGGCTGTTCACGCTGAGTGCATTCGTGCTGTGATTCTAGGCCTGGAAGCGATGAGCTGTGACTTGCTGCGAGAAGGTGCACCGATTGAACCTGACCCACCCGTCAGCCATTGGAAACCAGAGGCCATGGTGAGAGTCATCAGAACAGGAACTGGCCCATCCTGTCTGCACCAACAGTGACGTCAGTCTAAACTAACCCCATCTGCCAGCACGTGGTCCGTATCCCTCCACTCCCTGCCTGCTCATCTGTCTGTCTAAATTCCTCTTAAATATTGCTGCTGTATCTGCTTCCGCCCCCTCCCCTGGCAGCCCATTCCAGGCACCCACTGCTCCCTGTGCAAAAGGAAAACTTGTCTCCTGTAAAACTTTCCCCCTCTCACCATAACCTATGTCCTCTGGTATTTGACATTTCCACCCTGAGGAAAAAGACTCTGACTCATTCTTATGTACTTCTATCAGGTCACCTCTCAGCTCCGGAGAAAGCAATCCCAAGTCTGTCCAACCTCTCCCTATGGCTAATATGCTCCAATCCAAGGAAAATCCTGGCAAACCACTTCTACACCTTCTCCAAAGCCTCCACATCCTTCCTACATTGTGGTCACCAGAACTGCACACAATACTCCAAATTTGGGCTAACCAAAGTTTCATACAACTTGCCAACGGTTATACTTGGTGCCCCGACTGATGCAGGCAGGCATGCAATGCACCTGCTTTACCACCCCATATGCTTGTGTTGCCACTTCTGGGGAGCAATGGATTTGCACCCTGAGATCTCTGTACGTCAGTGCTCCTAAGGGTCCTGCCATTTACTGTATACTTTTGTATGTGACCTCCCGAAATGCATCACCTCACACTTGTCTGGATTAAATTCCATCTCCCATCTCTTCACCCAAGTTTCCCGCTGACCTGTGTGCTGAATCCTTTCACAACTTTCCTCACTAACAACAACTCCACTCATTTTTGTGTCATCTACAGATTTGCTAATCAGACCACCTCCATTTTCGTCCGAATCATTTATGTATCGAAGTTGCCTTGTTTCTTGAGGTTGCAGTTGTAGTTCATATTTGAATGTATTTAACTTCCATGGTCAAAAGTGATCTAATGGACTTGATTTTAGGAACTATATGCTATTGTCAAACCACTTCAGAGTATTTGTTTTCACTCCCATTTGTTTCTCAACACAGACGTGGTTCATAGGACACAGAAACAGGAGTGAAAATCAAAACTAAAACTGCAGATGTTGGAATCTGAGATTAACGTAGAAAATGCTGGAAAAACTCTGCAGGTTGGGCAGTGTCTGTGGAGAGAGAAATGGTTAACGTTTTGGGTCTGTCACCCTTTTCCAAAACTGAAAAAGATGAACAGGAGTTGTTCCAGTCGGCCCCCAAGTCTGTGTCACCAGCATCCTACCTCCTCCTGACTCCACATCCCCCTAGTCTGTCCATCTCCAATTTAAAATTACTGGTTACTGCCAGTCATTGCAATGTATAGGAAAGATTTCTACACTGCATTATTCTTTCTGAAAAGAACCTCTTCCTAAAATCGCTTCAAAATGACCAGAGTCTGACTCTGAGTCGGAACCATTGTCAATGCCTCTGCTTAGATCATGAGTTCCTTGACCAGGACATCACTAACTCATTTCTTCTGGTCCCCATATCCACACCAACAGAAAAATGTTTCTCTGTGCCCATTTCTCTCAATTCCTTTCAATCAAGTTGCACTTTAACTTTTCTGGGAATACGAGCCAGGTTTTTGTAATAACTGTAGCTACGAACACCGAGTAAGCTTCTAATGAATCAACCCTGCCTGTCTTCTCAGGCTGATGGGTCTTCTAACTGTAGTTTAACCACGGCATTTAGAGACACGTGGAAGCAATTCCAAGGGGCTCCATGCACTGACAAGCTGATGAACATCAAGAGAAACCTTAAGAGTTTTAACACTGTATTTTAAAAATTAAAACTGTTATACTGAAGTGAAATGATAGTGTGTCACTGAGTCCCAACAGTAATTTTCTGGGAGAAAGAACAGGCTTAAAATTGCCAGCAAAATTCAAGTTCAAGTTTCTTGTCAGAGGCAGGATACACGGTATAAATGCCATGAAAGTTAGCTTCTTGCAGCAGCAGGACAGTGCATGACAAACATCAGGTAACGTAAACTTAAATTAACATAAATTATACATAACAATATAAACATAACGACACTAGTGCAACTTGAAAGAGAGAAAAAGGAATATAGTCCGAGATAACGTTAGGGCTTTCCAGGTCAGTTCAAGAACTGAGGGCAGTGGGGAAGAAGCTGTTGTTGAACCTTGAGGTGTGGGGTCTTAAGGCTCCTGTACCTCCTGCCTGATGGCAGCATCGAGAAGAGGGCACGGCCCGGATGGTGGGGGCCCCTGATGATTCAGGTCGCCTTCCTGAGACATCGCCTCTTGTAGATGTTTGAAAAATCAGCTGATATAAAACTTAAATTTCATAATGTATTTCAAAATACATAAAGGGCAAATTTCAAAATATTTGCCCTTTGAAATAATTTTGCAGTATTTTTTGGAGGGATTTGAGTGCATTCTGAGCCTTTAACATTTAATCATTGGCTGTTTGCATTTCATGCACTGTGAATGAATGACAGTGCTGGTCCAGAGTTATCTCTATATCTCGACTCCTGCTGCTGCATGTCTCTCTTTGTCTATTGTGTTTTATCAATGGAAGAAGTTGTTTAGGCAAAAAACCCATTTCCTTCATGGCTGGCTGCTTCTAACCTAGAGCCAATTACAGGCATTAAACTGAATGATATGAAGTGTTTATTTGCATATTTGCCATTAAATGGCTGTCTTTTCACATTTATCAGATTAATACTTCCTAGAATATTCATGTGCTAAAGCTCTCGCCTTTACAGAGCAGCAATAATAATTTAACCTTCCTTCCATGGGCAATATTGTGCGGGATTTAGACAGAGGGATCGCAGTAGAGATTTCTGTCTGTAAATATGCTTGCAGTTCCAGTAATTCACTCAGCAGTTTCTGCACTCCAGGCAGGTTTCTGACTCACAGTTATGACTAAGGAAACAAGGGCAGCTATTGCATGAATGTGCTCTTCGGTGTATAAAATCTCTAGAACTGAGTGAAATCAGGAAAAGATTGGCAAAGAGCTTTAAGTTTGGCATTTACTTTGAGTAATATTTTGTCAACAGTGTAATGAAAAATGTGATGTAATAGAGCAGATTTTGAAGGGAAAAGTACTGCGACCATGGAAATCCTGAACTTGCTGGTGATTCTCTGCCAACCTTCTCCGACCTTCTCCGGACTCAGCTCGCATTCTGGACTCCCCATGGAGCCAGTGATGACGTACATTTGCTCAGGAATCTGTCCGCAGGACCTTGCCCAGGTTACACCTGGTGCAGGACACTGTCTCCATTCATTTCAACAGCAAGCATCAATTTCAAGGGACCAAGGCAAATCACAAGATCACAAGACAAAGGAGCAGAAATAGGCCATTCGGCCCATCAAGTCTGCTCCAAATATTAGAACCTCACATTATTTCTATGTATTGGTTTTTGTTAAGTATTTTTAATTGTTTAAACATTTTTAATAATTGTTCTGGCAGAGTTTTAGATTTTAAAAAATTTAATCACTTGATTAAGTTCATTACTAACATGTCAGAAATATTGAATTTTTGGCAGATTTGACAGCTGGCAAAGCCAGGGGTCTCAGTTTGTTTCAGGTATTTACAGGCAGGAAAATCCTATTCTCCCCATCCCACCCCCAACCCCCATCCCCACCCACCTCACTGAGGATTGAGAAGACCTGAGTGCATGTGGTAGATTTTGATCTGCTAAAGTTAAGTTTGCACTTACCACATTAATCAGTGGCAAATATGGGCAGGAAATTTTGAGCCAGTCTATATAAAACTGTGCATCCTCCAGCTTATCACAGACAACACCCTTGCTGACAATAACTGTGATAATCTAAACATTCCCTGCTTGCTTTATTCCACAATTCATGCTCAAATTTCTGTCAAATATTTTGAAGTGTAAATTAGAGGAACGGTGTCTTTTGGTGGTACAGAATAAAACTTACCAGGAATTGAAAATCCCCCTCACTGACATGGGAGCAGCATTGTCAGTTCCAGGAACTGGTTTCATCTGACCACGTGACTAGGGATTGACAACCTCTTTTTTGGGGAAATAAACTTCTGATTGATCTACTAGAAATAAACATAGCTGAAGCTTGTGGATTTATACCTCCCTCTAGAAATTTTAGTACATGTAGGTCTGAGGGAGTGCCACATTGTTGGAGGTGCTATTTTAAAATTGTTGTCCTGCCCAAATATCACCACAGATATAACATCCCCTGGTTACCTTTTTCCAAAGAAGAGCAGAAACTTTGGATATCTTGGCCAGTGCTTATCCCTCTCTAGCTAAATTCTGTTTATTAAAGCAACTAATTTTTGGTTATATCTATGAGTAGATGTACTGTTAAAAGGCACATGGGAGTCACATGTGTCTCACAGTATGCTAACTTAGTGAAGTTTGGTATAATGCATAGAATTTACTTCACTTGGAAAGTTATTGTGAATAGGGTCTAACTTACTTGACTTTTACTGGCCAGTCTCTGTGTGTGTTTCAGTGGTTTATATATGTCTAAATGTCTTCAGCAGTATCATGAAGATGGTGCAAGGATTGAAGCTGCCTTCCGTCGCTACATCCACAGAGCTGATCTGAAGCAACAGAACGATAGTTACGAGATCATTGTCTGTCATGCGAATGTAATTCGCTATTTCGTGTGCAGGTAATTATTTTAATGTTCTGTGGTATTACAGCTGTAACTGAAAGAGTTCAGATTTTGCATAAGGCTAATAATCAATGGAGCTGAGTTTAGCAAATTAACACTAACTTCAGATTTCTAATGCTCTATTTTCTAACCTCTAAAGATTTAAAAAAAAATGCTTTATTAAAATATATATCAGATCTAATATATCATGCCTTGTTTGTCATGCTTGCATCTTTTTACAATAAAAATGCAAAGGTATAAGGAATCTGTTTTGGGGACGGAGTGGGGATTGTTCATTTTGGAGCAGTGAATTTAACATAAGAGATAGGAACAGTTTATACGTTCAAGTCTGTTCCATCTTTCAACAAGGTAACGACTGCCGCTCTCTCTGTACTAAATTCTTGCTCACTCCCCTTAACAGCATATTTCAGCTTCTGTGGTAGAGAATGTGATAGAGATCTACCTCAACACCATTTTCCTGCTCTATCCCCGGATCTGTTGATTCCTTTAATATCCAGATCACTCTCTCCTTTAAAGTGTGTTATGACTGAGCTTCCACAGACTATTGGGATAGAGAATTGCAAGGATTTTCCACTCTCTGAACATTTTTCCTCCTGGCCATTTATTTTGACACGGTTGTCCCTAGCTGTAGACTTTTCAGCCAGTCAAACATCTTCCCTGCATCAAACTTATTGAGCTTTCTAAAAATTGTGTTTGTTTCAATGAGGCCACCTCTCTTATTCTTCTGGAGAACAGAGACTGATCTACCCTACTCGATCTCTCCTTGTACACAAACCTGCAACAAGCCTGGTGAATTCACTGCACACATGTACCCTTCTTTTGAAAAGGAAACCAAAATTATGCAGAACACTCTGCATAGTTTCACTAAATTCCTATATCATTGTAGCGAGACACCCAAGTCCTCCTTGCAATAAAGGCCCTTGCTTTTTGTCTTTGTATTGCTATTTGCATTTTTTTAATATTCATTTTTGAGATCCGAGCAGGGCCAGCATTTGTTGTCCATCCCAAAAGGCCCTGGAGAAGGTGGTGGGGAGCTGTCTTCATGAACTTCTGGAAGAGACTCCCCCAGTGCTGTTGAGGAGGGAGATCTGGCGATGTATTTCTAGTTCAGGATGGTGCTTGACTTGGGAGGGGATCCTGCATGTGGTGGTTTTATTCTGCGCCTTTTGCCCTCGTCCTAGGTAATGGAGGATGTGTATGGGTTTGGAAGATGCTGAGTAGCCTTGGTGAGTAACTGCAGTGCATTTTGTAGATGGTGCACTCTGTAGCCACTGGGAATGAATGTTTAGGACAGTTGATGGATTGCTACTTCTGGATGGTATCAGGCTTCTTGGAGAGTTATTGGCACTCATCCAAGCTTCCTTTGATTTGTATAAAAGGAATTTCAGATTCCTTTGAACATCAGCATTTTCTGTTTTTCCTGTTGAAGTGGATAACCTCGCATTGTTGCTTACTCATTGAGCTTGTCTGTATCTCCTCAAAGCCTCTTTATGTCCTCATTACTGCTAATCCCACTTCATTTTGTGTCTTCAGAAATCTCAGAAATGTTATATTTAACCCCTCAAATATGATGATATAGACTGTGGGGGTCCCTGTGGTAGCTTGCTGGTTACAGCCTGCTAATGGGGCAAGGACACATTGATTCCTAGTTTTCTGTTAACCGCTCTCAATATACTTCCATATTACCCACTAATGCCACGTGCTCTAACCTTGTTCACCAGTCCTTTCTGAAAATCCAAATACACCACATCCACCAGTTTCTCCCTCACCTACTCTGCTAGATCCATCCTCAAAGAATTCTAATGGACTTGTCAAACATGACTTCCCTTTCATAAACCTATGTTTACTCTGCTCAATCATTTTTCTAAAAAAGAATTATTGCAAAGTCGGGACTGGGATATAATCAATGTTTTTCCGTCAGCTGATAATTTCCTATAAGCAAGCTCTATTTTAGCTTCCAGCATATTTCCAACAGGCTTAATAAGCTGGTAGGTCCTTCTTTCTCTCTCGCTCCCTCCTTTTTCAAATAGTGGGGTCACATTTCCTACCCTCCAATCTGTCTGAGAACTGTTCCAGTAAAAGATTGAGGAGGATATCAAAAACCTGTGATGTTTGAACTGGTGGTGGGGCCATAGATGAGAACAGTCACAATTTTATTTCATTTGGAAACGTCTCAATTGAGAAGTGTTGTGAGTGTCAGCTCAGCATCCGAGACTGTTGAAAGAGCAGTAAGCGGCCACATGACAGCTTGCGACTGCTCTGCTTTTCAGGAAAATATCGGGCAATCCTTGACCTTGACTCCCATTTCTTGCCCACTTCAATAAAAAGGTTTGCATTCGTACAAGACTAGCACCTAACTACCTACCTCAGCTGATTTGTCTTTGTTTGCTGTACCTTGCCTATTCAGTAAAGGTGTTGATATAACTTCAATTTTTAAAAAATTAATTCTTGGTTCAATTATTTTTATCTTCTCCCGTTCCTGTAGAGCATTGCAGTTCCCTCCAGAAGGGTGGCTGAGAATGTGTCTCAACAATGGCAGCATTACCTGGCTCACCATTCGCCCCAATGGGAGGGTTGCACTTCGAACACTGGGAGATACCGGCTTCATGCCTCCTGACAAATTAACACGTTAAGAAATTGTTCGGAAAGCTTGCATGCTTCACCTTTCACTGTGCAAAATGTTTGCCTAATACTTGAAATATCAGTGGCTGTTGTGTTGATTTGCAGCAATATTTACAGATCTTTATTTTTGTTTTGTTTTTAATTTGCATTTTAGAATCATGTTCCAACCGCTGAGAAGGTGGGATGGTCCTGCAGTGGACGGGAGTAGGATATAATCAATGTTGTTCCATATCAGCTGATAATTGATGCTGTGTTTGATTGTGTCATCTCCTGTAGCCTTGTTTTTAAAAAGATATTTTCAGATTATCTGGTCCTCTTGGTGTCTGGATCTTCCTGCCAACTTTTTTAAAAAAAATTTTAGACTGCAGAACATCTGGTCCTCTCCAGCTCAATATTCTGATTGTCAATACAATTCATACAGTCAGTGTTTGTTCAGTCAGATGTGTTAACTCAGGGCATAGATAAGACTTGAAGAAGGGTCTTTCTGTTCTCCGTGGGTAGTGTCAGTTGACCTCAGCATTCCTGGGTTGGATGTTTAGTTACAGGAGGTGATGAGGGGCAGGCGGGTGAGATTTTCCTTCTTTCTCCCCCTTGTAATTCTCTAACAATTTTTGCTGTAGTAGTGGAGCTGATTGCATTGCCTCTACTACTGAACAGTCACCAAGACTCACAGATGGAGCACTGCCATAAAACAGCTAGCCCATAAAATGCAGCATAATTATAATCCAAAGTGCTTCACAACTATTTAAAAAATAATTTGGTTATTAATGTGCAAGGCCTAAACACTGAAGTTAGGATGATTGTGGGTATAAATCCAGGTTATAATCAACGAGTTATCTGTGTTAGTTTTAGTAACTGGTGACCAGATTTAAAACTTGTATCATGTCACTGCATTAAGCAGTTTACCTGATTGTGTCATTTCTTTCCAGCTTGTACATCAATGCAATATTCAAAAGTTGAAATACAGGGTCCCATGAATAAACTTTTTTTTAACATATAAACTTGTCATTGAGCAGCATGTCTATTATTATCATATGTGATTGCAACAGAACATTTAATCCAGCAAATGGCAATTTTTTCCTAACCTTATTTAGTTATTCAGCACGGAAACCAGCCCTTCAGCCCAGCTAAACTAATCCCATTTGGCTCATATCCCTGTAAACCTTTTCTGTCCGTGTAACTGTCCAAATGTTTTTTAAACATTGTAATTGAATTTACCACTACCACCTTCCTTGGCAACTCTTTCCAGAAACACACCACTGTGTGTGTGGAAACTCTTGCTCTGTAGATCCCCTTTAAATCTTTCCCCACTCACCTTAAACCCATGTCCTCTAGTCTTACACTCCCCTTCCCTGGGAAAAAGACAGACTACAGATAGCTACCTCTCATGATTTTATAAAGCTCTAAGGTCACTCCAGTGGAAACAGTCCCAGCCTTTCCAGTCTCCCCTGATAACTGAAGCTCTCCAGTCCTGGCAGCATCCTTGTGAATCTTTTCTACACGCTCTCTAGCTTAATTGCATCTTTCCTATTCTGTGGTGACCAGAACTGCACACAATACTCTGAGTGCTGTCTCACCAACCTTTTGTACAATTTTACACCAAATTTATTTACTGATTCTTTCCTTCACTTTCCCTCCCTTCATTTCACTGTATACAGCCTTTATAAAAACACCACTTTTGGAAAAAATGTTTTAAAAAGTCTTATACTTCTAAATTCTTAAAATATAATTTATTGGTAGCACTTGTTCTCTTAACAACACTCAACTTTGAAAAATCTTTGCAGTTAAATAGATGCCAGGACTATGGCTTGGTGTATGGCCACTGGCTGTGCTTCCAATAAGGCAGCACAGCAAGGAGGCTACCACAACATATGCTGAATTTAAAATTAGATGGTAGAAATAGACAACTCTCACCAGCAAAGAAGCTTCTTGTCCCCATTTAATAGGTTTATTTAAATAAACGCAGAGGGATTCTTTTGTACAGAAATGGTCATTAAGTTCACTATCTACTTAGGTTCCTTTACAAATATCATGTTTTCATCCAATGAAATTAAGAGGGCCAAGAATCTCCAGCTGGAAAGCACAGTAGTTTGAACTCACGGGCATCACAAGTGGAAATTTAACATGGGCACAACACTAATGATGTTTGCACTTCAGTTAGAAGCACATTGAAAATCCAAAGCAAACCACGTCAGGACAGATTAACGAACATTTACTACCAATTAGAAGAATGAAACAAGTTTTAGTTACACACTGTTAAGAGACTATTTAATTTACCTGAATTTGCACACTGAAGACTTTCAATACATCACTCAAAGCCTTAAAATGTGCTGAAACACTGGAAAAACAATTAAAATGCTTTGATTTTGTAGATTTTTTTTGTTTATTCTTTTCTCAGCAGTTTATCATTTCACATTTATGCAATAAGTGTACCGTAAATACGTACTAGATCCCAGATGTGCTGTGGGAAAGGTCAAAGTTAATAAGACCACATATTTTCACATACCTACACGCACCTTGCACGGATGACCCGCTCACACTCCTGGAGGCGACAGTGTAAAAGCCACTTAGCCCTGGGACGAGGAAATTACTTTCAGAGTAAACAGTGTCTCCTATGTGTCTGCAATAACAACGTGGACTCAACAATTGCTGGTCTCCACCAACTAAGCAGTCACCAAAACCTATACTTGCATATTCTACATGCTGGATTTAATTACATTATAGGTAACTGTAAAGCTAGTTCACAGCTCATTTAAAAAGATTTTTTTCAAAAAAAGGCACTAAAAAGCTTGCCAAAGCCATAGATACAATTTTCTTGCAACAAATAAATAATTTCTTTTAATAGAATTGACAAACATACTGAGAATACCTTATGGCCAATGAAATCAAGGTGCTAAAACAACAGATTCATTGTTAAACACCAGTTACTTGTTTTTTTCCTCCCACTATGCAGAACCTGTACCTTTTTATCACTGTAGCACCCAACTTATGAACTTCACTTCCAATACAACATTTTTTACATTAACGACCCACAAATATATTTCTCAACAATAACAGTGGCATTATTAACTAACAAGCTTCCTTTCTGCTGTTCCCAGATCAATGGACTTTTACAGGAATTTCACAGAAATTATAATGAAAAACATTACTGACATCATCAGTCTGGACACTGGGTTAGGATAAGGTTTATTTTTAATCCCTAGAGCTGCACTGGTTACAAAGTTCTCTACCATACCCCCAACCTCCCACCAACCCCCAGTCTGGGCTCCTTTTGGGAAAGTCTAAATATGAGACATTTTATTGAAGTGAAGTTTAAAAAGTTAAAATATATAAATTTTTGGATGAGCAAAAGGCAAGAGAAATCAGAATGAACATTGATTACACAACTGAGGAAATAGAGACATTATAGCAAGAGTAAAGAAATACAACAAAAATTGATTCACACCAACAGAATCAAACAGCACGCAGTATCCATTGTACATTGTAGACATATTTAGGAAACTACAATTTATCTTAAATATAAAACTGAATTCCCCCTCTAAAGTGGGGCAAAGTAATGGTATCACAACCCTAAGTGTTAGAGCTCAGAGGGTTCACTGAAGTGCAGAAGTTGCTGCACTTGGATATGGCTTGCATACGCTGGACTATAACGTCCTGGACTTCCAAACTCTCTGTAAGGGGAGCTCCCAAATCTTCCAGGACTATAGCTTTGTGGATTAGATCTCCCAAGAACGGAGGCACGAGGGCTGCACGGAGAACTCGGTGTGCTGGACTGTACTTTCAGTTTCCCTTTAAGTAGAGCAGGGCTTGGCCAACTGCAGAAACAAACAGAAGGTTTATAAAAACAGTGGCATGCAAGTTTACTTTGTCCTCCTGCCCAAAGAATTCCTAACACCATGCTTGCCGATTAAACTCAAATCTGCTCCTACACATACAACAAAAGGCAGCTACTTTAAGGATCAACATTACGTTTTTTTTACAGACAGAACAATTATAACCAGAACGACAAGGTGTTAACTACAGGGAGCCTTGGTCAACACTGCACGAGTATAAGGACTGGAGCACAATTTTGTCTAAAATACAAAAACTTCCACCGGGTTGGCAAGCATCAAGAATACCAATGTGTGCAAAGGACTATAAAAGACCCATTCACTTCACTGCCTATTTTATTCAATCAGGTTAAGTGCGATGCCACACTATGGCTCAGGGCTTCGGCACGTGGTAGGGAGCAGGAAATTGAATAAATGAGAATATAAATTGCAGGAGTAAATTGTTAAAATAATGCAGTCACTGGTCCACCTATAATCTGTCCAACTGACTGAAAAGGCCTTTAGTTTGCTCACAATCTCGGCGGTGCAGCTCAGGTAACTACAAGCCCACAGGTTCTTCAACACATGGTGTCTAAAAGATTTGGAATTTTTGAATTACTGTGCTTTGGGTGGAACATTGATTGAGTAGAGGGAGCCACAGGGGGTTTGAGGGATTTTTGACGATACCACTTCAGGAAGGAAGAGCAGGAGATTCCCCAGAGCGCCCTGGCCAGCATTTCTCCCTCTCAGCCAAACACCAGAAACAATACTAACTGCTCGTGCTTCCTGCAGCTGAGAAATCAGCTGTACTGTTTGCTCACAGAAGTGTCTGTTCTGTGCTCAAGGACACATGAAATGCTCTGCCCCTTTTCCAAAAATTGAGATA
>JARFYF010000046.1:35450047-35460943 GCA_030265395.1 Rhina ancylostomus
CTACATCAATGCACTCTGTACTAACTCAATGTAACTGCACTGTGTAATGAATTGACCTGTACGATCAGTATGCAAGAAAAGCTTTTCACTGTACCTCGGTACAAGTGACAATAATAAACCAATACCAAGTGGTGAAGCTTGATGTAGTACAAAAGTAACTACGTCTTAGTTAAAAATATTAATGCTTTGGGGAAAAATAATCTACCTATATTCAAGTGGTTTAGTCAATAAATAGGTCAAATCTTAAATAAACTTATTTTGACCTATATCATTGTACACAGAACACCTTGGATGCATGGGCAGTCTTGAGTGATGACTTACTTCAGATAACTATAAGGTTTCCAAACCACTTTATAAAGATATTTGACATCTCTTTGCTTTGTACTTTAGTTTTAACATTAAATGACAAAATGTTGAGTTAGCTGTATAATCCCAGTTCTGGTCACTGTCTTGTTTAGCTCAGTAAAAGGACAGGGTTAATGACATGCAATTTTCTTCCAGATCTTTTAAATAATATTCGGTTACTGGACACAGTGCTTTCTTGATTGGGCTGTTCAAGCCACTTGAGACACTGGCATTTAGCAGCTTGGGAAATAACAGCTCACTCTGCATCATTTGCTGAAAAGGTCTAAAAATACATTTTGTACTTAAATCATTGGATGGTACACGTTGGGAGGGATGCTCTCTTGGAAACTCTCCTTCAATTTTAGGAAGTACAACACTATAAGGATACAACTATAACACAGGAAAAAGTTTGAAATTTATGATTGCACAAAACACTCACTACAAATTATGTCTACTTATACATTTTTTAAAAATTGCAAAATATTTCAAATTGATTTGCCAATATTTATCAAAAGGTATACATATCTCAAAAGATTAGAGAAAAGAAATGAAGAAATTTGGATTGAATGCTGCACTTTTCACACCCAGGACAACCTGAAGACCTTCACTGCTGAGCACTCTCTGAAATATTGTAATACAGAGTAAATTATTTCAAAAATTACTGAGACTTTATCCCAAGACAGTTTCACCAATCTCATTGTGCATTAATAGTTCTGATCCTTTGCTCAAAGTTTAGCCTCAGTCAATACCTAAAGATATACATTTGCAATTAAAATTATTTTTGAATAGGTTATCCAAAAATTTCACAAATAAATGCTGAAAAAAATCCAAGTAGTTCTTCAATACATTTATAGTGAAACAAATAGCTCTTTCAAATGTAGCTGTTGATATGATACAAATGCAAGGAATGGCTGTTTACAAGTATAAAATGTGGAATGTGAGTAAAGTTCATTTTATTTTCCTGGTCTTCGAGTGTAAACGAGTTTAGTAGTAAGTCAGGATGGCTTTGTACCATAATCCTTAGACCACAAGGAAATGAATTTCAATTTAATATAAGATAAAAACTGAAAATGCTTGGAAACAGTCAGCAGATTAGGCTGCATCTATTGAAAGGGAAACAGTTATCATTTCAGGTTGAAGACCTTTTGTCAGACAGGGAAAAAGAGAAAAAAGATGGGTTGGGGGTGGCAGTTGTCTCTGACTGGGTAAAATTGGGGTGACGAAGGGGATAAGCTGTTAACAAGGTTATTTGGTCAATGAGTGAATGGGAGTATTCAGCCCACAGGGATGACCCTGAGCTCCCTGTTGCCTGCCACTAACTTCCCATCACATTCCAACCTCTTGGTGTGTGACGTCCTGCACTGATGCCACAGCTCAAAGCAAGCTTGAGAAGCAACCTGTCATCTTCCACCTGGGCACGTTGCAGCCTTCCGGACTCGAGGTTGAATTCTGCAACTTCATTTCTCTGTCTGTATTAGTCATTCATCTGAAATTTGGCTCAGCTTATTTCCCCTCCTCTGGAAGTGCAGATCGTTTGAAGCGTGACTTGCCAGGCACATCCTCCTGCTCTGCTTTTTGCAACTCCCATGTGCTTTTGTCCATGTTCTCTTTCTCTCTCTCTCTAACAGCTCCCATTCACTCACTGACCAGATAACCTCGTTTACAGCTCACCCCAGGACTACACTACAGGGACACCCCCTCTCCTTGCAATATATCAAGCTTCTTTTCTCTCCTTCCCAGTTCTGACAAAGGGCCTTCATCTATAAACATTGTCTGGAACATCTGGATAACAAAGACACCTAGGTCAGATTCCCATTTATTGATTATAGCTCCACCTTCAACACCATAATTCCAAACAAGCTCATCTCCAAACTCCTGGACCTATGACTCAGCACCCCTTTCTGCAACTGGATCCTTGACTTCTTAGCCTACAGACCGCAATCAGTAAGGATAGGCAACATCACCTCCTCTATGATTATCCTCAATACCGATGCCCCAAAAGGCTGTGTCTTCAGACCCTCACTACACTCTCTGTACAGTCACGATTGTGTGGCCAAATTCTGCTCTAACTCCATGTAGAAGTATGCAGACGACACCCATGTAGGGGGGGAAATCTCAAACAGTGAAGAGATGGCGTACAGAAAGGAGGTAGAGAGCCTAATGGCATGCTGTTAAAACAACAACCCTTTCCCTCACTATTAGTGAAACAAAAGGAGCTGGCCCTCGACTTCAGGAAGCAGTGTGGAATACACACCCCTGTCTGTACCAATGGTGCTGAGGAGGAGATAGTTGAGAGCTTCACATTCCTAAGTGTAAATATCACCAACAATTTGTCTGAGCCCAGCCACAAGGACACTACCACCAAAAAGCACACTTATTTCCTCAGAACGCTAAGGAAATCCAGCATGCCCCCAATTACTCTTACCAATTTTTTTTTTAAAAAGACACATACACCATAGAAAGCATCCTATCCAGATGCATTGCAACTTGGTATGGCAACTGCTCTGGCCAAGACTGCAAGAAATTGCAGCAAGTTGTGAACACAGCTCAGTCCATCACATAAACCAGCCTCCCCTCCATGGACACAGTCTACGCTTCCCACTGCCTCGGGAGAGCAGCCAACAAAATCAAGGACCCCTCCTACCTTGGTAATTCTCTCTTCTCCCATCGGGCAGAAGATATAAAAGCTTGAGTACCACCAGGGTCAAGGATGGCTTCTATCCCGATACTACCAGATTCTTGAACGGACCGCTCTTTCACTGAAAGGTGAACTCTTGATTTCTCAATCTACCTTGTTATATTTACCTACATTGTGCTTTCTCTGTAACTGTAACACTATATTCTGCAATCTGTTTTTACCACCTCAAAGTATTGCATAATGAGTCTGGATGGCACGTAAACAAAAGCTTTTCACTGCATCTTGATACACGTGACAATAATAAACCAATAGCAATAATACTTTCTCTTCTCACAGATGCAGCCTGACCTTGCTGGGCATTTTCAACTTTTAAATTTCCTGCATCTGCTGGGTTTTTTTTGACTTGCAACTTAATAGTAGACAGGAAAGCCTTTTATCTATGCCATCAATTTGATCTCCATTACATTTTCAATTTATTTTGGAAATCCTTCAGATCCCTGTCATGTATAAAGAAATTCTTTAGCAACAGCAGCAGTACAGTAGATTTTATAGTGAAAATGCAACACTTCTCCATGCCTTGGTCTGCTGGTGAGGAACAATGTGGCAGGTTATCAATAGGCAGATTCTAAAGTAAACAAACATCAGCAGAAGCTGCAGAAATTTTTCATTACAGAACATTTTATTGAACCAAAGAAAGCAATTACTGCAATAGCTATGTAATAGTTTTAAAAAGCTCAAAGAATGCTCTTTAAAAAATATTCCAAGAAATATTGAACAAATTGCAAATTTTTCGGGAGGTGAGAAATAATGTGTAGTGATGTCAACTAAGTTGACTGGAATAATTCTTTAAAATTACAAAGATTTAATATAGGAAAGACATCTGTCCTCTCCAAAAGGTTAAATTAATAATTTTAATGTTTTAAATAAAAACTATATAGACACAGACACAAACAGTAAGGTGTTTAAACCAGATGCTTTATGGGGTTGTCAAATCCTGTCAGTGCCTGGGTAGTTGTACTATTTTTGAATATATACACAATGGCCAAAATTTCCTTACAATTAATTATGGAACAGATAACTTCAGTAATGTTAAACAAACCTGTAACGAAACACCACATCTCACCAAGGCCATACACCTGTTGTCCAGTGCAGGCACAATGACTGAACTGAATAAAACTCTACAAAATTTGCAACATATGAATAAAATGAAATGCTTTAAAAAAATTCTCTAGGATTCAAGCATCGATTTCAAGCAGCTGAAGGTTTACCTTTGCTAATTGATGTTAAATGCTTCACAATTATTTCCTTAGATTCAATTATCCTCGCATAGGGATTATTCTCTGTGCATCACTTGGCCACACAGAGACTGCAGTTACTTACGGGATTGTGGAATAAAAGTGAGGAGATACAATTAAGTCTTTATGTTATTCTTCAGCTTTAATCATATTTTACACAAAGCTGCATATATATCTATAACCTAAATTATGCAGATGACTGAGCATGTTTAATTTGCATCTTGCATGCATGTTGAAAATAAGTTGAACCGATAACTAAAAAGTAAATATTAAAGTAAAGCATACATGAAAAACCATTACCAAAAATAGTTTATTGCACATTGCTCTCCAGCAATATAATGCACAAAGTTCCTTAACATGCTTACAGTTCTTTCAAATTGTACAAGATAGTCTGTTGTAAGTGGGTCTCCAGAGTAAAGGCAAACCAAAAAAAAATGAAGCCAAAATTAAACTGAACAGTGCGTTGTTAACTGAGTAAACTATTTCAGCATCTCCAGACAGCTACTGAGATAGAAACAGTAACTGATTTAGTGCACAAATGTTGATTATGGTCATAGCAGCTCTAGTTAGCCTTTTCCATTACTCCAGCTCATCCTCTATATTACTGATGAGAAATAAAAGGTGTTTCTAAGCTTACTTGACAATTGTATAAACATGCCTTTTCTTCATAACAGAAATAACTGAGATTTTGTTACATATAAACATAATTTTTAAAAAGCTGTAACCCAAGGTACATATATGTATAATTTTTCTCTTATCAAGGCTGCCAGCATATGAAGCACTAGTCGATTAATAGGGTGACAGGTATTTATAGTTTAAAGCTCTTTTTACACTGATCGAATCAGTGAATAGTTCCACCTAGGAAGCTTGTGTAACATTTCCACTTGACTGAGCCCCAATGTGACCCTGGGGACATTGTGTGCCATAAACTCTTACCCATTACAATGAGTTCAAACTTCTGTTCACCCATTTTGTATGGCTTCAAACCCAGGGTGTAGACTTTGAGAGATCTGATCCTCTACCAGTGTTGTAAAGGAACATAAAAATGTGATATTTAAATGACTCCATGTATTAGTGCGTGCATAGAACAAAACCCAACACATTCAAAAGAGAATTTGCTGCTGAGGTTAGGTCAAGTTATATTATTTTGGCTTGCCTTGGCTCCACAAACTTGGAGATTAAAAGGTGCAATGCACGTTTTTAAACTACACTTTTTTCAAGGAAATAATAGATTTTGTAACGTCCAGACGAAAATGTACAAACCACACTACTGATTTACTCTGTACCAACATAATGCTGCTCAAGTCTTAAACTCTTAAATACACCTCCAACTTCAAATTAAATTGACAACTTTCAAAACTCAAATATAAAAAAGTTACAACCAGTTAAGGTAAGGTAATTTTAATAACTTAGAATCAATAGCTTTAACCTTTTAAGCCCTTCTTGAATAAAGATAACTCACCCCTCATGTTCATTACCAACATCCTGAACCAAGGGTTGGGATGCTTAAGTGATGAATTTCCCCCATCTCAGTCTATACCATTTCATGGTCAATGGACTTGCCTCCATGAAGATAAATAAAGCTAATCCTTCCCCATTTCTTTCTTCTTCTTCCCCTTCTCTTTGTAAGGACCCTGTAGCCAAATAAAAATCACACAAGGCATGTGGATCTAAGCTACAGATGTAAAGCCATAAAAGGATGATGGTGTGAAGGGGACACCTTAACTACTTGCTGATGGGTTGACAAGAAAATCAGAATGTAAATAATTCACAAGGAGGTCTGGAAAACATTCATACTTATCAGCATTGCTGAGCGTGTTTACACCTGTGGCAGTACAGAAATTGTTCCCTATTGAGCGCTCCCATCCACGTAGTTAGTATTTGCACTATTGCAGAGGTCAGTTGCTATACTATTGCTGGACTGTTCTGCTGCTGCAGCGGAGCCATCAGCAGTAAGTTCCATCAACTGTCCTTCGATCTGCGTCCATGACGACATAGACTGGTGTACAGTTACTGTGTGCTCCTCCATCTGTCGCTGTAAACTGTCCATCTCTTGCCTTTGGATGGAAGCAGAAAAAAAATCTTTAAATTATAAATGCAACTCCCTTGTCTTTGCCCATAATACAGTAACCAAACAGTCCCATCAATTCCAATGACCTCATCATAAAACATTTAAAGCAGTATCACATGATTTGCACAAGGTGAAGTATGACTGCATTAATACCCAAAGACACAGCATCTTAGTGATCGCAACTAAAATACTGACACTTAACAGGATTAGTTCAAGATAGGAGGCAAGTCTCACTCATCTCCGCAAGACTTCTCATGTTCTCTTCAATGTCTCACAATGGATTTGCAGTACTTGCTTCAGATGTAAACACTTCATTTTACTCTTCCCTCCAACCCGAAACCCATTACTACATAGGATTTAGATGACTTTAAAAAGAATTTGTTCATTCTCCTTCCCACTGTGAATTTCAAGTTCTTATTCAAGCCATCCTCAATGCAGTGCTGCACCAAGATGTACCTCTGTACTGCTGATCTCCAAATTTCAATATCTTGACAGTCATTTGCCATGATTCAAGTTTGTCCAACAAACCATCTAATGAACACTGACAACAAGAACCTACCACTGAAGTCTCTTATAAACCTTGTCTTCTGGCCCTGGCAAAGAGAGCAGCCCCAATAATGGAAAAAAACACAATGACCTATTAAACTATCTGCTCCAAATCCTTTAATTATATTAAGTCATGTAAAACTTTGCCAAAATGTAATACCTATTACCCAATTATTCTCAGGATTTGCAACATTTTGTAGGGAAACTTAATGAATTATTTCATTTTGTGGACTTGGATAATATTTTTCAACTATATATTCAACTGGATCAAAAATCCAAGACTGAACACACAAAAGGCTTAGTTTTTGATTGCTTTCTGATGAAAACTTTCCTAATGTGGTGGCCCGAAGCCCAAACTTAACCCTCCTGCCCTTGAAAACCAACACTTCTCCCTCCAACAATCTCCTTGACTCCAAAATCCCCCAATGTGTTATTGCTTTCCAAACTTCATTCCCATCTGCCACACAGCACCACACGAATTGGCTTTCTCTCCCCGAAATCAGCCTGATCAAAACTACAGCTGACATCCCCTGCCCTCTACTCCTCCTCATCCTTTGAGAACTCTTTGACACAGCTGACTATATAATAACCAATGCATCTGCATTCTTCAGTTCAATGGAACTCCCTCGCCTAGCTACATCCATATCTGTCCAATAGTGGGCATAATCTGCAGCCACAGCTTTTGCATCTTTCTCAGGCATCCCTCCCTTCAACTCTAGCCTTTAAGATTTTTTTTGGGTATGGCTTTTTAAAATTACATACAGAAAATTAGACCTCCTGCTTCCTAAACAATATTACTTAAATGTACAACATTAGTAATGCCAAGCAATTGCCTTTAATTATTCACTAATCAAAACTGGTGATTTTAGAAATTGACACCAATTGGCTACAATACTGGAAAAACTGGTAAAATAACTAACCCCAAATGTATAGCACACACACCCCTGGCATCAACAGCAAAATAGCTTTAAAGTAATAAAATGGAAAAAGGCTTTTTTTTTTATAAAATGGACTTTAATGTTAACAGTATCCTATTGCCCAATTTTGAGATTATGAAAAGGAGGAGACTGATGAGAGTTATTAAATCCCATTAAGCACACAATATCAAACCATGACCATAAAGCTCAAATAGTCATCATCGCTGCTTTCAGCCAGTGGTTTTGCTATTCTTGGAGACATATTTATAACTAATAGATGGCACATTCAGGAATGGATTACTACAAAGTACCTCACCACACACATCATCACAGAGTAACTATTTAAATAACATCCAGACTACAGATGGAAATGTAAGAGAGTTTTACTGTGTTACAATAGTCAGCTTTTAGCATTTAAACCAGTAAATCAAATTTGTTCATCCAAGGTACAAGCTCATAAATGCACGCAAAGTGGGAGTAACAATAATGTTCCTGGATTCAGTGGTGCAAACACAGAAGGCAGCTCACTGAGGGTTTCCAAAACAGATGAAACTAGAATAAAGTCTGTAGTCTGACATTAATGGTGCATTGACTTGACAAGCAATAACCCTTCACAACAAAAGTAAGAGGCATGGTCTGACATTTTGGATATTCAGGGTTGATGAGACTCCAGTCACAGTAGATTCTCCATAAGGATACACGGACATGTGACCATAAAACACACAAGATTTTGAGGGAGGGGGAGGGAGGGAGGGAGGGGGAGGGAGGGCTTTTATCCCAGTTGCAACCCCTTCTCGTGTTCATGGTATCTTGCGTTGAGTGAGCGTGTGTTCCCATCCATTCTGTCTCACGTTTGCCTTTGTGATTAAACTAGTTTTGGTCTACAAAGTTAGTGTTCCACAGTCCTTGATCCTCAAGACCAGAAACGACAATTTCACACACCACCATGCCTTGTGCACTATCCATAGTCCTTGATTCTACGTAGCTCAAAGATGTATCTATCTCAACATTGAATGTGATTAATGATTCCACATTCACAGATCTCTGGGGGAGAAATCCCTCCTCATCTGAGTCCTAAATGGCCACCCCCTTATCCTGAGGCTGGTGCCCCTAGTTCTAGGCTTTCCAGCCTGAGGAAACTTCCTAGTGCCATCCATGCCATCAAGTGCCTTAGCCACTTATGTTTCAATGAAGTCACTGAAGCTCCAGAGGAAAAAGTCCTTCAGCCAACAATGTACAAGGTCAAAGATCTCCCCACAGCACTCTGGTAACTCAACTGTGATCTGTCCTCTTCAGCAATGCAGCAAGAGCATCACAACCCAAACCATACAAGGTCATGACAGAAGGGAACCTTCTCCATCGATACACTGGAGGTCTTCTCAGTAACTAGAGTCAAGCTAATGACCAGCTCTGTCTCCAAAGGGCAAATGCTTTATCAGTAGCCAAGATTGGGACACCACAACACAGAAGAAACTGGGGATGGTTTAGAACGACACAGTTAACACAGGAGGAGTTAGGGGCAAAATGTAGACACAAGAGATTCTGCAGATGCTGGAATCTGGAGCAACACACACACAAAATGCTGGAGGAGCTCAGCAGGTCAAGCAGCAGCAATGGAAGGAAATAAACAGTTGATGTTTTGGGTTGAGACCCTTCATCGGGACTGGAAAAGAAGAGGGCAGAAGCCAGAATAAGGTGGTCAGAGGAGGACAAGCTGGTTGGTGATGGGTGAGTCCAGGTGATTTGGAACCAAATTTGGTTATAAACCAAATTAGAACCACTTTGCGGTGATTCAAACATTACATACACCCCATCTTGGGCCTAGCAATCAATGTGTGAAAGCTAAAGCTGAAGGAGAGATCGTTTAGGATATTCTACAATGCCAAAATCATCTCATCTCCAATCAATGCCACAGTAGACCCAGGTGACCAGTAATAGTGTGACTGCTGTGCACAATTGGTGGGGAGATTTAGTGGGGTAGGGAGTGGGAGGAGAAGAGAAAAAGAGGGATTTAAGGGGAAGAAAAAGCCAAAACCAGCTATTGATAAGGAACTTACCTAAGCTGCTTTAAACAACTGTGCAGATTGTTCAGAGGTTCCTTACTCACAGCTGTCGGCGGCCTGAGCAACTCCTCAAGGAGGGAGGCAGGTACAGGACAATCGGGGATCTTTACCGGAGTTACAGGGTTTGATGAAACAGCATCTCCTTTCAACTCTATTCGCTGTTCAAAATAAAGTTTAGTTATTTAAAAACAGTTTATCATACTTACAGAGAGGGAACAAGGCAACAAGTCTACACACAAGCTCCTCTCACCAAATCCTTTTATTTCTTTTTTAAAATTTAACTTCTACCTAAATGCATCAATACGTCAAATAAAACAAATTATTGGACATAATACACGCAAAGAATCCTGACAAACCAGTTAAATAACATAGCACACAGGAGTTTGTATCATGCTGTCTGAATAACAAATATATCTATCTAGTTTGCCGGTATTATTATTCAATATTCTTCAGGAGGAACATCCAGAAAAAACAGAACAGTACAGCACAGGAACAGACCCTTCGGCCCACCATGTCTATGCTGAACATGTTGCCAAACTAAACTAATCCCTTCCACCTCCACATTTCCCTCCAACTCCTGCATATTCATGTGCTCATCTAAACGCTTCAAACACCACTAGCGTATTTGCTTCCACCACTACCCCCGGCAGGGCGCCACATTCCACCCCTCCGCTCTCTCTTCCACACATCTCCTTCATATTTTCTGCCTCAAAGCTATGCCCTCTAGCATTTGACATTTCTACCCTGGCAAAAAGATTCCGACCATCTGCCTCTTCTGCGCTTCTCATAACTTTATAAACTTCCATCAGGTCTCCCCTCAGCCTCTGCCGCTCCAGAGAAAACCATCCAAGTTTGTCCAAGGCAAGAGATTCTGCAGATGCTGGAATGTGAAGTTACACACACACACACACACACACACACACACACACACACACAAAATGCTGGGAGGAACTCAGCAGGTCAGGCAGCATCTATGGAGGGAAATAAACAGTCGAAGTTTCGGGTTGAGACCCTTCATCAG
>JARFYF010000046.1:35487907-35503930 GCA_030265395.1 Rhina ancylostomus
TCACTTTCATTCTCATCTTGCCTTGCTCCAAGATCAATGGCATCAATCTCAGAGTTGTTGTCCTCTGTGTGCAATGAAGTCTCCAATTTATCATTTCTTGATGCAAAGCCTATTTCAGATATGACAGATGTAGATGAACCAGTCCTATTTTCTTTCAGAGATCCCAGTGTTTCAACACTGGAAGATCTTCCTATACTATTTCCAGCATCTGAACTCTGAGTTCTATAATCTGCAAGGGACCTTATTTTGCTGGATTTTGGACTCTTTGAAGTCTTTTCATCTTTGGAAACATTTGGAATTCCAAGGCTGCCAACTTTGGGTCCTCGTGGAACACTGGTCCTCAAGAAAGTGTATTCCTTAGTCAAGGCAAGGGTACTAGCACGTGGAAGTAGATCGGGATGGAACATCAGCTCTGGGTCCAAAGTACTGGAGAGTTGATTTTTTGGTGTTGATTGTTTAGACTGAAAAATAAAAATAGTCACACTCTCCCACAGGGCTGTTCCTCAACAAATAGGATTTGTTATGCAAAATACATAGTGAGGCTCGTCAGACATCATCTTTCATGCTCTGAAATAGAAAACTAAGTAATTGCAGTTAGCAAAATAAGAAAAATTCGGAGTCATGTGTAAAGTTTGACTCAGGCATTCAATTTGTAGATGACTCAACCCTCATCCTCTACATTTCTGTCCCACCTCCTGCTCCACTAACTTTAGTGTCACAGTTCCAGCGACTTGGGTTCAATCCTGAGCTCGGGTGTTGTCTGTCTGGAGTTTGCATATTCTCCACATGACTGCCTGGACTTCCTCTGGATGCTCAAGTTTCCTCTACATCCCAAGACGTGCCTGAACTCTAAATGGCTCCTCTGAATTGCCACTTAGTGTGAGTTAATAGCAGAGGAATCAAGGGGAGTTGATGGGCATGAGTGAGAGAACAAGTTACAGGGGTAATGAGAAATAAGGAAAGGGGGAAATAACATGGACCTGATGATCCAAAAAGTGCCTCCATTGTGCTGTTACGACATATTACTGCCTTCACTTCTACGTTTGATGCATTTACCCAAGTATAATTTCTGCTTCACAATTTACCACTGGCATATCAGGCAAACCATTTCATATCCTCTACAATAAATCTCTCAGTTCACCAATAAAAATTTAATAAATATTTTTCCTCCAAAAGTTTTGGGATCCAGTAGAAGGTTAATTTGAGACACGATACATCTTACGTATAGCCTGATTTACATCTATTGGCCCATGGTCCCAAAAGCCCTCCAGGACAGGAGCTCTCCTCACTACCTCTCTGGTATGACAAATTAGTTTGTCTAACAACTCCATAACTTGTCTCTTGTGACTACCATGATAGGAGGTGGTGAACTAGGTGTACAAGTCTTTCATTGTCTGGCAATACTTGCTTTCTTAACTCAGTCTCTTCAAGCTATTTCCTCTATCCCCATTATTAATGTGCATTTCTTCTGTTCTACAACCTTTGATTACAGTTCTCCTTGAGCTAACTTAGCCCAATAGTCATAATCCATTTCTAGCTTCAACCTAGATCACACCACCTACTCCTGTGACTCCTTCCTTCTCTCTGCTCCAGCAGTGGCAGCACGTCCAATGATCTTGTGAACCAGTCTTTCCACACTCACCCAAATGGGACCGTGGATTATCATGCATGTCCTGTACTGCTCCAAAATGGAGCGGGACTTGTAGTCAAAATGTTTTGATGTCAATGAGTGCCATTACTGAACTGGGTTAACACAGCTTTATTACAATTTGTGCAAATAACAGCCAAGTAGAAACAAGAAGATGTGCCTCTCGTTTCTCTGCAAATGTACTTACCCTTTGCTGGTGCCTTTGGACTCTGTACTGTTTGAGTTGCTCTTCAAGATGCCGTTGAGCCTTTGACCGTATTTGTTCTTCATTCTGCTCTTTCAAGGATGGGTCCACAGTGCCTGAATTCAAAACAATATCAATTTTAATTTCATCAGTCCACCCAAATCTTTTGGTTAAATTACAACAAGGACCAGGAGAGCAGTACAATATGATTTTAAAAAATCTCTTTACACTAAAGTTCTGTCAGAAGGTTTGCAAATAACTTCCCAAAAGCTATAATCATTTAGATATTAAAGACCTGCCACCTGAAATATACACTAGTGAATCCTCTGCATTTAATGTTGCTATGGAAACTATTTCACAGTCTAGCCTTCAACTGCACATTTAAAGACAACTAGACTCAATTGATTTAGTCACCTTCCCCTTATAAAATAATCCTTAGTTTCATTATAGTCACCTCTCCATTTCCATTCATCACAGAAGCCCATTTCAATTTCTCTCCCAATGCCAGTCAGCAAGAAATCCAACACACAACTGAAGACCGACTTTCCGTCGGACTCCATCAACACTCATTAATTTATTCAATTGCCTTTTATTGCCAACACTACTAAGTAAATAATAACAAAACAATATTCTGAACAGAGACTGCAGCAAAGACTAAATGGCTCCTGAAAGTTATGGTAGGTAAAGACAATGTGATTACTATGACTAAATCCTACAATGTACAAGGACCAATTCTCAGTGTGCCCTGTTACAGCTCACTACCCTTTCTCAGGACATCTTTTCTCACATGGCAGGGAGGAGCAAATTACAATTGGACTCAGCTCTGAGTTTTGGAAAAGGAAGAGGAATACAATTAGATGGCTATGTTACTGAAGACCAGTCAATTGACTTCTGTGGAGGTTAAGTGAGAAAACGGTGGATTCAGCCCTAATATCTCCTCATGAAAAAATTAGCTGACTCCGTTTGCAAAGCTATGTTGTGGGCGGATGGGTAAATAGGGGGCCAGCAATGATCAGCAGAACCTATAATGCAGGTGGAACCAGCCTGCTGGAGGACATACAGGACCTCTGCCTACATCGAGACAGGCAACTTGAAATTTCCTTCCAATGACAAAAGAATGAGATAAAGGATGGCCATGTCCTGAGAAGGGGACAGTTAATAAGCTATAAAGTCCAATCAATCAGAAAACAATCACACAGACTGAAGTGACCAAAGTTGCATCAGTGGCTGCCCCTTCCTTAGTAACCTTCAAATCCCTGCTGCAGCTAGTCTCCAACGTGGTCAAGCAGGGATTAAAACACCTCAGTGTGAGAAGACAAATACCACACATTGGCCCAAGTGAAGATCCTGGTTAATTGGTTCCACACAAGAGTAAGAGTGAAAAAAAAAATTGATCATTTCCCCTTAAAGAGCCGTCTCCACTGACTTATGCAATACAGGCAATCCTGCATTATGGTAGTATGGGAAACCAAAATTCGCCCCGGTGGAATTCACAAATCACTACCAAAAAAATCTGGGATGCGGGAAAAAAAATTCACCCCTAGGAAGTTTGTGGGGGATAAAGTAGTAAATAAACAATTTTTCAACTTACATGTACAGATGACACAGCTTCACGTATCAGAATGCTTCCTAGGAATGCAACCACCCCCCTCCCCATAACATGGGTGTCACCGTATACATAAACCAGTAGAGTGCAAATTGTGCAATCCTGTATGCAAGCTGAACTTGGCCAAAGAAATTAAATGGAATCTTTAAACATATTGTAATGGATTTAGTACCTCAATAGCTATATCACCAATCTGTATGCAAAGTATTTTCATTAGTACCAATACTAAAGTCACTTTCACACAAACAATTTTAGAGCACTTTGCAAAAGAACTGATGGAAACACCACTTTTCAGAGCAGCTGTCTAGTCATTTTTACCCAAAAACCAAACAAACCACATTTATGTTTCTTTTGAAATGCTCTGCTAATTCTCCCACATTCCTATTTCCTTCACCTGACAATGGATGACAAGTAGGAAGTTCCACAGCACCATCCTACAAACTAGAAAGGCAAAGGATGTTATTCCTGCAGGGAGGAGCTGGACTTGTAACCTACTCGCTTCCCTAGTTCCACGATGAAACAACACATGCCAGCAAAGCTTCCATAAAGAGCTCTGCAAATTACAAAAGGCTCCAGGAGGCTAAAGAACACCCTTACCTGCAAATGTGCAAGTTTTGCTATCTAACATTTTTTAAAATTGTAGGTGGATTGCACTGGAAATAATAAGACTATATCTGATATCCAAATTTAGTCTCTACAGATTTAAGTTGTATGTCAAATTTTATTACACTACAATTTTAATTACACACTTCACTTCATTATACTTGTTACTTAAAAAAAACTGAGCAGACACAAGATACGGAAGAATAATGCCCAAATAGTATAGCACCATGCATTTGCAGAGAGAGTCTGGAAAATGCAAGTTATATCTTAATGCAGGTCACTACACAGTTAGAACAAAGTTAACATGAGGCATCATAAAACATCGTGCACAATTGCAAACCTAAAATTGAAAGTTATATATATTACAGCTATCACAACATCCTGGAACACAAACCCTGGTTTATTTTAAAACTACATTCCCCTCCCCACATAATCACATGAAACTCCATTCCCCTTACTTCATCAACCCAAATTAGTTTTCTGTCATACAACAGATTTAATTACAAAATGTCCAGAGCTCAGTCTGTACTCTGCAGCCTACCTATTCCAAACTCCTCTGTAAACCTGCTCGAGGAGGAATGGAGGGAGGTAGATTCTGAAGGTGTTTCTAGGTGGAAGCAAGGACACAAGTTTGCAAAATACTGAACGAAGACTGGCCACAGGCAAATTACTTATGCTGAACAAGGGAATACGTGAATGTTGAAACGGTTAATTTTACCCTACAATATACACTATCGCACTCCTAGCCCATCCAGCCCTCTCCAGAAGATTCACACCCATCTGGATCTGTCAGACATCACTTGATATTGCTAAATTTAATTTTTTTTGGCTACTGACATTTGGAATAAAAGCACATATTTCCCAACATTTTCTTGTAATACATTCTCTATGATAGCACATGCACAGAAAGAGACAGCACATGGAGTTGCCAGCTTGATCAATTAAGCTCAGAAAGCAAGCCATTTCTGGCAGAGAGGAAAATTCAAAAAAAAAGGAAGGCAGGTGGAAGAGCCACCTCGGTAAATAAATGCTTACGCAGATCGGTTTCTTGCATAGGAAGACTTAGAATGAGCGACTGCAAAGCTTCACTTTTTTGAACAAACATCTCAGATTTAGTTCCCTGAGACTTCCTTAAGTTGCCATGGAAACCATCCACACCTGGGGAAGGCTCTTTGCTCTCATCTGATCTGCACTTTGGTGATAGGCTTTCTGGTGAGTTGGAGACAGCCTGGGGAATGCCAGAAGGCCCAGTGGACCCGTAAACGGACTTGGATCCATTCTGACAACAGTCTCCTTCACCGCCAGCACTTTTAACACTGGAAGCATACTGCTGGTGGATCTTGCCCTCATGTTTGCCTGTGACATTGCTGCCGTCCACTGCTGTTCCACTGTTTGGCACTTTATCAGTACTGTTCACACAGGCACCTATGAAAAATGAAGGACAGTTAGCAACTAGAACCACCCTATTCTACAACTTAAACTTGACACTAGCTGAAAAAATAGATCTAGTCTTATTTCTTAGACTTTGGGCCATTGGCACTTTAGCTCCATGTTATTCCAACATTCAATCAATCACTTTAGCAATATGAAGGGGATTATCAAGAAAAAGAGGAAATCAATGCTAACTGAAGGAAGCAAAACTAATTTCCTTTTAGCTTTAAACTCACCAGGCCACGTTTACTTTTGTTGTTTGAACAAGGATTAAAACCTAAAAGCCAGTTGTCACTTATAATTAATATAACTTTGAAAAAGAGTGCAGACATGGAACAAATTATTTTGTTTGGCTTCAAAATGGTCATGTTGCGCGCACACACACACTGGAAGGAAAGCTCTACGTAATAAAATACAAAGCTTGATGCCACGTTGAAACATCTATTTTTATAGCAATTCTGATTTTCAACTTCCTCTTAGCTTGCAACATAGACAAACAAGTCAATGACTTAATATTGACTTCCAATGCCAGCACCACTCAAAACATCATCGTAACAAAAAATTGGTGCCAAAGTCTGGAACTACATTATTTGCTGTTGTCATGGTGAGTAGCTGTATTACATTAGCCCACAGTTATCCATTGGTAATTAATTACAAATTGAGAACACAAATATTTCAATTCCTTTTTGAGAAACACCACTGACATTTCTTAAGTTCTTCAAAATAATATTTTTAAAAAATTTAGGATAACATGTTGACTGGTTGGCTGCACTTCTGACTACACGCAGCTTCAATTCTCCCTCCCCCTTCCCCTCCCCAACCACCATCAGTCCCTCAAATACTTCCAGATTTCAGTTTTCCTTGTCCAAATACTAAAAGTGAGCATGCAACAAATTATTCTTGCCCAGGGTAACACATATACTACTTAGACTACAGAAAGGGCTGAAACCGTATCCTGAAATACCCCCTCGTTAATTTTCTTCATAACCCAAGCAACTCTTACCCACTCCCTCCATCCCTCCCATCAGCTGCTGCATGAAAAAAGGTCCAATCTTTGAACAGCAAATTTCCCCCAATGATGTAACAGAGGTCCACTGATGGCAAGTATGAATCCACCATTCAGTGCAGTACAAGTTCCAGAATGAATATTTACAAGCAGAATGTATAAAAGGTTTCAGGACTCTGAGATATTAACAGCACGAATTTACTGATGCAGGATTTCCAGACTCACTTATTCACAACCAAATTGTAATTCACAAACTGCATGGTGGGATTTGAATTTGTGCCCTCTGGTTAATGGCTCAGTAACATAACACTACCATAGCCCCATTCAATGAAGGAATGGAACTGAACAAATGGAAACCAAGACCCAATCCTCTAATAAATCTTTCCATCCATCAACTTACTGTGGACAAAAAAATTAGTGTGCTTTTCCTATTCACTACAATTTTAATGTATTATACTTTCTTAAAACTACTAGATACTTCTGCAAATTCTAGCTTAAATACCGTGCACTCTGCCAAGCAGAAACTTCAGTACAGCGAATACACCCATTCTCTACTGTACATTGGTGCATACAGGACAATAAAACCAGTGTGACACACCCTCAAGTTGTATATACAGTTGTCAGACATGGTAGCTAATGTAAACGGAATTGTTCATTAGTCAGTGCCAAAATTCCTCACATAATGATCTTTTTTCTTCCATTAGCTCCACTTAAACATTCTTGATGTGATAACAGAGCAACTTCTAACCAATAACTTTCACACCTAATGAATAATGCAGTTAATCTTTGTGATGCACATGCTAAAGTGATGCATAACAAATAAATAATGAGCTTGAAAATGTTTTCCAAGAAAAATGAAATTAGCCAGCAGGTTGATCAACATCATACACCTGTACAAGAACTTCAATGCACAACACTTGTGTAGCGGAGTACTTTCAAGCAGACTTAAAATTATTGCATTTTAGAACATCTTATTACCTGTTTTTTCTCAAGATAAAAAAACTGAAATTACACAAGAACCACTTATTCATTTGACATGTTAAAACAACTATACCAAACATGAGCAACAATGCAAAGGAAAGAATTTAATAGCAGGAATAACAAAGCAGAGAAGAAGAGGAGGTAAATTGCAGACACTTATGACACAAAAGCATCAACAAAACCTGGTGTGGTATTTAAATGATTTGTTAACTTTTTTTTAAAAAAAAGATAAGATCTATCAATGACAAATTATACTTACTATTATACTGAGATCCAAAAATCAAGCGCCAATTATTGTGTCAGTACAAAGCAATTTGGTTCAATACCAACACTAAACTCATAAATCCAATTAAGAGTTGGAGCCGTCCACTACTACTTTCCACAATATGCCTATTCGAGAGACAAAAAGATTCTTTTCCAGCTACAAACTGCTTTTCTCCACAATTTTTTGCAAATAGTTTATCTAGTATTGTAGGTTTTTGAACATTCCTTTAAAAAGAAACTAAACAACAGTTATAGGAAATCTCCATGGGGAATAAATGTATAATACATGTAAAGGAACAGATGCGAGGGAAATATTTATATGAATTTCTTGCTTTGTTGGTGTAGGGTTACTGGTCAACAACCCACAGGTGGTGGTCTATTCCCAATGGGGCATGAAGTGAAAACCAATTCAAAAAAATTATAAGTTATGGTATTACAGCAGATTAATAATCATGAAAGCTTCCAGGTTACCGCACACCCAACTGGCTTACTAATGCCATAGAGGAAAGGGAGCAGGTGAGCAATTATGACTTACTGTCTGACTGGCCCATTATAGGTTTTTAAGCAAGCATGAGACATAATACAAAAATAAAAACAAAACTGTTGATGCTAAAAATTTGGAATGCAATAATGCTGAAAATACTCAGCATGTCTGACAGCATCTACGGAGAAAGAAACTGATATTTCAGATTGATGACCATTCATTAGAATTGATGACTATTCTGATGTTAAGTCATTGATCTGAGATATTAACTGTTTCTCTCTCCACAGATGCTGTTTGACCTGCTGAGTATTTCCAGCATTTTTTTTAAAAAAGAGACAGGTTGATTGTGTAGAACACTTACAGCTGGGACTGCTAGGCAACTCAACATCATCCTTTCCATGCGCCTGTAATCCCTGCAGCCACAGTAGTGTCACCCATATAGAGTAAATAAGTGAAAACTTTTTTCCTCCACTGAATAGTTTACATGAACTAGTTTTTTTTAAATCTTGATTCAAAAAGGACATATTTCACACCCTCAAAATGTTCCTAAGAATGACTTGAAGCAATGAAGCATTTCCAATATGTGGTAACCTTTGAAATGCAAGAAATGTGTGGCTAATTTATACACAAAGCTCCTGCAAACATAATCAACATAACTTATTTAAAAATAATTAAGGAATAGTTGAAGCAGATGAACAAGGGAACTGCCCTGCACCAGGTTAAAATAATGCCACAGGTTCTTCCACATCCACCTGAAGGAGAAGACAAAGCATCTAAATTAATACCTCACACAAAAAGGATGAATCTACTACGATGGAACGCAGACTGACTGGTCAGCCAAAACACTGTGCTCCAGTCTATTGTGTCTTGCACCAGAAAGGTATGTGGGCATAAATTATACTTCGCTGTGTTCACCTTTAAGGCAGTTAACAAACAAGAACTACAAATCCAGCAATGCCCTTTGGATCTGGTCCAACCATCCAAATGAATGAAACACCAGAACAAAAATTCAGCAGGTGTTAGGTTAAAGCCTGCTCCGTCCACAGCTCAGGTAAACACCAGAGAATTCTGCATTCTGAGTGAGAGGCCAAGTTGAAAAGGAACTGTGGCAGATCATGATTCTGAGATCAGCCACTATAAGAACATTGCATAATAGGAGCAAGAACAGACCTGCCCCATCATTAAGTATGATCATGGGTTGTCTGCCCTAAGCCAGTCCTCCATAGCCTTCAATTCATAATCTTTAAAAAAAAGTTATCTACTTCTCTTTAAATAACTCCAATGATCCAGCTTCCACTTAGCCTCCAGGGTACAGAATTCCAGAGATTCATCACCCTCTGAAAGCACATTCCTATGCAGCTGAGTTTTAAATGACCACCATCACATCTTTAAACTACATCCACTTGTTCAAGATTCTTCCACTGGTGCAAACTATTTCACCAGTGGTAAGAGCATAGTGGGAGGTGAACACAAAGGGACAACATCCTAAACATTGCATCACCTGCAGTTTTCAATAGATTTGCTGGTCTGATTACATCACAGTTTGCATACTTCTATATGGTTCCCAGAGAGTGAAACATGGCAATTTTTAAGAAAATAGGAAGACAGAACACAAGCAACTACTGACATGTTAGCCTGAAATCAGTCGTTAGAAAATGCTGCAAGCTATTATTAAGGAAGTGATAGCACAGCAGTTAGAAAATAATAACAGGATTGAAAAAAATCAACATGATTTAGGAAGGGAAATCATACTTGATAAATCTACCAAGAGTTTTATTCGAAAATTGTAACCAGCAGAATAGATATAGGGGAAATCAGTTGATATGATGTACTGGACTTTCAAATAGCCATCAATAAGATGCCACACCAGAGGTTATTGAACAAGAGCACATGGGACTTGATAAATGATAAAAGAGTAGCATTAAGGACAAGGTGGATGAAAAGTGCTGGATCTCAGGTCATAGTTGCAGAAGGTGGTGTTGCTGTTGCAGTGACCGTGAGAGCAATCACCATTGTCTCTGGGCATCACATATGACCCTCACTGTCAAGAGAGCCAAATGGCAACACTGACTTGTGATACATCATGCCAGTGTTCTGCTATTATTGATTTTCCTTCAAGGTTCCCGTGAATGGTATTTGAGAGATCCAGTGGTCTAGAGGAAGGATATTATACAGTGCCACCTTGTAGAATGAGGCTGCCAGAAAGCCCAAGCCTTTAAGCAGTTTGTGCGAGGCAGAAAAAAAACATCTCTGCTTTTGCATTTGTTCAGCTGCATCACCTGAAGGCCAGTTGTGACCTTGTCAAATAAAAAATTATCAATTTCATACAACATTTGTTAGAAATGCAGATCTTCAAATGACATGCCTATTTTGATACTATTTAAAGAAATGGCTAGTGCAACTACTAGTTATAGTTCCATCTTCACTAAGGTCATTCCAAAATGGCTTAAGAAAAATACAGGCGCCATAAACCAAAATTTATTCATCCACGTGGTTATCAACCAAGATTGGTTTAAATTATACAAACAATGTTAAATTCTGTTCACCTCCATGAAGTTCTTAAGGATTGGGCCAATGCAGTGATTATACTGAAAACCAAGTCAAAAGGCAGGAATCCTACCAACAACATTTTAACAAGTTATGGAAAACTTTATAGTTTATTAAAATGAAGCAGAATATCATCTCCAGACTCCCAGCAGTCACCTTGACAGCAACAAACCTCCCCCACTTGAAGTTAAGGTATCCATCTCGCTATCGAAAAGCACTTGGAAAACAGACACAGACAGGGCTTGTGAAGTTTGTACAAGCAATCAAAAGCTTAGTTAATAAATGCTTTTTGGAAAGGATTTTATTTAATATTTAATAAAAAGAGGGAGTGAAGTAAAGTTTGAAACAGAAAATTCTAAAGAGTAAACTCAAGTAGTTGCTGATCCAACTGGAAAGGGAGAAAAAGGCAGAGGAGAGAAGTCCTGATGAAGGGACTTGGCCTGAAACATCAACTGTTCATTTCCCCTCAACAGATGCTGCCTGACCTGCTGAGTTCCTCCAGCAATTTTTGCGTGTTACTCCAGAGAAGACACAGGAGATAGAATAGAGTGAACTATGGAGGATGTTAAATGCTGAGCTGTTAGGTTTAATATACCTGAGAAAAGGAGCCAATCCATATCAGCATAGATAGGGACAGCGAGCAAGCACAACAGGGTACATTGAGCTGAGCTTTGAACAAGTCGGTGAATGAGAGTCCAGCAAGAAAGTTGTGAAGTGCAGTGGCTGGAACAGAGTTGGCCAATGGTGAACTGAAAATAGATGGCTTTTAATATAAAGAGATATGGAATCTGAAACTCAGTATCTTACACAACTGTAAGCTAGGATTATAAACAGTTTGGTTGAGGCTAGAAATACAAGTTGAAAAAGAGGCCAGGCTTGGAGTTTTTGGCAGCCAGATTTCTTAATGGTTAAACAGCAGATTGACCAAGCAAGTCTGTCAGAACCACTGGAGGTGCAGAACAAAAGAACAATTCACTTGTGCGAAAGCAGACTGGCCCCATCTCCATGGGTCATGTCACTCTGGATGTAGTTGAAGAGGGCAAGGGAGAGGAGATGGGAGTTGTGGGGCAAAGGGATGCCAGAAAAAGGGAGCAGAAGGCAAGTCAAAGATCTTTGAAGACTAGAGATGAAAATACCAGTGAATATCCCCTTCAATATTTAGTTCAAACAAGCAGCGTGCATAACATCATGATCACCTGTGCAAACCAGAAGTGACATCTACACCTGTGGAGTATTGACTACATCCCCCAAAGTTAATTTTATTTAATCACATTGTCAGATTCTGCTCATCATTGGCATTTGTTGCATTAAGAACTGCCACAAAATATTAAAGAAGCCTGTTCAAACATAGGCGGCTTTTGAATCTATATTTCAAAGAGATCAAAATAGAGATTCTCCTCTTAGAACCATCGCTCAAAACCACACAATAACTTAGGAACAAAGCGCCAAGAAAGCAGTGAATTTATAGGCACAAAGACTTTAAAAAAGGCACAGGGCCATTTCTAAAACAAGCAGCACATTCATCCCTTCACCACACAAAATGCTGCAGCAGCAGTTCTGACTAACCTCATCAGATTCATCTTCACATTTGTGGACTTAACATTTCAAGTACTTTAAAGAGGATGCAAACAAAACACTCTCTGTCAAGCTAGGAAGTACATTTTAGATACTTTGATGGAATTTTGCTACTGGTACACATTACTCACCATTCATATCAACCCCCATGATGGATGACCCAGACAGAGCTGCATCATCAGGAATGTCCTCTTTGCTCTCAGTGGCGTACATTGAATTAACCAGCAAGACATCTTGTGCATTAGACGGAGCTTCCATTGTTTTACGTTCACGGCAGTAAACAATGACACTTTATAGGGCTTCTCAGAGTAAGCCGAAGGTTGCTTCTTGCCATTAAAATGTGTTCAGCTCGGTGCGCAGTTCAAGAGATTGTGTAATGTCTGAAATGCAGCGGCATGATGTCAACCAAGAGTTGTTGCACTTGGCAAATTCCAACACATCAAGGAATGGGCCTTTCTGGCACAACCCGAGACTGAGAAATTACAGGCACTGTGGAAAGACAATTAATATGGGGTTGAATGACATCAGGATTTATATCATAATAGTCAGAAAAGATACACAGCAAGGAAACCAAATGCAAGTGGGCCCAATTGTGGTGGCCCACTCTCCTTCTTGAGTGATTGAGTGGTGGAAGATAACCCAATGCATTCAAAGTTCACTAATTTTGACCAGTGTCTAAATCTTGACATTACACAATGACAACACTTCAAACATCACTGGCTGTAAAGTGCTCTTTGATGCTTCAAGGTTGTGAGAAATACCAGAAAAAGATGAGTTTTCCATTCATTGCCACAAACTACAAGTTAGACAGCAATACTGCCCTTACAATAAACACCAAGTTCAAGTCCAGTACAAGTTCAATTGTTTTTAAATTGACTGAGTAACAGGAGCTTTTCTTTTGTCTTTTGTATCTAAATATATTAAACAAAACTCAGCTGTGGCATCCAACATGTGTTGGGTGTACTGACTAAATATATTGCCCCAAATTACATTTGATATCTGCTTGAAATAAACATTTAACACTCACAAATCAACCTTTAGTAATTGGTAACATACTAACACAAAACATGCTAAATATTTATAACAAACAATATCTCAACATTTTAATTATTTTCAAACATCGAAAGCTAGTTATTGGTACCAACATATTTAGTAACAACTTATGGAATGCAAAAATTCTTTAGCTGTTAGCTTTCGCATTTTGCGATCGACATATTCTTCCCATTATGAAATAATCAATTATAAATTAGAGAACTGATATTGTCCAACAATGCAGTTGCACAAGTGCTCTCCACATTGGTCAAAAGAACTTCTATTTACAGAATAACTTTGCATAGTAAAATGGACCAAGCAACGACAGCAATGACAGCAACTAGAATTGTGGACAGTGTTACTTAATCACCATCTTTCACTCTCTCATAAGCCTTTGCTTTATTTTCCTTCCCACCCTCTCTGCCAACGGTCAACATAGATCAGTGATGGCACTTGGGACTTGAACACAAGGATACAAGCAGTAAAGTTTTAGCAGAGCTCCAGTTTACGAAATGGGCAAAGATAAGAGGCCAGCCAGAAGAGTGGGAGCATGCCCAAGTCTATTGGTAACTAAGGGATGAAGACTTCGCAGAGGAGCTGAAACAGAGACAAATATTGGCAGCCAGACAAAACTACTTTAAATTTTCTTCAAACAGAAGATTGTTACTTCAAAAGGGAGTCTTTGCAGACTTCTTTCAAATGCTCAAATTGAAAAAGATTAGCCCAAAGCACTGGTAAAACTGGTTATCATGTCCTTGTGTCTTTTAAATCTATTGCTACGGGCATAGTGGGATGTAGTTTACAAGCTTGTTAGATGGCACTGTATCTGCTTTTCATTGCAGGACAGAACCCCACAGACTAGCAATGTCAATGCAGCAGCCAAATACATCCTCACTAAAGCTTACTCCTGATAGCTTCGTCACTTTGCCACTTAAAAGGAGAATTATGTCAACTATTTAAAAATCAAGCAATTTAAACAATGTTAAGTGAGGGTTAAATATTGATAAAATGAATTAATAGGATGGTATTAATGAAATGACCTTGAATCAAGGGCAGGATATAGCTTTTAGACAGGACAGTCAGTTCATTGGTCTGGTCCCACCCATATTTATGTAACCCATTTTGTGACCTCATGTCATCCCAATTGCTCTGGCACTAATTAAGCATGTTTGCACTGTGATGAAGAAAACATTAACAGACAAACCTGATAGCAAAAATATGCTTCTTGGTTCAAAGAGGGAAGCACGAGATTCCACACAACTGCCCAAAATAACAATTGACATGGTCCTATGGTCAAGTTTCATATATTTCACAATCATCAAGAAATTCCAGTCCGGTGGGCCCCACAACAAACAGTTTTGTGTTGACGATCTTAATCAAGATTTCTTAATAAAATTTGAGATCACTTCATTTCTGAACTATCACCATTGGAAAGTTTTAATTATTCTTTAACTTTATCCAGTAACTACCCCAGCCTGTGCAGAGTCAGTTGATATCTGTCAGCGTGTCAATAGGAAAGTTTTAATTAACTTCAGAACATTCTTAATCCCAACCTCCAAAAATAACCCTACTGGGTGGGCAAGATCCAGGGAAAAGAGGTGAAATGTCTTTGTAGTCCAAGGTTGGATGAACAACAAAGATTACATCTGACAGCATGGTCTAAGACACTTCAAAAAAGATTTTCATTGTCTAAATTATGAGATAGTGGACATCCAAATGTGTTTGACCAGCTAATACTCCAAGGCAGGTGGAATTTTTGGAATGCAGACCAAGAACAGAGCCAACAATTGTGAGGGTCGGGTAAATTATTGAACAGTTTACAGGCCGAGAGGAGACCTGATCAAAGTTTATAAAATTATGAGGGGAACAGATAGAGCAGAGAGCTGGTATCTTTCTCCCAGGGTCAAAATGTATGTACAGCGAAGATGAGAGGGGGAAAGTTCAAAGGAGATGTGCGGGGCAATTTTTTTTAAAACTGCACAGAGAGTGGTGGGTGCCTGGAATTCACTGCCGGAGGCAGATACGATAGAGTCATTTAAGAGGCTGTTAGATAGATAACATGAATGTGCAGAGAATGGAGGGATATGGACCTTGTGCAGACAGAAGGAATTAGTTTAATTAGATGTCATTAGCTTAATTAGTTCAGCACAACATTGTGGGCTGAAAGGCTTGCTCCTGTGCTGTATTGTTCTATGTTCTACGCACTGATGTTAGGAAATGGAATGGCAGTGAGAAATGTATCCTGTGATACTCTTAATATCAAAAGAATTGAAGTTACATAACAATTCAAATAGAACTACAATTAAAACATAGGTCGAAAATTATTTTTAGGCAAGCTGTTTTGGAGCATAGTGTCCATTCAAGGACATTTTTCTAGTGACCTGTAGCAAAAGCAGCCTGATCACCAGTTGTACTGCTTCTAGTAGTAGAAACCAGAAACTGCATTGAAGAGAGAACAGGCTCACAGTGTGTTCAAAGGAAATCATCAGCAGAGTCCAAAAGATCAAAAGACAGAACACTGGAGTTGGAATAGAAGGCCGAAGCTTACATTATTCTAGTTAAGGACAAAACATCCCATTTGATAGGATTTCAGTGCTGGCTGGATCAGAGATAATGCTGATAGAGACCACTGAAGTCATGGGAGGGTGGGGGGGGGGGGGCG
>JARFYF010000046.1:35533797-35544944 GCA_030265395.1 Rhina ancylostomus
AATAGTGATATATTTCCAGAGCAGGGCTGTGTGCAGCTTGGAGTGGAAGCTATGGGTGGTGGTGTTCTACACAAGGGCATGGTTACACAACGATAAACTACCGGACTAAAAATCTGGTGTAAATTTTCATTCATGAATTCGACTCCCAACAGAACAGTTGCAGAACCTAAATTTGTTTATAAAAAGTGCTTGCTGTTTTTTGAAAAATAAAAGGTGAGCTGCTGTCCTTGCCCAGCGTTGGTCTGTGCGCGACTCCACAACATCGCATGTTGACTCAAAGCGGCCTTTTAAACGGGCCCACGAGCCACCTGGTGACATCAAATACCCATGTCAAAACTGGGGATTCAAAGCATTTTGTAATGGGTACGGAGCAGGTGGGGAGGAACAGAAGGCAGTACAAGTTGAATTACCATTGGAGACACTTTCTTCCTCTACTTTATCCATCTTTCCCTGATGTTAACTCTTGTAATTCTTCCCAAAAACTCATCCTTTACCGGTAAAACGTAAAAAGTTAACCAGCTGGAAACCAGGAAAGCCTCTGCCAGGTAAAGCAGGGCGAGGTTGGGCAGTCTGTGGTTGTCAATGACTTGCAGCAAGATGAATGCGCTGAATGTGTCACAAATCTGCTGCCACGTCCCTGCACTCCAGTGTGGGGGATGGAAAGGGAAGGGTCGGAGATTTGAACACAGCGTCTGTGAAATTTTATTCGGGATGAGCCCTACACCTGGCTCGTGGGATATCGAGTTGAGAGGTTGTAGTTGCTCAGACTTCACGCCTTGGGGGGCTGGGACTCGACGTACCAGGAAACGTGGAGCCCACCAGGGTGTGGAGGAGTGTGGGCTGTGGCTAAACCCCAAGAGGGTCCGGATTTTCAGGAGATTTGTTTTGGCTTGTGTCCATCAGACTTCAACTTCCTTGGATGGGTGGTCACCTGAGAGATGCCCCTAATGATGTAGGCACAGAGCAGTGTTATTTTACCCCAGGCAACACCTTGGTTTTAAAATTCACAACCTTGTTTACAGATCCCTCCATGAGCTCCCCACTCTTTAATCGCTGGAATCCCCACAGGCCCTGCAAACCCCTGGCATCTCTGTGCCACTAAGTCTGGACCCTTGCCCATCCATGATTTTACTTGCACTGCTTTTTGATCGCCATGCCTCAGGTCCTGAGCTCTGGAATTCCTCCTGAACCCCACTGCCTCTCCAATTATATCATATAAGGGTATGCAGTTGGTTTACTGTGTGCATGCCAAAAAAATTAGGATAACCCACTTCCCATCTGGCAGCTCATCACCCTACAGATTATGGCTCTGCCTTTCTTTCTCCTCCTTTTGACATTCCCTAAAACCTACCTCATCGAACCTGGTGGGACTCGGTCTCTGTCTGTTGCTGTGTTTTACCACGTTACTGCTGCTGTGGTTGGAAGTGACGTCTCACTAAACTCTCCCATATTGGACCAGTCTGGCAGAGTTGCCAGCACCTACCCAGGAAGGTGGACCCCTGGGGTTTGTGTTCGCTCTGCGCACTGGCTGGTTTGGCCCAGCGCTGATGGAGGACGCACTGTGGAATTTTTACCGAGGCCACACTGCTGCTCACGAATGAGAAACAGACCAAACTGACTCCTATTTGCGCAGCTTGTTTTGGGAATGTAGGCTAACCAGAGCTGGTCATTATCTCGGCAAGATCAGAGAACACTCCAATTCCCCGTCGAAGCCAGCCCCTTTGATGTGGTGACAAATGGTTTAAATTAAAATGAGACTTTGAAGGAACTCTGGCCTGCTTTAAGGCTGAAGATTAAAGTTGACATGCTGAGTTTCGTGCTTTAGGAGGTTTCCCACCACATCTGTCACATCTGGTAGTCATAAACCCTTTAAGTAGGGTGACATTTTAAAAATAATCTTGGGCGGGGGCGCAAAATGTTAATAGTTTCAAAATGCTCTGCCTTGCAAGTTTGTGTAGGTTTCACCTCTGCTTGTGTGGTAACGGAGTGGTTGTCAGGTTACTGGCTGCACACGAGGTGTCGTTCCCAGTGGTGGTCATGAGCACAACCACACCCAGCCATCAGAGGCCTTGCAAGGGGTGGGGAAGCGAGGAGCTCCTGCTGCCCAGATGTTGGGAGGGTCCACCCAACCTCGCCTACTGCACTCAAACCACTGGATGTTGGTCCAGAAACCTGAAGCACAACCCTGGCCTCCAGCCGGTTGGGCTTCACCCTGTCGACAGTGCACTGTTGGTGGAGGGGGTGAGCCTTGTGTTTAGCCCATCAAGCAGGCTGCTTTGTCCAGTCAAAAGCAGTTCTCTCGGTCACACTGAGCCATGCGCCAACAGCGGCCGAGAGCTTTGGTGCAAGCAGAGCCCCTCAGAACGAGGGGCCAGTTCCAGAGGTGAGGCTGCACGGACGGTGGGAGACAGGAGGGGACCCTCTGGGCTTCAGCCTCTTCCTCACCTTCTGCCTTCTCCAGCCCACCCTGGACTCTAGGACAACACCCGGAGTGGAGTCGGCTTCTGTTGTGTCCAAACAATAATGTCAACTGTTCTCTGAATCAAACTCCAATCTCATTAATGCAAACACAGAGCCATTGGATTGTACAACATAGAAACAGCTCCTTTATCCCACTGTCTATGCCGACCGTTATGTCTGTCAATACTAATCCCACTTGTCTGCATCAATTCCATGTCCCTTTCTGCCTGCTCATTCAAAGACCTGTCCCGGTGCCTCCTAAATGTTCCTGTTCCTGCCTCCTCCTCCACCTCTGGCAGCTCATTCCTGATACCAATGACTTTACCCCTCAGATCTCCTTTAAACCTCCTCCCTCTCACCTTAAACCTGTGCCCTCTAATTTTGGGCACCTCTATCACGGGAAACAGACGCTGGCCATCAACCCAACCTATTGCCTCTTGTAATTTTATAAGCTTCTATATTGTCACTTCTCAGCCTCCTTCAATCCAGGGAAAACAAACCCAGCCTATCCAATCTCTCCTGATGGGCCTCCAGTCCCAGCAACATGCTTGTGACTCTTTTCTGCGCCCTCTCTAGCTTAATCACATCCTTCCTGTAGTGTGGTGACCAGAACTGCACGCAGTGCGACCTAACCGACGTTCTGTACAGCTGCAACGTGTCATCCCAGCTCTTGCACTCAGTGCCTCAGTCGATGAAGGCTAACGTGGAATGCGCTGCCTGTCTACCTCTGTCACCACTTCCAGGGAGCCATGTACTTGCACCCCAAGGCCTCTGTCAACAACGCTCCCCGGGGTCCTGCCATTCGCTGTGCTTGTCCTGCCCTGGTTTACACTTTGCACTTATCTGAGTTAAATTCTATCTACCGTCCTCTGTGTCCACTTCCCCAGATGATCTCCGTCAACCACCAGAAACAAAATGTGCTTTGAACCCACCTGGTTTATCTTGTGGCAAGGTTAAAGTTTTGAGAGTCGGGGTTGGTAGAAGTCTGGGGTAACTATTCTCCAGCTGGTCAGTTCTAATCCCAGAGATCTCCCCGGCCCTGAAACCCCTTTGGTGTGAGGTGGGAATGTGTCCCGTTCTTCTCTGAAGAAACTGGACAGCAGTCCATCCCGGGCTCTGTACCGGTGACCAGGTCTGGAGCTGAAGCAGTCAGACTGTATCCACCACGAGGGACAGCACTAATGATATTTGTATTCTTCATCTCTCCACCCCCACCAGCTTGTTCTGTGGTAAGTGCAATTCATGAAAACAACCCGATAAATTGGAGGGAATTGGAGCTGGGGAGGTGTGATCGCATCATGAACTTTCTGGGTGACCTACTCCAATGCTTTTGTCTCCAGGTCTATTATTCCTGTGGAGCTGTGGTCGATTCTGAAGCTCAAGGGGTCATCCTGTCACCTGGCTTTCCCACAAGGTACGTTCCGGGCACACACTGTGTCTGGCAGTTTTTCATCCCGCCTGGAGTTCATCTGGATTTGGAGGTTTTTGACTTTGATGTGTTCGAGAGCCCGGGTAATGACAGAACCCCACCGAGACACCGTTCAGCCCCTGGGACGGTGAGTCCAGAGAAAGGTGTCTCCAGTTCTGCAGAGAATGGGATCTCGGCACAGGGCAGGGAGTCCCCGAGCCTGCGTTCCCCCGTGAAGGAGACCAATCCAGGTGGGAGAATAAAGATCTTGTTCAATGAAATAAATGCATCAGACTCAAAATCTTTGAAGGTTGACCACCTGGGCACCTCTGTGAAGTCTGCAGACAAACAGGCCATGGCACAGAAAGGGATGGTTAAGGTGTTGCCCCAGATGGACAATTTCTCAGTGACGGACTCCCCACTTCGTGGATTGGTCGAGGCTGATTCTATGGAGTCCAACTTGAGTGCTGCCCTGGCTGGTTTTGGTGATTACAGAGACACCCCCTCGGACCCACAACCCAACACTCATCAGCAGGGCGGGGAGAGGCTGGAAATGGACCACCTCAAACTGCCTGAGGGAGAGGATTCTGCTGGAGCAAAGGTACTGGCCTCCGTACCCCCTGAGGTTTGTCCGGATGATGTTTTGTATATTTCCGATCTGATCACTTTCTCCGTCCGTTTCTGTGGCGCCAACTCACCGGTGAACAAGACGCTGACCTTTGGCTCTCCCCTGGAGATGGTGGAGGTGGTGGTGGAGCTGATCACCACCACAGACCGGGGCCGGGGCTGTCTCCTGCTCTACCATTTCGAGGGTGGTCTCAGCAGTGACCTTCGGAACCCACTGAAGCTCAGAGGTCACGACAACCTGATCCATTTCTTGGTCATCGGGGGTATTGCCCTGTTATTGGCTGTTCTCCTGACTGCTGTCTGCCGCACCTGGAGGTGAGTTTAAATTCCTCTTGAATGTGTCACTGGAGTCTACAGACATGGAGGATTGGTACTGGAAAGGAGACCAATATTGTTGGTGTTTAACAGAGTCTTTTGGGGGTTTAGATTAGGGCTGTCGGTCATGTATTCTATATGACCACTGTAGTGTAGCGGTCAGCGTAACGCTATTACAGCGCCAGCGACCCGGGTTCAATTCCCTCCGCCGTCCGTAAGGAGTTTGTACGTTCTCCCTGTGTCCGCGTGGGTTTCCTCCGGGTGCTCCGGTTTCCTCCCACATTCCAAAGACGTACAGGTTGGGAAGTTGTGGGCGTGCTATGTTGGCGCCGGAAGCGTCCCCAGAACTTGCGGGCTGCCCCCCAGAACATTCTATGCAAAAGATGCATTTCACTGTGTGTTTCGATGTACATGTGACTAATAAAGAGATCTTATAATCAAAATTTGGAAAAAAAATTTCATCATCTAGGAGTGAAGGAAAATAATTTGCATTGTTGGAAATTGAAGCAGGATCAAGCTGTTGGCCCCTTCTACCTGCACAGCTCTTCAATCAGACCACGTCATCAGATCTTTCACCCCAGCTCCACTTTCCCGCACTAATCATACCCCTTGATTCATTTAACGTCCATAGACATTGTGGATTATCCTCAGTAACAGCCTCCACGGCCACCTTGTGTTGAGATTTCCAAAGTTGTCTTCTCTGGATGAAGACACTTCTTGTCTTCTCTTCCCTGATTGGCCAGTCCCTTATCTTGAGATTGTAACCTCTGGTTCTATACCCTTCAGCTGGGGGAAGCCTTTTCCCCACCAGGTCCTGTACCGATTTTTGTGTGTTTGTGAGTCCACCTCTCATTCTGCTAGAGTTTCGTCCCATCTGTTTAACCTCTCTTCAGTGGATAAACCCCCACCATAGATCTGGTGAACTTTCATTGCACTCCCTCCATTACTGGTGCATCCTTGGGCAGGGAGAACGGATTGCACACAATATTCCAGCCGCAGTCTCACTTACCCTCTGTACAATTGCAGTTGGATGCCTTTTATAATTGTGTTCAAATCCTCTAACAACAAAGACCCAGGTGGCATTTGCCATATTAATAGCTTTCAGATAAATATTGATGCAGGACACCTATTCTTTGAATAGATACACGGGCTCGTAATGCCCATCCCACATGCAAGGTGGAGCTTTGGTTCATTCTCCTGCTGGGAAGATCTTTGACAGTGCAGCACTCCCTCAGTATTTCTTGTAGGCCTGGATTTTGTGCTCGTGTCTTGACCCTCTGGCTGAAGAGGTGACAGGACTCCCAGTGACTCCAAAAAAAAAGACCCCCAGTCCACTGCCAGGGCTCCCAGGATTTGTCATGATGATAGTCAGCTTTTCACTCCCTTTTGAAACAGGATTTTATCTGGAAGAAGCTCCAAGCTAAATGATCATTGTGGAAAACATTCATTGCTTGAGATTACTGTGAATAACGACCAACATGTGGCCTTTTAAATATTGCAACAAATAATTAGGCAATTATTATTGGAACACATTGAATTATTACTAATTCAGAACTTCTAAGGTGGATTGGACCCTGCTACAGTGCTGTTGATTTGCACAATCTCATTTTGGTGAACAGGTTTGCCTTTATTTTGTATACAAATGCACCAGTTGCTACGTTACTTTTCAGGAGCTCTGTTGGCTCCGTAACATTCTTTTGCTGGACATCTCTTGACCACCTGGGGGAAGGATATCAGACCTCAGCAAAGCCCTGTGCTTCCAGCCAAAGGGAACATCAGTGTGAGCAGATTACGTATTGGTTGTGATTTCTTTAAGGGGCCATCTTGAGCCTTGTCTGGTCCCTCCCATGTGTGAGGGTCCCTCCCGTGAGACCTGTGGTGAATATTCACCTTTATTCCTGCTTGAGTTCTTTCCCCACCCAACACTTTGACACCTCTCCCAGCTCACATCTCTGCTGCCACCTTAACAATATCGAACTGGACAAATTTTATTTGTTGATTGAATTGGGTCTGGAGGCAGTAGATGGTTTGAGAGGGAAGAGCAAGTTTCTTTCCTGGACACATCTCTTTCGAGGACGTAGAAGCACAAAGAATGGAATGTTTTTCACAGTAACTTTAGCAGAGATTGCAGTAGGAATCTCATTAGAACCCCACCAGATACCCAGGCTAGAATGTGACGGTGACCATGAAACTACTGGATTGCTGGAAAGTCAGGTGAACCAATGTCTTCAGAGAGAGACTCCATGACCTTATTTGGTCCAGCCAATATGTGAAACCAAACCCCTATAGTTGGCTCTCGACTGGCCTCTGAAACAGCCCATCAAGCCACTCAGGTTGGGGATGATTAGGGATGGATGGTAAATGCTCACTTTGCCAGCAACACCACCATCCTGTTTATGAACTTGAAGAAAAATTACGACTTCTTCCCCCCCCAAATAGAAATCTGACCCAGGGGTGCTTTGTTGCTGGTGGTGCCCCGGTGGCTGTGACTGCTTGTCCCGGCCTTTGGAACTTCACATCAGAGGCCGCGAAGGCATCGCAAGAACTTCCCTGTCTAGACCTAAACCTCGGGTGTGTAACTCTTCCAGGCGCTAATTGCCATCGGCGTTCTGAAAAATTAGGCCTTGGACAGAGGTTAACTAAGTCCAGATGGAATAGTGTCCTGACCACCACTGGGATTTAAGTCGGTGAGGTTTGTTTTCCTTTCTCTATTTTCTCTTCCCCCCACCCCCCAACTTGCTGCAAAGAAAACAATGCAGAGGTTGTGTTGCCATCTGAACAGGCGCTGAATGACACAGCTCGATGGGGTAGCTACAGTAATGTCCTTTGATCAGCAAGGCAGTTTCGATATTATAATTAAAACGGTGTCTGAATACAAAATGGAAACAAACCTCCATAGTTTAGGTAATTATGTATGTCTTCTCAGCAAATGAGGAAAATTGGAACGAGATGAGGCCGTTCTGCCCCTTGGGCCTGTACTACCATTCAATGAGATCATTGGCTCACCTGTGTCCCAGCTCTACCTTCAAGCTTGGTTGTGGCACCTTAATGGATTTGGTTAGTGAAAGGCCATCACTCCTGGGGTGATTGCTTGGGGCTGCATCTCCTGCTGTTTTTGTGGGAGAGAGTTCCCCTCTTCTCCTACCCTTAGAAGTATCTTTCCCATATAAACTGGTTGTGTCCCCACCAGAAATATTCCACTTTCCAACCTAAAAATTCTTTTCAAAATCCTGAACCATTCGATCCTGGTTTATTCAATCTCCACACACAATTTAACCCTTGCAGTCCTGGTAATCCTGTGCCGCCAACTACTAAAGTTCCCAGATTTTACCCACTACTCCAGTTGTTATGTACCTGAGACTCTGAGTGGCTGTGGCTGCATTTTCTCCCCCTTTTTGTGTCTTAGCTTTGAGTTGTTGTTTTCCACTTGCCTATTGCAATCTTTTCCCAGATTTTAGCAACTAGAATGCACAGATGTTGTAACCTCTGTACCAGAGTTTTAAAAAAATATTCTCATCTATTTCTTTGGGCAATGGATAACCACATATTCATCAACCAATGATTTAATTAATGCCCCTTTCTAAAATTTTATGCACTTAATTAATAACCCACCAATCTTTGTATTATTGGTTAGCTTGGAAATGGCATCTGCAGTATTTTGCTTTTGCATATGTTGGGGTCTCAGCTGTGTGGTCAAACTGCTTAGTAAGTATAGTGAACAGGTTCCACCACCGATCTGTGTGGGATCCATACCAGTCACTTTCCAACTGGGATGCAGATTTTGGAATGCAGCTGTTCTGTTGGTAACTAACTCAGCCCAAATGGGAACCCTTGTCTAGGATTCCAGATAATCCTTCAGGTCAACACCCAACAGGCAGAGGTCGTAGCTGGGCAGAATTGACAAATGAGGAGGGGTTGAGGAAATAAAACAGAATCGGGGAACTTTTGTGACATGTTTAGTCTGTCAGGTGCCTATTAAGCCTCCGTTGACTCCGTTTCCATCACTCAGATTTGAGATGGATAAATAATCGAAGGGAGAATGTATCTGTGCTGGTGTGGAATCTCTGGTCCTGCAAAAGGGCACCAGGGACTCTTCCTCTGCTGGAACATTTTACAGAATGTAGGGATGCTTCCCAGTGTTTCCAGCTGCTTGTTTTCTGTGGTTCCCTCACCCAGGGAAGCTCGGGCCTGCCTTTGCTTCCCCAGCCGTGGGTGTCAAGTTTTTTCCAAGAAGACCACGTGGTTTGGACGTGTGAGGTGGGAGTGACTGTAATGTGATGCACAGGGATCACTATTGTGCAGGACAGGGGAGGTGGTCCAGTCTGAGTCACCTCCTTATCGGTGAAAAGATGCTGAGAATTAGTGATTCTTATATTGTTGCAGCAAACTATTTTGGGCACTTTGTGATGCTAATGTGATGTGCAGGTGTCAGTTCTAACTCTGCACTAATGGAACTGAATCATCAATCCATGCAGATTGTAGCAAGTCAGTTCTCTGTCAGCTAAATATAGACAACCAATGCGTCAACCCTCGTCTGATACATTTTGTTCTCTAAATGCAAAAGCAGTTTGTTTTTGTGTATTTTTATTTCCAAAAAGCACCCAATCAATCTTTCCACAAAGTTTCCAGTAGAGAATGTGCTGTTCCTTCAGGTCCAATGTGGCACATCTGTTCCACACAAGCCTCCTCCCTCCCTCCTTCCTCCCCCACACTGTCTCCCACCATTCCTTTTCTCTCTCACCTGAATCAACTGTCTCAATCCCTCTCCAGATGTCATCATGCTGGGGAAGACTGTGAAGAAGACTTAGGAAGATGTTGCTGGGACTTGAGGGCCTGAGTGTGGGGAGAGATTGGGCAGGCTAGGACTTTATTCCTTGGACTGTAGGAGAATGAGGGGTTATCTTATAGAGGTGTATAAAACCATGTGTGGCACAGATTGGCTGAATGCACACAGTCTTCTTCCCCAGGGAAAGGGAATCAATAACTAGAGGTCATGGGTTTAAGGTGAGAGGGGAGAGATTCAATAGGAACCTGAAGAGCTACTTTTTCAAGCACATAGTGGTGTGTTTATGAAACGAGCTGCCAGAGGAAGTGGTTGAGGCAGGTACAATAACATACTTAAAATATATTTGGATAAGTACACGGATAGGAAAGGTTTAGAGGGATGTGGGCCAGAAGCAGACAAGTTGGACTAGTTTAGCGGGGCACCTTGGTCAGTATGGATGAGTCTGCCCGAAGGGCCTGTCTCTGTGGTGTATTACCTCATGACTCTCCTGAATTCCTTCTTGGATTAATTAGTAATTATCTTTGTGGAAGTTGCCTCGCTCTCTGGGTCTTGTCTTACTAAACCTTTTATTAGAGGGTCTTGAAGACCTCTCTCTTGGATGCCCAGTTCTGGGATCTCCCACAAGCGGGGACCATCCTCACCACATTAAGGGTGGCCAACTCTGACCCTGAGGGTTCCCTCTGGGTGCTCTGGTTTCTTCCCACTTCCCAAGGACGTGCGGATTGGTAGGTTAGTTGGCTGCTGTCAGCTGCCCCTAGTGGGTGAAGCTGGGGGAATCGATCAGAATGTGGAAGGAATGACGATGGGGTTAATGTAGGATTATTGGGAATGGGTGGTTGCTGGTCAGCACAGAACCAGTGGTCGGAAGGGCCTGTTTCCATGTTGTGGGTCTCTTACTCTGTGACCCTGTCATGATCCACCAGGATTTCACCCTCTGAGCCAGTGATGCTGGCTGCAAATGAACCAATGTGGGCCATCCATGTACAGGTTTGCTGTAAGAGTTCTGTAAACCAATGTGGTATTGTGGATGGGCAATGTCCAAAGCCTCCGAATGAATTTAAACACTGTTTCTGCCCAAGTTCCCAACTGTTTAGCTCGGCAAAGCTTTGGAAGAAGATAGAGGAAGATCCCTGTCCACCATGGGAGAAAGCAGTTGAACTGTGTCAGTGAGGAGCAGGAAGTCTGAATTCACCGTCAAATTTCCCAACACAAAAGGTTAACCCAGACAGCAGCTTCCTGAGCTGCACTGTCAGAGGTACTGACTCTCGAGTGAAATGTTGTGTCTGCTCCCTCAGGAGAATGCAGAAGATTGTTGGGTGGAAGAGTAGGGGGGGATGTCCCTGGAGTCCAGCTTGACATTTAACCAGCATCCATCAGAATCCGGTTTATCATCACTGACAGATGTCGTGAAATTTATTGTGTTGTGGCAGCAGTACAGTGCGGGACATAAAAATTACTACAAGTTACACAAAGATAAATAAATAGTGCAAAAGAGGAATAACGAGGTAGTGTTCATGGACCGTTCAGAAATCTGATGGCGGAGGGGAAGAA